>JBBGZY010000438.1:12415000-12740000 GCA_037952925.1 Lithobates clamitans
AATCTAACGATACATGGCCCCATTCATTCTTTCATGTACATGGCTCAGTCGTCGTGTTCCCTTTGCAGAGAAACAGCCCCAAAGCATGATGTTGGCACCCCCATGCTTCACAGTAGGTATGGTGTTCTTTGGTTGCAACTCAGCATTCTCTCTCCTCCAAACGCGACGAGTTGTGTTTCTACCAAACAGTTCTACTTTGGTTTCATCTAACCATATGACATTCTCCGAATCCTCTTTTGGATTATCCAAATGCTCTCTAGCAAACCTCAGATGGGCCCAGACATGTACCGGCTTAAGCAGGGGGACATGTCTGGCACTGCAGGATCTGAGTCCCCGGCGGCGTAGTGTGTTACTGATGGTAGCCTTTGTTACGTTGGTCCCAGCTCTCTGTAGGTCATTCACTAGGTCCCCTGTTGTGAAATATTAGATCAAGAATTGTAATTACATGCCCCTGTTGAACAAGGGCAGAAAAATTGGGCCTTTGGTGGTGGTGGTGCTGGTGCCACAACACTGTAAGTCTTCACTCGCTCTTGGTGGGTGCAGAAATGGGCCCTGCTGTGAAATATTAGATTAAGAATTGTAATTACATGCCCCTGTTGAACAGGGGCTGAAAAATTAGGCCTTAGGCACTGGTGCTGGTGCCACAACACTGCAACCCCTCACAGATACTCTAGTTGGAACGCAGAAATGAGCCCTGCTGCAAAGTATTGCATCAAAAATTGTAATAACACGCCCCTGTTAAACAGGGGCTGAAAAATTGGGCCTTAGGCACTGGTGCTGGTGCCACAACACTGCAACCCCTCACAGATACTCTAGTTGGAACGTAGAAATGAGCCCTGCTGCAAATTATTGCATCAAAAATTGTAATTACAGGCCCCTGTTAAACAGGAGCTGAAAAATTGGGCCTTAGGCACTGGTGCTGGTGCCATAACACTGCAACCTCTCACAGATACTCTAGTTGGAACGCAGAAATGAGCTCTGCTGCAAAGTATTGCATCAAAAATTGTAATTACACGCCCCTGTTAAACAGGGGCTAAAAAATTGGGCCTTAGGCACTGGTGCTGGTGCCACAACACTGCAACCCCTCACAGATACTCTAGTTGTAACGCAGAAACAAGCCCTGCTGCAAAGTATTGCATCAAAAATTGTAATTACACGCCCCTGTTAAACAGGGGCTGAAAAATTGGGCCTTAGGCACTGGTGGTGGCGCCCAGAACCAAAAATGTTCTTACAAGCTATCAGCTTGATGATTGAGGAGGAAGAGGATAATTACTCAGGGATAGTCACTCAGCATCAGCATAGGCAGTCTTTGAAGGGATCTGAGATTTCAAAAAAAAAATATTCGGTTACATCAGCATCAGGTGCTTGGTAGCTGGGGGACATGTCTGGCACTGCAGGATCTGAGTCCCTGGCGGCGTAGTGTGTTACTGATGGTAGCCTTTGTTACGTTGGTCCCAGCTCTCTGAAGGTCATTCACTAGGTCCCCTGCTGTGAAATATTAGATCAAGAATTGTAATTACATGCCCCTGTTGAACAAGGGCAGAAAAATTGGGCCTTTGGTGGTGGTGGTGCTGGTGCCACAACACTGAAAGTCCTCAATCGCTCTTGGTGGGTGCAGAAATGGGCCCTGCTGTGAAATATTAGATTAAGAATTGTAATTACATGCCCCTGTTGAACAGGGGCTGAAAAATTAGGCCTTAGGCACTGGTGCTGGTGCCACAACACTGCAACCCCTCACAGATACTCTAGTTGGAAAGCAGAAATGAGCCCTGCTGCAAAGTATTGCATTAAAAATTGCAATAACACGCCCCTGTTAAACAGGGGCTGAAAAATTGGGCCTTAGGCACTGGTGCTGGTGCCACAACACTGCAACCCCTCACAGATACTCTAGTTGGAACGTAGAAATGAGCCCTGCTGCAAAGTATTGCATCAAAAATTGTAATTACAGGCCCCTGTTAAACAGGAGCTGAAAAATTGGGCCTTAGGCACTGGTGGTGGCGCCCAGAACCAAAAATGTTCTTACAAGCTATCAGCGTGATGATTGAGGAGGAAGAGGATAATTACTCAGGGATAGTCACTCAGCATCAGCATAGGCAGTCTTTGAAGGGATCTGAGATTTCAAAAAAAATTATTCGGTTACATCAGCATCAGGTGCTTGGTAGCTGGTGGTGATCCAAGACTGATTAATTTTTATGAAGGTCAGTCGATCGACCGAGTCGGTGGACAGACGCACCCTGTGATCGGTTACCACACCTCCAGCAGCACTGAATGTGCGTTCCGAAAGAACGCTGGATGCAGGACAGGCCAGTAGCTCAATTGCATACTGTGCAAGCTCTGGCCAGTGATCCATCCTCAAGACCCAGTAACCCAGAGGATTTTCGGTGGGAAAGGTGTCCAAGTCAGATCTTGCCCCTAGGTATTCCTGCACCATGTAAAACAGACGCTGGCGATGGTTGCTGGAACCGATCATACCTTGGGGCTGCGGACCAAAAAATTGTCTGAACGCATCGGTCAGACGGCCACCTTCTCCACCGCTCCTTCTTTGACTGACAAAAGCCTCAGCAACACCTTGTCCAGAAACAGGAGTTTGTAACCTCCCAGTCTCTGGGAACGCATTGCACAGGCCTTTCTGCAAGGCCTCCCGAAGATGTTTCATCCTCTGCTCCCTCTGCGATGGCAAGATAAGGTCCACAACCTTACCCTTGTAACGTGGATCAAGGAGGGTTGCCAGCCAGTATTGGTCCTTCTTGATACCACGAATACGAGGATCCTTACGCAGGCTTTGCAGGATCAGGGAGGCCATGCAGCGTAGGTTTGCTGAGGCATTCGGTCCGGAGTCCTCTGGGTCACTAAGGACGACATGGTCCGCAGCCACCTCCTCCCAGCCACGTACAAGTCCATGTATTTCTTGGGATTGATCCCTTAAAGACTGCTGCTGATGCTGAGTGCCAGGCTCCACCTCCATACTGACACAATCTTCCTCCTCCTCCTCCTCCTCCTCCTCCTCTTCCTGTGTGATCGGCGGGCACGCAGGAACACTGTCTGGATAAAGGGGGCCTTGAGAGCTAAGGAAGTCCTCCTCTTCCTGCCTCTGTTCTGCCGTGTGCTCCAACAGGTGGACAAGGGGGACAGTGTCACTGAAGCATGCACTGTCACTGCTCACCATCCTCGTGGCATCCTCAAATGGTGACAGGACAGTGCATGCATCCCTGATCATGGCCCACTGGCGTGGGGAAAAAAAAACAAGCTCCCCTGACCCTGTCCTGGTGCCATAGTCGCACAGGTACTCATTGATGGCCCTCTGCTGCGTGTGCAGCCGCTGCAGCATGGCCAACGTTGAGTTCCACCTGGTGGGCATGTCACAGAATAGGCGGTTCTTGGGCAGGTTAAACTCCTTTTGGAGGTCCGTCAGTCGAGCACTGGCATTATATGACCGGCGGAAATGCACACAGACTTTCCTGGCCTGCCTCAGGACATCCTGTAAGCCCGGGTACCTGCCCAAGAACCGCTGCACCACCAAGTTAAGGACGTGAGCCAAACAGGGCACATGGGTCATTTGTCCCTGTCGGAGGGCAGAGAGGAGGTTGGTGCTATTGTCGCAAACCACCATTCCTGCCTTAAGTTGGCGTGGCGTCAACCACCTCTGAACCTGCCCCTGCAGAGCTGACAAAACCTCTGTCCCAGTGTGGCTCCTGTCCCCCAAGCACACCTGCTCAAGCACCGCATGGCATCTTTTGGCCTGCGTACTTGCGTAGCCCCTTGAATGGCTACGGAGCACCACTGGTTGTGAGGACAAAGCACAGGAAGAGGCCATGGAGGAAGAAGAAGAGGAGGGGGTGGAGGAGAGAGGTGTGTCACAATCATTAGCATTTTGGAGGAGTGGTGGCAGAACAACCTCCAACACCACTGCATCCTTCCCAGCTGCCAGCAGAGTCACCCAATGCGCCGCGAAACTTAGGTAACGTCCTTGTCCATGCCTGCTGGACCATGAGTCAGCGGTAATATGCACCTTACCGCTGACTGCCCTGTCCAGCGAGGCATGGACATTGCCTTCCACATGCCAATAGATAGCCGGAATCACCTTCCGTGAGAAAAAGTGGCGTTTGGGTACCTGCCACTGAGGAACCGCACATTCCACAAACTCACGGACGGGGGCAGTGTCTACTAACTGAAAAGGCAGCAGTTGAAGTGCTAGCAATTTTACCAAGCTAGCATTCAACCGCTGGGCATGTGGATGGCTGGGAGCAAAGTTCTTTCGGCGGTGCAGCAGCTGGGGCAGGGAAATTTGCCTGGTACAATCTGATGTCGGTGTACCAAAAGCAGATTGCCCACAAGTAATTGGCTGTGACACACCTAATTCTATACCTTCATTCCTCTCAGTGCAGGTCTCAGAGAGGACTGAAGGTATAGTGGGGTTGGAGATCTCAGCTGATGAGGAGCAAGGAGAGGTCCTCTTTGTTCTTTGGTGTGGGTCTTTTAGATACACTTGCCAACGAACTGCATGGCAGGTCAACATATGTCTGGTCAAGCATGTGGTACCCAAGCGGGAGATGTTTTGGCCACGCGAGATACCCTTGAGACATATGTTGCAAATAGCAGCGGTGCGATCTGATGCACTCGTCTCAAAAAAGGCCCACACCAAAGAACTTTTGAATAATGCGCAGAGACTGCAGCGCCCTGCACATGTGGAGCTTTTGGGTGTGATGCAGTCAAGGTGCTGCCCTTAGGCTGGCCCCTGGAGGGCATCCTGCCTCATTGGTGATGTGCCACCTCCTCCTCCTCCTCCTCCTCTCTCCTATCAGGCACCCACGTTGAGTCAGTGACCTCATCATCCCCTCCCTCCTCATCACTGGAGCAAACCTGGCAGTATGCTGCAGCAGGGGGAGCATGACTGCCAGATTGCTGTCCTTCTTGGGCACCCCCTCTGTCCGTGCTCATGTTACTGCCTTCATCAAGCTCAGTATCATCATCAGAGCCTTCCAAACGCTGTTCATCCTCCTGGAGCATGTACTCAACACTGTGGTCAAACAGTTAGAGGGACTCCTCAGGAGCACATGGTGGGGTTAGGGAAGGAGTCACTGATGACATTGAGTCAAGGGAAGAGGCCGCTGCTTTGCCAGACAAAGTACCCTGGGCATGGGTGAGAGAGGATGAGGAGGATGAGGACGGCTTGGTCATCCACTCGACCAAGTCTTCCGCATGTTGCGGCTCAACACGGCCAGCTGCCGAAAAAAAGGCCAAGCGCGTCCCACGGCCACGTACTGATGAGGATGCACCGTCTCCACGACCAGCACTAGACACAGAGCCTGCTTGCCTTCTCTTATTGGCTTGTGACTATCTGCCTCTCCTTCTTGGCCTTCCAGACATATTAATGGCCTGTAGCTGCACTAAGCTGGGATATATATATATATATATATACTGATACTGCAGCTAGCAAAATCAACTGTCTGCCTGTAGTATGAGAACACCACAAACCTTCTACAGGTAGCTTTAGCACACTGTGCAGAGCTCGCAAAAAACTAACTTGTAGCTTTTTTAGCTGCCTGCGGTAGTGATAGGATCAGGAAAACACCACCAACCTTCTACAGGTAGTTTTAGCTGAACACTGTGCAGAGCTCGCAAAAAAATAACTTGTAGGTTTAGCTGGACACTGTGAGGAGGACGCACCACACTAACTTGTAGTTTTAGCTGAACACTGTGAGCAGGACGCACCGCACTAACTTGTAGGTTTAGCTGAACACTGTGAGGTGGACGCACCGCACTAACTTGTAGTTTTAGCTGAACACTGTGAGGTGGACGCACCACACTAACTTGTAGTTTTAGCTGAACACTGTGAGCAGGACGCACAGCACTAACTTGTAGTTTTAGCTGAACACTGTGAGCAGGACGCACCACACTAACTTGTAGTTTTAGCTGAACACTGTGAGGTGGACGCACCCCACTAACTTGTAGGTTTAGCTGAACACTGTGAGCAGGACGCACCCCACTAACTTGTTGTTTTAGCTGAACACTGTGAGCAGGACGCACTGCACTAACTGTAAATAGTCTAGCTGCCTGACTGTGGTACTAATAGGATCAAAAGAACACCAGCAATTTTCTTCAGGTAGCTGTAAATACTGTAACAAGACAAGCCTGCCTGTCAGTAAGAAGATAACAGGAATGGATCTAGCTGAACACTGTGAGCAGGACGCACTGCACTAACTTGTAGCTTTAGATGAACACTGTGCAGAGGTCTCACTACACTAACTTGTAGGTTTAGCTAAACACTGTGAGCAGGATGCACAGCACTAACTTGTAGTTTTAGCTGAACACTGTAAGGTGGACGCACCGCACTAACTTGTAGTTTTAGCTGAACACTGTGAGGTGGACGCACCACACTAACTTGTAGTTTTAGCTGAACACTGTGAGCAGGACGCACAGCACTAACTTGTAGTTTTAGCTGAACACTGTAAGGTGGACGCACCGCACTAACTTGTAGTTTTAGCTGAACACTGTGAGGTGGACGCACCACACTAACTTGTAGTTTTAGCTGAACACTGTGAGCAGGACGCACAGCACTAACTTGTAGTTTTAGCTGAACACTGTGAACAGGACGCACCGCACTAACTTGTAGGTTTAGCTGAACACTGTGAGGTGGACGCACTCCACTAACTTGTAGGCTTAGCTGAACACTGTGAGCAGGACGTACCCCACTAACTTGTAGTTTTAGCTGAACACTGTGAGCAGGACGCACTGCACTAACTGTAAATAGTCTAGCTGCCTGACTGTGGTACTAATAGGATCAAAAGAACACCAGCAATTTTCTTCAGGTAGCTGTAAATACTGTAAAAAGACAAGCCTGCCGGTCAGTAAGAAGATAACAGGAACGGATCTAGCTGAACACTGTGAGCAGGACGCACTGCACTAACTTGTAGCTTTAGATGAACACTGTGCAGAGGTCTCACTACACTAACTTGTAGGTTTAGCTGAACACTGTGAGCAGGACGCACAGCACTAACTTGTAGTTTTAGCTGAACACTGTGAACAGGACACACCGCACTAACTTCTAAGTTTAGCTGAACACTGTGAGTTGGACGCACCCCACTAACTTGTAGTTTTAGCTGAAAACTGTGAGCAGGACACACCGCACTAACTTGTAGGTTTAGCTGAACACTGTGAGGTGGACGCACCACACTAACTTGTAGGTTTAGCTGAACACTGTGAGCAGGACGCACCCCACTAACTTGTAGGTTTAGCTGAACACTGTGAACAGGACGCACCCCACTAACTTGTAGTTTTAGCTGAACACTGTGAGCAGGACGCACTGCACTAACTGTAAATAGTCTAGCTGCCTGACTGTGGTACTAATAGGATCAAAAGAACACCAGCAATTTTCTTCAGATAGCTGTAAATACTGTAACAAGACAAGCCTGCCTGTCAGTAAGAAGATAACAGGAACGGATCTAGCTGAACACTGTGAGCAGGACGCACTGCACTAACTTGTAGCTTTAGATGAACACTGTGCAGAGGTCTCACTACACTAACTTGTAGGTTTAGCTGAACACTGTGAGCAGGACGCACAGCACTAACTTGTAGTTTTAGCTGAACACTGTGAGCAGGACGCACCGCACTAACTTCTAAGTTTAGCTGAACACTGTGAGGTGGACGCACCGCACTAACTTGTAGTTTTAGCTGAACACTGTGAGCAGGACGCACCGCACTAACTTGTAGGTTTAGCTGAACACTGTGAGGTGGATGCACCACACTAACTTGTAGGTTTAGCTGAACACTGTGAGCAGGATGCACCCCACTAACTTGTAGGTTTAGCTGAACACTGTGAGCAGGACGCACCCCACTAACTTGTAGGTTTAGCTGAACACTGTGAGCAGGACGCACCCCACTGATTTGTAGTTTTAGCTGAACACTGTGAGCAGGACACACTGCACTAACTGTAAATAGTCTAGCTGCCTGACTGTGGAACTAATAGAATCAAAAGAACACCAGCAATTTTCTTCAGGTAGCTGTAAATACTGTAACAAGACAAGCCTGCCTGTCAGTAAGAAGATAACAGGAACAGATCTAGCTAAACTGAATACAGTGTATATATATATATGCAACACCTGGGATGCATATATATACACAATACACTGTAAGTGCAGCTAACTGACTGACTGTTCTGCCTAATCTATCTAACTCAAATCAAATGACACTGTCTGTCTCTCTCTCTCTCTATCTATGAACGCCGGAACACACACTACACAGGGCCGCCGTGCAGGCGGCCTTATATAGTGTGGGGCGTGTACTAAATCCCCTGAGCCATAATTGGCCAAAGCCTCCTTCGCTTTGGCCAATTACGGCTCTCTGTTCAGACGGCGCTGTGATTGGCCAAGCATGCGGGTTATAGTGCATGCTTGGCCAATTATCAGCCAGCAATGCACTGCAATGCCACAGTGAATTATGGGCCGTGATGCGCCACACGAATTTGGCGCAAACGGCCCATATCGTTCGCAATTCGGCGAACGGGCGAACAGACGATGTTCGAGTCAAACATTGGTTCGACTCAAACACGAAGCTCATCCCTACTAGTAGGGTGTCCATGCTTTGTATAATAATATGGGTATATCCTATCCTTTTACAAAAATGGTTTATATGATAGAACTTCATTAATCCCTGGAGGTTTTGTAGCCTCCAATCTTGTCTCTATCCACAGGGTCTCTTTTTGAAGAATATGTTTGTCCCCATCTCCACCACATGGGTCCTCTGGTATAACCTCCAACAATACTTTTCAAAAAAGGGTCCTTTCGGGGGCATTTCTACTGTCCTGCCATTTTAGGGCCTCAAGAATTTAGGCAGTCAGTACATCGGGACTGAACAATTTACAAATATACATATATACCACAGTTTGCACACTTTATAACTTTTACAAAGACTAAATAATATACACTGATTTGGTTTATTTTTACCATAGAAATGTACCAGTCTATATTTTGGCCTAAATTTATGAAGAAACATTATTTGTTTGCAAAATTTTATAACAGAAACGAATGCCCCGTACACACGGTCGGACATTGATCGGACATGTTTTGCACAAAGTTGTCCGAATTTCCTTTCGCCAAGAACGCGGTGACGTCAACCACATACGACGAGACTAGAAAAGGCCAGTTCAGAACCAAGCGTGGCACCCTTTGGGCTCCTTTTGCTAATCTCGTGTTAGTAAAAGTTTGGTGAGAGACGATTCGCGCTTTTTCAGACTCGTGGCTTTCAGATCGTTTTCTGCGGTTCAGTTTGTGCTTGTGGGTTTGTATCTGCTCTTCAGTGCATGCAGTCAGTTCGTATTGGAGTTTTCTGTGCGATCTTGTCCGCTCATTGCTGTTTTTCAGGTTGCTCTTCACAGGCCTTGCTATTTTTCAGTGTGTTCTGTTACTTCGTTCTGAGCAGCCGACCGTTTTCTAGCCATGTTGCGTATACGTACTCCTCGTAGAGTTTGTGCTGTGCGGGGGCTTGGTGTTGGGGTCCTGACCTTGACACAAGTCCAGTCCATGAACAGGGTGGGGAGGAGTTCATGGACCAAGAATTGGTTGCTTCAGCGTGACCAGTTCTGTCATATGCCTTTGCTCCGCGAGATCCGTGAGAATAATCCTGATGATTTCAGGAACTTTCTCCGGATGACGGACCCCGTATTTCACCGTTTGTTAGCTTCGCTGACCCCTTATATTAGCAGGCAGGATACCTGCATGAGGCAAGTCATCACTCCGGAGCAGAGGCTCGTCGCCACCCTGCGGTACTTGGCAATGGGGAGAAGTCTGCAGGACTTGAAGTTCTCGACAGGCATCTCCCCCCAGGCTCTGGGGATCATTATCCCAGAGACCTGTTCTGCCATCATCCAGGTCCTGCAGAAGGAGTATATTAAGGTAAGATTTGTATCCTTTAATATCACATTTTATTGTATATAATGTTTGCTAATATATTGTATTTCCTTCCTCATTCCCTAATTACCATTATTGTAATATGCTGTGAATGTCCCCTTTCTCCTCATTCATGCTGGATTTTTATGTAATTATTTTTTAGTCCTTCATACATATTTGCCTTCACTAACCTCCTCAGCATGTTCTCCTGGCCCTATATTCACCTCATGTAGTCACTTAACAATGTATTTTGTCAGCTCCATAGTAGTGCTTTACCCCAAACACCCCCTAAAATGTTTTTAAATGTGATTTGTGCTTTAAATTCAGGCCAGAGACTTTTTTTGGGGTTGTCCCCAAATCATTTTTAACCCTCCCTCCCCCCAACTGCTAAGTCATCTGCTAACAATTATCTATCTATCCTCAATCATCTATCTGCTGACTTTGCCAAACCCATACACACTATACCCATCTCTTTTGTGGTCAGATTTATGGATGAATTCCCCAAAGCATGTAGTGCAAGGGCCTGCCTGTATACTTTCCAATGGTACTGTTTAAATTTTTTTAGACTCTTATTATCTTCCTAGGTAATAGCAGAATGTCCAAATGTGCTCAAATGTGTACAATGTGTATTTATATCTTTGTATTATGACACTTCTTACCTGTCCAGTGGGCTGCCAATAGTGTAACTAAGGAGGGGCTGTTCCAAGTAATACACATTATTTAGGCATTCATCTCTCAATGAAGTGGAGAGGGTTACCTGTCCAAGAGCTTCCCCCTCCTATAATGTTAGAAATGGCCCATAAGAGGGTGGGGGGGAGGGGGAATATGATAGGTGTACCTTATACTTTGGTGTTGTAAAATTTCCCTTAATAAATGTTATCTTGATGTTGGCCAAGAATGTTTGTGTCTAATCTGCTTTCCATGTTTTCATGTGCAAAAAGACTAATTTTCATTTTTTTCCCTCCACAGTTTACTTCCACGCCACAGGAATGGCAGACTGTGACCTCCCACTTTGCCCAGCGGTGGGACTTTCCTAACTGCGGAGGGGCAATTGATGGGAAACACGTCCACATCGTCCCACCACCCAACTCGGGTCGTACTATTATAATTATAAGGGGTTCAATAGTATTGTGATGTTGGCGGTGGTGTCGGCTAATTATGAGTTCCTGTATGTGGACGTGGGGAAGAATGGCTGGATGTCCGATGGTGGAGTCATCGCCCAGACGGAGTTTTACAGGCATCTCCAGAATGGCAGCTTGGACTTGCCACCTCCAGAAGACAATGTGGAAGGACTCCCATTCATCTTCGTTGCGGATGAAGCTTTTGCACTGGGGGACCACCTTATGCGGTCATTCACAATGAGGACCCTCACCCTGGACCAGAGGGTTTTTAATTACCGGCTGGCCAGAGCCAGAAGAGTGGTGGAAAACACATTTGGAATCATGGCCAGCCGGTTCCGCCTATTTCTTACACCCATCCATATGGCGGAGTATAAACTGAATCATATAATCCTGGTGTGCTGTGTTCTACATAACTTTTTACGGCAACATTCTGACAACTATGCTGGCTCAGTTGGGCCTGGGGCCGGAATAATAAATGAAACAACCCTGACGGCGCTTGAAAGTGGCCGTCCTGGCTTGCCCTCCCTGAGTGCCTGTGATGTTCGGCTAAGATACCTTGAATTCTTTGTGGGTAGGGGGCCATCAATATGCCAGACAATTTGCGAAACCTTGATCAAATAAACAAAAAAATTAAGCAAATATTTTGTGACATTTACTGCTTGTGTTTGTTTTAGCTGACCCTGACCGAAATGTGGTGAGTCCTGAAAATGGCGTGATTGTGTAACCTTACAAAGCACTGTTGGGTGTTATTTACTAAAGGCAAAGACAGTTTGCACTACAAGTGCACTTGAAACAGCACTTGTAGTGCAAAGTGGATTTGCCCTTAGGAAATTGCGATATGGAGAGACACTAGAGGGGAAACCAGGGATTTGCTGCTCACCCCTTGAAAGTTATAAACAAGAGAGAGGTTCCCCCAAGATGGGGTTTTTAGGCAGCGCATGCGCTGCCTAAAAGCCCCATCTTGGGGGAACCTCTCTCTTGTTTATGCCCTTAGGAAATAACCCCCATTGTCACCAAAAGCAGCAATTAGAGCACCACAAAAGTGTTGTAGCGTTGAGACAATAATCCACACATTCTTGATTAACACTCTTTTTAATACCAGCACAATCACATGTGCATCTAGAAAAGGTTTTTAAAACAAACCAACATGTTTGTTGTATAACAATTTTTGGGGTGGCATTAGAAAAAATAGAAATGTCCAATTAAGATAAAACAGGCATGTTTCCAAACAACAAGAAAGACACAAATCTTTGAACTTACAAAGTTCACATTTGGTAGAACTTGAAGGCAATATCAGACATGAGTATTTAGGAACTGTGTTTGATATTGCGTTCAGATGGGGTGAAGTCACCCCAGGAAAAGCCAAATTTTGAAGATGCACACCAATTTATGAATGTCAACATGTGCGACCTGCCATCACGGGGGATCAAGGGACGTGTTTTAGGGGTGCAACCCCTTCCTCTCAGCTACTTTTTTATTGAGGAAGGGGTTGCACCCCCAAAACACGTCCATTGATCTCCCGTGATGGCAGATAGCACATGTTGACACACTGTGTGCATCTTCAATATTTTGATTTTCTAAAAATTGCTAAAACATTTTTAACATTGTAGCACACAAATAAACTAAGGGATTTGGAGGGGTTTTAAACTCTCCCCAAAACATCAATGATGTTCCTATTTTTTTTAATAACATCATTGATGTTTTTCTTGAGGTTTTCCAATGCTAAATTACACCCCATTATCTCCCCAATCAGGATCTGTGCACTTTCCGAGGTGAAATGCGCTGGATCCACAACATCACGATCACCTAAAAAGAGAGAAACCAAAAAAAAACAGGTATTATAAATATGCCAGCATCCATCTCTTACCTGAGCCTGTGGTCGCAGACACTCACCTGTTGTGGTGACTAGTTCCACGACATCTTCTTCCTCCTCCTGCTCTTCTTGTCTTTGGGGTATTTCCCCTTCTTCCAGAAGTGGGGACTCTCTGGTCTCCTCGGATGAGGGGTGTCCTCTGAGTCTTTTCTCCCCTATGTAAAGCAAAAATGGTATACTTAGCACACAGATATTTGATGGCAAAACTATAAATAGGAAACATTGCTTGGAAGTGGGGTACAATTGTCTATTTTGGCAGAGTTCCAAGATGTAGAATTTTTAGTGTCCTTTGTCAAGCTTCAATACTTTACCTGTCTTGTACAAGCTTCACAGATGGAGACCCCCCTATAGTATACACTGGAGCACCTGTGTGGGCCCCTTAATAAAAAGGGTGTTCTTGTGTCCCACACTAGTGCTCCAGCATCCAGATGTGTAACCAGCTGCTCAGTGTCCTCTCCTTACACACAATCTAGTTTGCATTTCATTCTAGTAATAAACACATCTACGCAACCAAATTATTTTTATACAAGTGGGCACTCAAAAATGTGGCCAAAGGCATATGGCCAAAACAATGGTGTTTTATAGGCCAAAAGAAAAATGTTTGATACGAACGAATAATGTGCCCAGGAACATGAAAGTTGCCATTTTAAACTGTACAACACTTGGAGCAGCACGAACGTAATAAAGACAAAAAGAATAGGAACATAGGACAACTACTTACTTTTTTGCAGCACTCTCCGGATCTTCCTGTACAGCTCGTGTTCTCGTAATTTCAGGTCCGACCACCGCTTCCTGAGCTGATCTTTCGATTGTCGTACCCCAAAATTCCGGTGCAGACTCTTGACTACTTTTGCCATGATCTTGGCCTTTCTGACATTGGGGTAAGATCCATACTTCCCATTATAGTTGGCCTTCTTCAGGATATCCACCATCTCCAACATCTCCCCAAAGGACATATTTGAGGCCTAAATCTTCTCCTTCTGGATCGGGACGTTTCCGGCTCTGGGCTTTCCTCCTCCTCCTCCTCGTTGCTGTAATTAGCATGCACCTGCTGTGTCTCCGCCATGTGCTCTTCCCCCACTGCGCCGAACGAAAAGGGGCGGAGAATAGACTAGAAAGAACGTCAGGGGCGGGCGGAGTTCCACGCATGCTCAGTGTGTATAAAGCGTAACACGCGTGCGTACTACGTACGATCTGTGAGCGGAGGAAGGAGTATCGGAGGCGCCGATCGTGATAACGAAGGTAAGAGCCAAACTTGGGCCTATACTGCTTCTAGATTGAGGCCTGTATTGTAACAAGATTAGGAGAGTTTTGCCTGACATTAGGGTTTGTCTTGTGTTGTGCAGTGAAAATGGATATCTTGAACGATACCGACTTTATAGCAATCTTCATTGACATGTTCAGGGAGCTGCCTTGTCTATGGGAGATAAATCACCCACATTATAAGAACCAAACAAAGAGGAAGGCAGCGCTGGTTCAATTGCTGGAATTTGTGAAGCAGGTGATCCCCACGGCAGACATGACCTATTTGAAGATCCTAATTGGTGGCCTGAGGAGTACATATCTAAGAGAGCACAAGAAAGTCCAGGATTCACAGATATCTGGAGCAGCAGATGACATCTATGTCCCCAGGATGTGGTACTATGACAGACTGCATTTTCTGGCAGGTCAGACTGAACCCAGGGCATCACTCTCCAGTCTTCCTTCCACGCTTCCTTCCACCCCAGCTAAGGCTTCTGACGCCCAACCTGGGCCTTCCAGGCAGCAACATGTGGAGGAGCCCAGATTGAGCCAGGTATAGCATTCTTCTAAATATTTCAGGTTGTCCAATCAATGATGTGAACTAGATGTTAGTTTGGAGTACTAATTTATGATTGTGATTGATGAAGCAAAAACTAAAACCATGTCCCTTTTTCATACACAGGCAAGTCTCAGCCAGGAGGTGGCCGGGCCGAGCAGGCTGCCTGAACTCTAGGTCCCTCCCCTACACCTGCAAAAAGAAAGTGGCAGGAAGAGGATTACCCTGGAGGAGGCTGCCATAGGCCTCTTTTGGAAGGCTACAGAGGCCCTGAGAGCCCCCCACACTGTGGAGGAAAACTTTGCTGGAATAATTGCATGTAAAATGCAGCGGATGGAGGAGGGCCAACGACTCATGTGTGAGTCATTAATTTTGGAAGCCCCCAATAAGGGGTTGAGGGGTGAAATAACATCTGCTACCCACATTTGTGACCTCACATATGGTCCTCCTCCTCCTCCAGGTCCTACTACTCCTCCTCAGCCAGGAAGGAAGCGTGGAAAGAAGACCAGAAAGTGATGACTCTGGGTCCAGTCTGGTCTGGCAAAAGATGCAGCCTCTTGTAGTACCACAGCCTGGGGACACAGATGTCATCTGCTGCTTTCCGGATCTCTGGGACTTCTGGACCAGACTGCACTCCCTTAAATAAGGACTCCTCAGGCCACCAATTTTGATGTTAAATAATTGATGTCTGCCCTGGGGGTCCAAGGCTTCTAATTTCAGCTGTTTCTCCAGCGTTGCCTCCCTCTTTGTTTGGTTCTGATCCCTTAATAAAGGAATTTTTTATTTCAATTATACTTGCCTATGTGTGTTTTCCTTCAAAAAGGACAGTTTGTTGGTGAGGATTCAGGTACATTTCAAAAATACAATGTAAAAATTAACAAGGGACACCAACACCAAACAATCTCCTTGAGATTCAATAATATAAGATATCAATGGTGTTGTGGTAACTTGACACACAAAACACACACAAAAATATTCTGGAGTAAAACTAAAAAGAAAATAAAACAAAGATCAGCCTTGAAAAAAATACAAACCTAAAAAAAAAAAAAAAATCTGCCTTTAAAAAAATAAAAATACATAAAACAACCCAAAAATAATTTTGTCAGATGTGACAAATCAAAATATATTGAGGGAATCCCAATAAATAATAAAGAAAGAAGTTTGTGAGAAATCTGTGTGAATATGAGCAGCAAAACTACTTCATTCTTCTCACATTATAAAGAAGAAGAGAGTGCGCTGTATTAAACCATTTTTAAAATTGCACCGTGACGAAAGTGCTGTATCCATTCCGAACGCTAATTTTACCCGACCAAACTGTTCCGCCTCGGAATTTCTTCTGAGCATGCGTCGGAAAATTTTATAGCCTGCTCTCAAACTTTGTGTGTCGGAAAATGTCCGATGGAGCCCACACATGGTCGGAATATCCGACAACATGCTCCGATCGGACATTTTCCATCGGAAAATCCGACCGTGTGTACGGGGCATAATAAAAACATCTTTTTTTAAATGTTGGTATTTTTTCATTTATATAGCAAAAAATAAAAAAAACAGTGGTGGTTAAATACCACAAAAAGAAAGCTCTTTTTGTGTGAAAAAAAATGATATAAATTTAATTTGGGTATAGTGTTGCCTAAACAATCGCCAGTTAAAATAGCACTGTGCTGAACAGCACAAAATGCCATGATTATGAAGGGGGTAAAACCTTCCGGGGGTCAAGTGGTTAATCTCCTTGAGGGAACAGGAGCCAGGACAGCTCTGAGTTACTTACATAATCAATCAGTATCCTTTTGCACTAAATTTAATAGCTATAACATTACACTTTCAATGACTTCACATATTAAGAATTGGAGCAAATAAGACACGGTCATAGTTATGGTTTACATCAGCCTTTCTAAACCTTTTCAACACAAAGGAACCCTTGAAATAACTTTCCGGGCTCAGTGAACCCCTGCTAAAATGTGCTCATGATACAGCTCATGACACATTAGTGTGATGGTCAGGGGTAAGATTGTTCTTACACCTATGATCATTGGGAAGAATTACCCCCTTACAGATAGCTAAAAAGATCAATGATGTCAGTGGAAACTTATCTGAGGCAGAAAATGCTCATTGCCCAAAGAACCCCTAGCAACCTCTAGAGAAACCCTAGTTGAGAAACTTTTGTGTAAGCTAGGTTCACACTTGTGCGGGCCGAAAGGTGCATGTTTGTGCGGGCCCAATACCATTCATTTGAATGGGCTCCTGTGTCCTATGAAATGTAGGAAAGAAGCCCCTACACTGCTTGAATCGTACCAGGCCACATGCCCTCAACATTGAGAGGGTGCTTTGGGGTAGACCCCCAAAACACCTTGTCCCCATGTTGATGAGGACAAGGGCCTCATCCCCACAACCCTTGGCCTGTGGTTGTGGGGGTCTGCAGGCAGGGGGCTTATTGGAATCTGGAAGCCCCCTTTAACAAGGGGACCCCAGCCCTCCCCCTGTGTGAAATGGTAAGGGGGTACCTGCCCCTACCATTTCACAAAAAAACTGTCAAAAATGTTAAAAATGAAAAGAGACAGTTTTTGACAATTCCTTTATTTAAATGCTTCTTCTTTCTTCTATCTTCTTTCTTCTATCTTCCTTCGGTTTCTTCCTTCATCTTCTTCTTCTTCTGGTTCTTCTGGTTCTTCTGTTTCTTCTGGTTCTTCCTCCGGTGTTCTCGTCCGGCAACTTCCTCCGCGGCGTCGGCATCTTCTTCCCTTCTTCTCCTTTGGCCGCTCCGCATTCATGATGGCATCGAGGGAGGCTCCCGCTGTGTGATGCTTCTCCTCTTCTGACGGTTCTTAAATAACGGGGGGACGTCAGAGGGGGTGGGGTCACCCGTTACGTAACCCAGCCCCCTTTCTGATGTCACGGGGAATGCCACAGGGAAGTCCCCGTCAAGTCCCCATGTGTCAGAGGGGGGCGGGGGCACCGGGTGGCGATGCCCCCCCTTATTTAAGAACCATCAGTAGAGGAGAAGCGCCACAGCGGGAGCCTCCCTCCATGCCATCATGGATGCGGAGCAGCCTGAAAAGAAGATGAAGACAAGAAGATGAAGAGAAGATGAAGATAAAAAGATGAAGAGAAAAAGATGAAGAGAGAAGCGTCACACAGCGGGAGCCTCCCTCCATGCCATCATGGATGCGGAGCGGCCAGAAGAACCAGAAGAAGGAAGGAAGGAGATAGAAAAACAAATAAAGAAGAAAGAAGCATTTAAATAAAGGAATTGTCAAAAACTGTCTCTTAACATTTTTGACAGTTTTTTTGTGAAATGGTAGGGGTAGGTACCCCCTTACCATTTCGCACAGGGGGGAGGGCTGGGATCTGGGGGTCCCCTTGTTAAAGGGGGCTTCCAGATTCCGATAAGCCCCCCGCCCGCAGACCCCCACAACCACTGGCCAAGGGTTGTGGGGATGAGGCCCTTGTCCCCATCAACATGGGGACAAGGTGTTTTGGGGGGCTACCCCAAAGCACCCTCCCAATGTTGAGGGCATGTGGCCTGGTACGGTTCAGGAGGGGAGGCGCTCTCTCGTCCCCCCTCTTTTCCTGCGGCCTGCCAGGTTGCGTGTTCGGATAAGGGTCTGGTATGGATTTTTAGGGGGACCTCCATGCCATGTTTTTAAAAAATTTGGGCACGGGGTTCCCCTTAAAACCCATACCAGACCTGAAGGGTCTGGTATAGATTTTGAGGGGGACCCCACGCCATTTTTTAAAAAAATTTGTCCGAGTTCCCCTTAATATCCATACCAGACCTGAAGGGCCTGGTATGGAATTTAGGGGAACACCCCACGTCATTTTTTTAAAAAATTTTGGTTCGGGGTTCCCCTGTGGGGAATTCCCGTGCTGTTTTTATCAATGAACTTTTATGTGTATTGTCGAACCGGCAATTCATTAATAGCCGCGAGTAGTTTTAAATGACTTTTTTTCCTTTGAAATGTCATTTTGCTCTCAGACTGTTCTAAACACGGGAAATATGCGCCCCTTTACAGGCATGCTATAGACACCCCCCAGGTATGAAATTTAAAGGGATATTACACTTTTATTGTTTCACTTTAAGCATTATTAAAATCACTGCTACCAAAAAAACGAGCGTTTTTAAAACTTTTTTTGCATTGATCCATGTCCCCTGGGGCAGGACCCAGGTCCCCAAACAATTTTTATGACAATACCATGAATATAAGCCTTTAAAATTAGAACTTTTGATTTCTCCCATAGACTTTTAAAGGGTGTTCCGCGGCATTTGAATTTGCCGCGAACACCCCAAATTGTTCGCTGTTCGGCGAACTGGCGAACAGCCGACGTTCGAGCCAAACATGAGTTCGACTCGAACTCGAAGCTCATCCCTACCCATCTCAGAAGTGTACCAGAAGTCTTGGAATGGAGGACTGGGTGAGATGCTGAGTTCCTAACACTGTGGTGGGGGATGAGGAGCCTGGCGCAGTATTTGATTGTCTCTACTGTGAAAGATTGATGGGCCATGTTTTCATAGATTGATTGTGAGTAGTATTTTATTGGGGAATTTAATAAACCCATGTGTTTGACTTTATTACACTATCCAGAGTTCTTTTCTCTTTAATATGAAGTGCTTGGGAACTCCATAAGGTGAAATTGATCTTGGAGAGTCTGTGGTGTTATGAAGTTAACATCTTTTTGAGCTCTATTTGCCGATCATTTACATGACAGGCAATAATAGCTGCATATGTGTGCGCAGCTTATTGCAATAGGTGTCAGTAGTTTATTTTTTATATTTTTTCATCATTACTTTTTTATAATGTTATTATTTTTTACCTTTTTTTTTTACAATAGTTTTTTATTATTGTTTTTTTTTATTTTATTTAAGGAGCCCCATTGTGGGGCTTTGATGAAATATCAGGGGTCTAAACAAACCCCTGATGTCTCACTTTTTCTCAGCAGCCAAGCAGCAGGGGGAATCTTCCCAGCACAGGGTCATTAGAGTGTGCCCAGGCACACCTGGCACACCCTGTGCGCACGCATTTGAATTGCTAGTGAGTGAGACTGAAAATTGATGTGCTGGTGAACAATTCTACACACAGTGGATTGGAGGAGTGGAGTCACAGAACTTTGAATTTGCATCTAAAGTTGGAATATACACGTATTCATCTGCACTGGACACCACGGGTGCTATTTGGATTTGGGACTATTTGATGGGACAATTATTTTAACACTTTTGTTGTATTCATTTAATTTATTTTCACTGATATACAAGAAGCGAGTTGTTATGGAGAGTTACAGAGCTTCTTCACATTGATTTTTTGATGTGGAGGTGTTATTTATGTCCTCTGTTGTAATATAACATTTGAAAACCTCCACCAACATCAAAGTAAGCATTTTATGAGACAGAAGACACTACAAATGACATAATGCCATGTGTAAATATATACATACGCACTTGTATTTACAGTACTTATCTGCATCAATAGACTATAGACATATGTAGGAATTATGCCCTCCACTGTCTGAATTTGTAAATGTTTGGGCTGCTGATATATTATGTATGTACTTCTTGTCTCTGAGATGTTGGGTTGAAAACCCCAGAAGAAGGAAATGGAGAAAGAAGGTCTGAGACCACATGCCCTGTTCATGGGAAAGCTGCTACTAAATCTAGATCTAAAGGAATTAATAGGAAAGTGCTTTTATGTTTAATAGTTTACTATTCTTGTGCATATGCATGTGTGTGTATACAGAAATATATATACAGTATCTCACAAAAGTGAGTACACCACTCACATTTTTTGTAAATATTTTATTATATCTTTTCATCTGACAACACTGAAGAAATGACACTTTGCTGCAATGTAAAGTAGTGTGTGTACAGCTTGTATAACAGTGTAAATTTGCTGTCCCCTCAAATTAACTCAACACACAGCCATTAATGTCTAAACCGCTGGCAACAAAAGTGAGTATACCTCTAAGTGAAAATGTCCAAATTGGGCCCAATTAGCCATTTTCCCTCCCAGGTGTCATGTGACTATTTAGTGTTACAAGGTCTCAGATGTGAATGGGGAGCAGGTGTGTTAAATTTGGTGCTATTGCTCACACTCTCTCATACTGGTCACTGTAAGTTCAACATGGCACCTCATGGAAAAGAACTGAGGATCTGAAAAAAAAAATTGTTGCTCTACATAAAGATGGCCTAGGCTATAAGAAGACAGTGAAACTGAGCTGCAGCACAGTGGCCAAGACCATACAGCGGTTTAACAGGACAGGTTCCCTTAAAAACAGGCCTCCTCATGGTCGACTAAAGGAGTTGAGTGCATGTGCTCAGCATCATATACAGAGGTTGTCTTTGTTAAATTGATGTATGAGTGTTGCCAGGATTGCTGCAAAGGTTGAATGGGGTGGAGGGTCAGCCTGTCAGTGCTCAGATCATACGCCGCACACTGCATCAAATGTCTGCATGGCTGTCATCCCAGAAGGAAACCTCTTCTAAAGATGATGCATAAGAAAGTCCACAAACAATTTGCTAAAGACAAGCAGACTAAGGACATGGGCACTGGGAAGCTAAAGCTCATTGAGGGAACCATGAATGTCAAGATGTACTGTGACATACTGAAGCAGAGTATGATCCCCTCCCTTCAGAGACTGGGCCGCAGGGCAGTATTCCAACATTATAACAAACCCAAATACACATCCAAGATGACCACTGCCTTGCTAAAGAAGCTGAGGGTAAAGGTGATAGACTGGCTAAGCATGTCTCCAGACCTAAACCCTATTCAGTATCTGTGGGGCATCCCCAAATGGAAGGTAGAGGAGAGGAGCACGAGATCTCTAACATCCACCAGCTCTGTGATGTTGTCATGGAGGTGTGGAAGAGGACTCCATTGGCAATCTGTGAAGCTCTGATGAACTCCATGCCCAAGAGGGTTAAGGCAGTGCTGGAAAATAATGGTGGCCACCCAAAATATTGACACCTTGGGCCCAATTTGGACATTTTCACTTAGGGGTGTACCCACTTTTGTTGCCAGTGGTTTAGACATTAATGACTGTGTGTTGAGTTATTTTGAGGGGGCAGCAAATTTACAGTGTTATACAAACTGTACACTCACTACTTTACATTGTAGCAAAGTGTCATTTCTTCAATGTTGTCACATGAAAAGATATAATAAAATATTTACAAAAATGAGAGAGAGAGGTGTACTCACTTTTGTGAGATACTATATATACTATACTGTATATATATATATATATATATATATATATATATATATATATACACACACACCTGACTGGTGGCAGACGTATCCCTGTCCTATTGTTATTATTTCTCATGTACAGTGCCAGATAGTTAGTTGTGTACTACTGTATGTGTGTAGTGGTTGCCTTCCAGTATATTAGTAGGTGAACCTGTTTATTACATTATAGTTTATATGCATATCTTGTTATTTTACTTACCAAATACCTTCTGGTCTTGAATTCTATAGCTAGTTTTAGCTTAGGGCACAATAATCGGCATATGCTAGAGCCAGGTTAGGCATCAGATGGACTTGTCTTTTTGGTAGAGGTCCACTTGCATGACAGACTATAAACTACTAGGAACAAAGACACAGAGTAGATAGGCAACTCTGAGTTCCAGTGCCTCACTACAGGCTGGTTGATCAAGGATTGGAGGATCTTCACATCACCACTGATCTTGTCCTTAGGTCTCCAACACCATAATGGATGATGTGCAATTCCACCAGGATATTTGCACAATTCCACCAGGAATCTTGTTGGGTCCTTTGCTGATAATACTTGTTTGCACATTACAAGTATGTACTATTATTAATCTTTTTCTTATATAAAACTTGTATTATTTCTATACTGGTGTGCATCTATCCTCTGCTCCTCGATTATTTTGATTAGATTACTGGTTAATTTCCCAGGAAGGGAATCCACTCTGTTCAAAGAGGTCCTGTCCTGGGTGTAGGCACTGCCAATTTTATTATCAAACTCACTTTTCCACCTAATGAAGGCTTCTTTGATTTACCTACAATTTTAGAGCAATATCCTGGTTGGGGAGGGCCATTTCTCATAACCCCCAAGAGGGCTACACATATGTTAAGAGAGGGGAAACCCAGAAGGCTGGCACTGTGTAAGGCGGGAGGTACACAGGGGGCTTGTCTCCCCACCCACTTACTGTAGCCTTAGTGAAAAAGGAATGTTGAATACCTACTCACTTCTTAGTTTTCAAAACTGAATTGTCAATAATGCGAAAAATCATTTATCCCTAGTAGTGGTACGCTTCAAAACATTCTGTTTAATAACTTTATATAGCAAAAATAAAGCAATAATGCAAGTTCCAATAAATATTAATACAGTTTCTGCTTCAGGTGTCTATTAAATATTATTCTGCTGAATATTTCAAGAGGTACTTTAATGCATCTACAGTAACTTCACAATACAGCAGGATGCACACACATCAAAACTGAAAGTTACAAGGCAAGAAGGACTTTATTGTAAGGTATTGTGAGACTCAAAGTAGCTACCTGGAAAGTCAGTGTAGTAATGATAATGTGTGGGTGTTTATGCTGTTGGCATCCCTTTATAAAATACGGTACTGAAGCAGTATAATCTGTAGCTATCATTTTGCTAGATTTACCCAACTGAATGTAATTTCGTTGCCCATAAAATTTTTTATATTATACGTGAATGCAGAAATAAAAACACAAATGCACAACTGACTGTAATAGTTGCTTATGCTCAATGATTCCAGTATGTTACTATACATATATTTTCTAAACATTCTATGTCAGAAAAGTCTTTAAATGTTACACAGAAGAGAATTTACTCTTGTTTGCGATAGCGCACATTGCTGTTTGTGTCTGTGGATCTTCTGTGGCCAGATATTTCTCTAGCGTGCACTTACTGTATGCCATGCCTGTTACTACTGTCCTGGATTATAATGCAAGTGGGACTCCCAATTAAAAATAACCTTGTTTGCAGGCATTGTACTCACTCACATGGATCTATTGCAGAAAAGGCAGTACAAATCATGGGTGTATTTAAACTATACTGAAACTAAAAGTAATGCCAGTGCAGTACAGCATTATCATATGAGTGGTGTGGCAGTGATCAAGGACACTGACTGGTGACAGTATTGTTTTCAATTTTGTTAAACATTCTTTCTTTTTTTTTTTGCTGTATCACATGATACAGATCTGGCATGATTGGACTTGGTACCCTGTGATCACTGTGCCCAATCACAATTAATAGTACACAATTAATGGCTATGAGGGAAGCCATTGTGTACATCTGACATGTAATTGCTATGCTTGATCACAGCAATCACATGGTACCAGGGCCAGCCTAATATAACGATCTGCTTTCTGTTATGTCCACCACAGATCGCGCCACTGTGGCGCATGAGTGGGAGGACATCATAGTCAGGATAATGGCAATCCCATGCAGCCTTATTATTGTAATAGGCCTGGTGGGAGGTGGTTAAAAAATGCACTGCAACCGCATTGCATGGTGCTCCTGTACTATGAAACCCAGTGCAGGCAAATGCACTGTGTTTGTGAACGTTTAGGGTGTTAACCTAAAGTGATTGTAAAGTCTAACTTTTTTTTCAAATAACAAACATGTCATACTTACCTGCACTGTGCAGTTGGTTTTGCACAGGGCAGCCCGGATCCTCCTCTTCTTGGGTCCCTCTTCGCTGCTCCTGGCCCATCCCTCCTGTCTAGTGCCCCCACAGCAAGCAGCTTGCTACAAGGGCACCTGAGCTGAGCTGCAGCTCCATGTGTCCATTCAGACATGGAGCTGCCATTCGGCCCTGCCCCCTCTCTCTCCTGATTGGCTAACTGACTTTGGTTGCCAGTCACAGGAGCCAATGGCACCGCTGATGTGTCTCAGCCAATCAGGAGGGAGAGTCCCCGACAGCCGAGGGACGCGTGGACATTGCTGGATAGAGATGGGGCTCAGATAAGTATTCATGGGCGGTGGACATCACGGGCGATGGGCATCCCCTGCTCAGCAGCTTCCAAATCCTCCCTACACCTACCTCCTTCTTGGCAGCCAATCTGAATGCTTCTCCTTTCGGCCAATTGGGAAACGGGTCTCAGACCCGCTTCCTGATTGACGGGGAGGAGATTCATTGTGAAAATAGAGATTATTCATTCGCTATTGGCACACAACTGGGTGGGCTCGGGGTGCAGTGCTCTGCGCCCCGAGCCCATCCTATTTTGAAGCCTATTAGAGCCTCTGGCTATAATCACGTGCTTCAAAAAAACACCCTCTCCATTGGATTTCATGCCTGATTTCATCTTGCATGGGGGCCAGATGCATAGATAGGGATAGGGTATAGATAGGGGGGTGGCGCTCGCACACCCTAATGGACGGGCCGCCCCTGACGTTGAGACAATTTTACAATTAATGACATAGCATGCTCAGAAAAAATATTTCCCTTACTGTACAGTATAATTAGTTGTTCTCTCTGCCACCTCTTGTGGTGCTGCCCTTAACTTGTTTTCAGCAAAATCTCTCTCTCCATAAACTGTAACCGGGGATCTGGTCCCTTTGATGGTTGGGTCACTGACAAAGAAAATCACTACTTAAGACAGGTCATCTCAGAACCACGCACATGCCCAGACTGTGTACCCGAGACTGCCTTCTTTGATATATTTGCCCTTCATCAAGGAAAGTGACACATATACAAAGAGATGTCGCAGACATTGTTAACCCCCTGCAGCATAGCCAGAATTTACAGACACAACACAAAAATACAACTCAGCAGTAGGCACCTGCATACGCACAGAACACCTGTGCATTTCATGCAGTCAAAACACAGCCTTCACACAGGTGTGTGCTTACTTATGCTTGTGTGAACAAGACCTAAATTTGTGTATTTTATATCTATCTGCCAGTTAGATTAAACACACATATTTGCCAAGTGCTAACTAACAGATGTCATTATCCACAGCCGTAAGTCTAGTATGGTTTGCTTTTGCATAATAAAACATAAACGCTGGCTGCATACGACAGAAAGGAAACCCCACCTTGTGGAGCGATAACAACATTTGGCACAATATTGCGGCTGTTATTGAATTGCAGAGTTACATCATTAATTAGGCCGAGAAAAGACACACATCCATCAAGTTAATCCTCTTGCAAACTCCAACAATTTTGGTCCAGAGAAAAGCAAAACAAGCCCTCCCTCTGGGCAATTACATTTAATTTTGCCTCATAGTTGAAAAAAAAATCATTCTCGCCTCAAGAATTGCAGTTACAATAATTTTTTTTATGAAAACATTAACATAAAATGTAGTGATTATAACTCTACGTACCATTAAGGTTAGTGTTATATAATGGACTGGATGCACTGATTATTAAATACGCCTGTGTAATGATCAACAATTTGAATGTTGTTTGTGTTTTATTTTTATCAAAAATGTCTTAATAATTGTAGAGAGTGTGTTAATAAATTTGACTGCATTGCCTGCTGACAGCCTAATCCTGATTTTCCAAAAGTTAACCCTTTCATGTCTGCCTAAATGCTTAGACCAAATTTAGTAGCATCTTTTTTAAAGGTCATAAAGGGCTTTGATTTGGTGCACGGTTTTAATAAATTCCCTGCTCAGATTTTTATATTAAGCTGGCAAATACAAAATAATTTTCAAAATGTATTTTAGTTATGTTACTTATTTTTATTTTAATGAAAGCAAGACACAGTGGCAGATGGAGCTGGAAAGGTTGTTAGTGAGAAATCAGCCCTGTCAATGACTACAACATAGATAAACTCTCTCTTAGCAACATGCCTGAGAATGAAATTTCACAGATTGCGTTGGGCAAGGAATTATGCCGTGTACACACGGTCGGACTTTTCATCTACAAAAGTCAGACGGATGCCAACGGTCCAAATCCGGCAGACAATACGATCATGTGTGGGCTTCCCCGGACTTTCAGCGGACTTTTCCAACCGCAAATCTGACGGACTTTAGATTTGAAACATGCTTCAAATCTTTATGTTGTAACTCCGCCGGACCCAGAAATCCGCTCGTCTGTATGCTAGTCCGGCGGACAAAAACCCATGCTAGGGCAGCTATTGGCTACTGGCTATCAACTTCCTTATTTTAGTCCGGTGTACGTCATCACGTACGAATCCGTCGGACTTTTGTGTGATCGCATGCAGGCAAGTCCGTTCGTTAGAAAGTCCGCCAAAAGTCCGTCGAAAGTTCCTAGAAAGTCTGTCAGACGGGCTGTCGGACTTTTGTAGCCGAAAAGTCTGACCGTGTGTACGTGGCATTAAAGACATTTTCTACCATAAAGTTCAGTAGGGAAATCTACATTCACAACCTTCGCTGATCCCTCTAGGGCTAGCTCCATATGGATCGTTGCTTGGCTTTTTTTACCACAACCTAGTCCTCCTTCAGCCAGGCACCAGAAAAGAAGCTGCGAGACTGACAATACTTGGTGCCAGTGTTTGTTGAGTTTGATTTGGGGGAGGGGGTTAGAGTGGGGTGGTAGATAGGTATGTTTTCTACTTTATCCTGAAAGTAAACTTTTTTCTTGTTCAAAAGTTTTATTGAACAAAATCAACAAGAAGCATACAATACATTGAACATAAGGTAGACCACCACAGTGGTGCATGTACAAATCAGTTACAAAGATAGATACGAACAGAACGAGGTTGAGTGGCAAGCAAGCTATAACATGAAAGTGCAAAGTAGGATAACTGAGGTTAGTTTAAACATACATTGTGATATCCATCTAGGGTTGCAAGCTCAATCTATACAATGGTACTATTGAGACTTTATACGTTACATTAAAATCTAGTAACCAATAGTCTGTTATACCATATCTTATTTGTGGTGGTGGTAATGAGCTGTATGAACATTGCACAGTAGATCTACCATGAAGTAAGGGATAGTAAAAAGGAGAATTGGAAACAAAAGGAGAAGAAGGGTAAGATGTGGGTCTCTAAAGACAAAAGACAGGATAGAATCCAGCCCTTATGGCTGTCACACTAAAGTGCATGGTATGTTAAAAATAAGAGAACAATAGGCTAGGGCCAGGAAGGAATAAAGAGAGAAATGGGAAGGGAATAGGCAAGAAGAGGAAAGGGTGAGGAGAGGAGAGGAGAGAGTCCCTGAGAGAAGTGTGTCCCCAGGAAAGTAAACGTTTTTCTAAGTGAAAGGAAGAGGTTGCCTTTGCTGTCTTGGAACAAGTGAAGACTACAGTCAGAATCTTTATTTGCGTGTGTTTTCTGGGGGAGTGACGTATCATAGTATTGATGCCAGGGGGTCACATGACAGCCAGACAAGTAGCATTTCCAGAATGAGAGGTCAGCCTATCTCATGATAGGTTTCCTAAAACAGTTGCACATGCAAAAAAGCTATTTTGAAAAATGCTTACTTAAAGGAAAGTGTTAACCATGACACCTTCTTTACACACATTACATAACTTAGTAATGGAATTAGCGGTGGTGTTTCCCATCCTTTACATTGCAACCTTCCAGTGGACTGCAGAGTCTATCTATCATGACCTGTCAGAAACCTCTACAAATCATCCTGTGTACAATATTTTATTTCCTGTCTGTAAGAGCGAATTCAGAGCACCACTGAATTATATTTTTCTTTAATCGAGAAATGGGTTAACCCTGCTTCAAATGTCAGCTGATAGATTTATTATTCCAGCACTACTGAAAGCTGTAATATTGTTATTTTCAGCCATACCGTATTTTACTCATATCTTTTCATATCTTCAAATCTCTCCTATAGCATGGGATAATACAAAAGAAAGCAATAATAATGTCCAATGAATTTTCTCATAATGTGAATGAGTCATAAGATAAGGATTTATTGTTTATAATTTATTGGTGTGTTTCACCTCGCTTCTGTGTAGTTATATTAATGATTAGCAGCATTAATATTTTTTTTAAATGGACTCTAGATATCCTTATATTAGAGAAGGTTTATATTGTATATTTCTGTTATATACTGTAGATGGTGTCTGTAAAATTAGTAGATACAATATTCCAAGTATTGGGCAGCTTAAGGGGCCAGTCTCCCCAAAAGTGATATTTAGTTAATCAATATTACCTATTGGATGATAGAAATATGAATCTGTATTACAGGCTACAATCAGGCCATATGATACTGGGATTGATTTACTAAAGAAACAGGCATGAGCTTGAGTTTTGTCCCAACTTGAGTTTGGACCGAATCCAGAAGGAAGATCTAACTCCTACCCACTGCCAGCCGGCGAATTCTCTACCCAGCAACCCACCCTATACAAAGGGGTGGAGATGCTTGTGACATCATTGAACTTATATAGTTACATAGCCGTATTAGGACAATGGCATTGACCTAATAGGGCCATGTGACCATATTAAGCCAATGAAGTTATTTGCATGCTCACCCCTTTGTGTACATGCATCTGCGAGGTGAGGAATGCCCTGGCAGCAGTTGACTGGGCAGCAGCGCACAAGAGTAACAGATTGTTTCTGGGTTTGGTCACAAGAAATAGCTCATCCAATTATATGCAGGAAAAAATGCCTCTTTTTCCTTGCACATGATTGGTTTTGTTTGAAGTGAACACAGCTGTATTTACATAGCTAAGCGAACATAACTTTTCAAAGTCAATATTCCCTTTGCTAAGTGAATATCATCTACTCCTGTAGTAAAATTCATTGTATAGCAAATACATCACTAGGTACTTGCCAGATCTGTCCTACCCCTTACTGAAATATTGATTATTCCTAGATTCAGTTGAAAACAAAATGCTATTTAAAATATTGAGCAATTTGGATGTTATTTAGTACAAATGTGTTCTGCATGCACTTATTGAGATGTATTCAAATATTAAATGTCACACCATTGCTATTTATAAGTAATTGCAAACAGTGGCATGATATATATTGACAATGATATATAGCAGCCTATGCAATCTTGCTGCCAGCTTGCACTGTAACTCTCCTAATATAAGCCATTAATTATAGCTTAGTGGAATATGCAAATTAGACACAAATGTCTTTATTGCTGAAGAATAATACCAAGTTTTTATTTACTTGGGAAATTGCTCTCACTTTCTTTTAAAACTTGACTTTTACTGGGTAAAGCTTGCAAGAAGGCAGATATATTTGCTGACCACGATAATTAGCAATAAAATATGCATACTTCACAAATCTGATGGAAAATAGTGGGCATGGCTTCATCCTAAATTGGTAATACCTACAGGTAAGCTTATGATAAGGCTTATCTGTAGGTGCAGTGAATATCTCATAAATTTGCAACGTTTAGGAGATATTCACAGCGGCTGTAGCTGGGGACGTCACCGGCACATGTGCAGTGTACTCTGCATTCAGGACACACTGAGTGTGCTGTCAATGCAGAGCACCGTGAAGCAATCATGACTTGCATGTGCAGGAGTGACATTGGCCAAAAAGTGCAGATCTGGAAGGAAGACCAGGCAAAGATGGAAGTGCCTGCAGCAGTCACAGTGGGGTTGATTTACTAAAACTAGAGAGTGGAAAATCTGGTGCGGATGTGCATGGTTGCCAATCAGCTTCTAACTTCATCTTGTTCAATTAGTCTTTGCCAAAAAAAAAACTGGAAGCTGATTGGTTTCTATGCAGAGCTGCACTAGATTTTTCACTCTCCAGTTTTAGTAAATCAACCAAAATGTGTCAAAAGAGGCCTTTATTTAAAAGGAAAGTCTGTTTACAACATGCTACTGTGCGGTGAATACTAGCACATTATGGCATTAACCTGCACCTTTTTTTTCCTTATTTAAGATTTTACTACCGCTTTACTGGATCTGTTGTTTTCATATTCAAAATAATTAAATTAAATTTCTGAAAGCATAACTGATCTATTGCAATGTCTAAAGTTGTATCTAATTGTAGGTAGTAATTAATGAATGTATATGGTATCACAAATCCAGTTATTTAAATTGTAACTCCAGCCCAAACCTTATGTAGTGCTGAAGTTAAAACCTCTGTCATTCTTTTATTGCTGCCTGATAAGTTCATCAAGGAGGTAATTCGAAAAACCAGATGGAAAGTGAGGGAACATTTTCAATGGGGACACAAACAACAAAAAAAAGGGGATGGAAAATTTAAAAACCTAATAAACCCATTCATCCCCTCCCCTGCCCTTTCTTTTGTGTCTCTGTTTATTTTCTTCTCTTTTCAATCTTTTACTTCTCGACTTGGCTCTCAATTTTTGTTTCCTTTTCTGGGTCTCCGTTTGTCTTCTGATTCAGGGACATCTTTATGCATATATTAAAAATGATGTTGGAATGATCACTGCGTACTGTATAATCGAGAATTAAGTAATTTTCTTGGGTTATTATAATGACTCGCAGGAAATACCGAAAAATTATTCAATGGCATGCCTGTTTATCTACAGTATGTGTATTTTCTAATCTAGACCTGTGTAATTGATTTATTCTATGTGCATCATATCTGCAATGTAACTTTACGGTTGTTAAAAAAATACAAAAAAAAGTTGACAGGAGGTTAGCTTTTACCTACTGTACTAAGGAAAAATATTTGTATTTCTGTTTGTGTCCCTGTTAAAGAATTTTCCTTATTTCCTAATTTGATGACAACATTTTTCAGTAAGTGAAGAAAAATCTCCCCAATGGAGCTCCAAACAGCATTTAAAAAGAGGTTCTAACCTTTCCCAACTCTTTTCAAATCTAAAAAAAAAAATGTTTAATGGGAAGTACACTTTTAAGTGGTTCTTTGCCCTACTTGAGAAAAAAATAAAAGTCAGCAGCTATAAATACTGTAGCTACTGACTTTTAAACAAAGGACACTCACCTGTCCAGGGGTCCAGCACTGTCCTCGCCCAAACTGGTTCTTCACTGGTCTTCAGGTCTTCAGTGTCAGCATGTTTATTTTTGGCAGCCAGCTGTCCACTAACCATGCAGGAGCTGCACTAGGATAACCATTCAGTTATGTAAAGTCAACTTAGCACAGGGTAAATATGATAGAATTAAAGTATATGTGTACCTTCACCTGGTAAAACAACCCTATAGGATGGATTTACTGAATGCCAATAGACTGTGCACTTTGGAAGTGAAGTTGTATTCCTTTTTCCCCAGAGCTTAGTAAATGTGGCGAAGCTTCACTTTATAAAGAATACCCAGGTACAACGAAAATAAAATGACTGGATGATGGAAATCAACAGAGCTTTAACATATTCACTAAGTTCTGGGGAAAATGAGTGCAACTGGACATCCAAAGTGCACAGTCTATTTGCCTGTTAGTAAATCCGCCTCATTCACTATAAAAATCGAAATGCAAGGCAAAACATTTGTATAGTTATAAATACCTTTTTTTTTTATAAGTGATCCCATGACCTCTGTTCTCAGCTGCATACGGGGCTTAGAGGGCTGGGGGTGGAGATTGCAGGGGGGGGGGGGTTTAAGCAGGAGACAGAGAAACAGCAGTTCACTGATCTTCCCAGTGATTAGGTATGTGGAGGGGGGGGGGGTGTCAGCACAAGTCAGACCATTGGATGACAAACAGGCTGATCATGTGGGGGTGGATGTGTCTCCATGCCCAGGCTCATCAGGTATTTCACACAAAGGAACCAATGCAAAAAGAACAGGATACTTTTAAATATAAGTACATAATACTACAGACACATATCAGAAGCATAAAATATTGGGGTAACATACATTTTAATCCCATGGGGTAATAGTAAGCACCACCCTGGTTACAAATTAAAGGGTGACTCTACTTTCGTGGGGAAAAAAAAATAGAAAATAAAGAGAAAATAATATAGTACATATAACTGCAACACTAATCATATTAAAAATGACCTTTCCTTTTCAATCTGCAGCCACTGTAATTTTCTGAGAATACGTTGCAATATGGCTACATGGAGTTTTCTGTACACAGAATGTGTACTGACCACACCCCAGAAACATAATTTCCTGCTTGTGTGATTGGATCACCAATTTTCCCAGAAGTCTGCCCAAGATATAAGTCAAATTTCAGGCATCCCCTGCAACAAAAATGTCATTTTTGGAGAGATACTTTTAATAGGAGCATGTCTAAAGGGGTGCAGGCCCAGCAGATTTCCTCATTAGTGCCATGTAGCTGCACACCTGGCAGTTAATTATGAAACCACTCCCATTAGACCCACTCAGTACAGAGGCATAGACAAACACACATGGATTACTTCAGAATAACAAAAGGTAGAAATCCGCAACAAAGGTTGTTATAAATAACTTGCAATGTACATGGATCACCCAGAGGGGAATGTTTTTTTCTCAACAAAAGTGGAGTTACGCTTTAAGCTTACAGGCTTTCAATAAAACCCTTGGCACATTCTTCATAGTCATGAAGGCAACCCTTTGAGAGGCAGTAGCACTATGTCTTATTGTTCGAAGTAGTGTGACCTGTAAACACTCTAAGGTTGCACTGGTGCCTAACTGAAGTTTTCTGACACAGCGTAGATGTACCAGGTCATATCCCACAAGGTACGTTTTATTAAAGAGGAACTGCAGTCTGCTCACATAATTTGTAATAAAAACATCTTTGCCATTCTGAAGCTTTGTACAGTATATATGGTGGTTCTGTAGTTGCCAAATATGCTGCAGAGATCTCCCTCCACTGAGTCTGGCTGCAACCATTTTAAATGTGGGCAGCTGAAGCTGCTGCCTGTTCACTTCCTGGATTTACACAGACACACAGAGGCACACCTCCAGCTCTGCAGCTCTCATTGGCCCTTTTATGACTCATTCACCCCCTTCCTGGCAAACTCTTAGGAGAGCGAGAGAGCTGTGCATGATGTCATAAGCCTAGGCTTTTTACCAGACAGGAAACAGGAAGTGGACTGTATAAGGTATTTACTAGCAGAATTTTTTTTTGCATTACTATCCAACGTTAAAACAACAAGGGCAGAAGATTTAATAGATGGAAAGATGAAAAAAATGACAGAAGTTCCGCTATAAGTTTGAACTTTTGACTTTCAGTTCTCAGTTTTAATACAATTAGTAAGCACAATCTGTCGTGCCTGTTCACTCACATTAGAAACAGTAGCTTTAATAGAGTTTTAGCCAAAATAAAGTGTCTCTTGAAATGTGGGACAGAAAGCAGAACTATAGGAAATGGATACTCGGAAGGATATTGTCCTTCACAGCAGGAAAGTCAATGGTGAAAAATATCTAATGAGTAAGAGGAAAGCACACTGAGACAATGCTGTCTGAAATAGATGGCTTATCAGCGAAGACAAAAATCTATCGCACCTTTCCTCCAAATATGCCCTTTTCAGCATCAGACAGTGCAGAATAGTCTTTGTATGTGAAAAATTTAAGAGAAGTAAGAAAAATTAAATATATGGAATTGGTGTGTGTGTGTGTCTTAAGCACTGTTAACGTCTTCAATACTAAATTAGAATCTTATAATAAGCTCTTACATAATTACTTACATTTTTATTAGTCAACACAGCAGTCTCCTTCTGCTTATGTTTTTTTTTTTTTTTTTTGGGGGGGGGGGGGGGGGTTTATGGATTCTGTATGATACTTGGTGGTGTACTATTGTTACCATTGCTATCTTATGTATAAAAAGGCAAATTATCCTGTAATGCTTGGCATAAGGATGCATACACACTTATACAATCAAATCCCTTCCATAAACATCCCAGGCATTAGGTATGAAATCCTTTCAAAGCAGTAAACTATCTGATGATGTTTAATTTTACTATAACTTAAGTTTGATCTGCGTATATATAGAACAAGCATGGATAGATATTTCCTATGCAGTATTTGTACGTAAGACTTTTAGATAGGGTTCAGTGTTTTAAAGCACCGTAAGCAAGCTTCACTGGATTTCTCTCTTAACTGGAACTACTTCTCCATCTTCAGAACATTTGCTGTTACTGCATCTTAAAATCTTCGTAACGCAGCTTTATATATGGGAATTTTTTGTGAAAACTTTTCCCAATGCTAGATGTATTTAAACAAAACACATCGGGAGAAGGGGTGAGATAAACAGTGCAGAATGTATACAGGATAATACATATGCATTGTTTATTATTGCCAAAAATACATTGTTTTTTCCTACGTAAAAAGTTGTTGCAAAATACATATTTTTCTAGGTAAAGGGTTAATGGAAAATACATATTTATTTTTTCTAGGTAAAAAGCTGTTGGAAATTAATGCTATTTAATTTAGAAATGAACCTATGCACATACATTTCCCATTTAAATAAATACTCACCGATATGATAAAGACAAAATATAATGCTTAGCAAGCAGATTTTTTTAGTTCTAATGAGTGTCAAACTTACCCAGCATTTATAAATAGTAAGGCATGTTCCTGACCTCATTGGAACCGAAGAAGCTGCTTGGATAAGCAGCAAAATGTCTTCAAGCTTACAAAACAAGTCCAGTTGAATGTGTCTAACTACTACTAGCTATACCATGACCTGGATAAATGAGAACCTTCACAGGCATTAAAATATAGTTCCTTTACATACATTTCATTTAGCAGTCTAAAACCATAAGTTGACTCCATGAGCTGTTAAAGTCAGTTATTTATTGTGCTTCACATAAGTATTCACCCCAATTTTTTTGCATTTTGCAGCTTCGCAACTTAAAATTGTTTAATGCCCCGTACACACGGTCGGATTTTCCGATGGAAAATGTCCGATTGGAGCGTGTTGTCGGAAATTCCGACCGTGTGTGGGCTCCATCGGACATTTTCCATCGGATTTTCCGACACACAAAGTTGGAGAACAGGAGATAAAATTTTCCGACAACAAAATCCGTTGTCGGAAATTCCGATCGTGTGTACACAAAGCCGACGGACAAAATGCCACGCATGCTCAGAATAAATAAAGAGATGAAAGCTATTGGCCACTGCCCCATTTATAGTCCCCACGTACGTGTTTTACGTCACCGCGTTCAGAACGATCGGATTTTCCGACAACTTTGTGTGACCGTGTGTATGCAAGACAAGTTTGAGCCAACATCCGTCGGAAAAAATCCTAGGATTTTGTTGTCGGAATGTCCGAACAAAGTCCGACCGTGTGTAAGGGGCATTACTGTGATTTTAAGTCAATGACCCTCACAGAACAGTCTATAATGTTGAAATGAAAAATTCTACATAAATTTAACTTATAAACACAAAAAGGATAGTAACAGTTACACTATTTGTTTGTACTATAGTTGGCACATCCAGCCCTCCCCTTCTCCTTTCTTCTCTTTCGCCTCTGCTGCATGTATTGACATCACCGCCCAGGCTCCCTCATCCTCCCTCCTCCTTTCCCATTCACCAGGTCAGTAGGAGAGAGGAGCGGAGCCTCGCGCATGCGCAGTAAGGCTTCACTGCCGGTTTCAGCTGCGTTCAGCTGCGGACTCCAGGACAGGTAAGTGTCCAATTATTAAAAGCCAGCAGCTGCAGTATGTGCAGCTGCTGGCTTTTAACCACTTGCCGACCGCCTCACGCTGATATACGTCAGCAGAATGGCACGGGCAGGCAGAATCACCTGTACGTGATCTGCCTCCAGCGGGCGGGGGGTCCGATCGGTCGGCGCTTGTCCCCCGGCAATCGGAGGTGAGGGGGAGGCCATCCATTCGTGGCCCCCCCTCACGATCGCTCCCAGCCAATGGGATCATTCCCCTGCCTCTGTATAGTACACATTTTCTTTTTCTTTATGTCCTCCTGAGTACCCCTACCCAATGAACCCCCCCAAAAAAGATGTTGTGTCTGCAGCAAGCGCGGATATAGGCGTGACACCCGCTATTATTTTCTCTCCTGTCCTGACAATCCTGGTCTTTGCATTGGTGAATGTTTTGAACGCTACCATTCACTAGTTGAGTATTAGCGTAGGGTACAGAATTGCACAGACTAGGCACACTTTCACAGGGTCTCCCAAGATGCCATCGCATTTTGAGAGACCCGAACCTGGAACCGGTTACAGTTATAAAAGTTAGTTACAAAAAAAAGTGTAAAAAAAAAAATATATATATATAGAATAAAAAAAATAGTTGTCATTTTATTGTTTTCTCTCTCTATTCTCTCTCTATTGTTCTGCTCTTCTTTACTGTATTCTATTCTGCAATGTTTTATTGTTATTATGTTTTATCATGTTTGCTTTTCAGGTATGCAATTTTTTATACTTTACCGTTTACTGTGTTATATTGTTAACCATTTTTTTGTCTTCGGGTACGCCATTCACGACTTTGAGTGGTTATACCAGAATGATGCCTGCAGGTTTAGGTATCATCTTGGTATCATTCTTTTCAGCCAGCGGTCGGCTTTCATGTAAAAGCAATCCTAGCAGCTAATTAGCCTCTAGACTGCTTTTACAAGCAGTGGGAGGGAATGTCCCCCCCCACCGTCTTTTGTGTTTTTCTCTGGCTCTCCTGTCTTAACAGGGAACCTGAGAATGCAGCCGGTGATTCAGCCAGCTAACCATAGAGCTGATCAGAGACCAGAGTGGCTCCAAACATCTATATGGCCTAAGAAACCGGAAGCTACGAGTATTTCATGACTTAGATTTCGCCGGATGTAAACAGCGCCATTGGGAAATTGGGAAAGCATTTCATCACACCGATCTTGGTGTGGTCAGATGCTTTGAGGGCAGAGGAGAGATCTAGGGTCTAATAGACCCCAATTTTTTCAAAAAAGAGTACCTGTCACTACCCATTGCTATCATAGGGGATATTTACATTCCCTGAGATAACAATAAAAATTATTAAAAAAAAATGAAAGGAACAGTTTAAAAATAAGATAAAAAAAGCAAAAAAAACAAATAAAAAAAAAAAGCACCCCTGTCCCCCCCTGCTCTCGCGCTAAGGCGAACGCAAGCGTCGGTCTGGGTCAAATGTAAACAGCAATTGCACCATGCATGTGAGGTATCACCGCGAAGGTCAGATCGAGGGCAGTAATTTTAGCAGTAGACCTCCTCTGTAAATTTAAAGTGGTAACCTGTAAAGGCTTTTAAAGGCTTTTAAAAATGTATTTATTTTGTTGCCACTGCACGTTTGTGCGCAATTTTAAAGCATGTCATGTTTGGTATCCATGTACTCGGCCTAAGATCATCTTTTTTTATTTCATCAAACATTTGGGCAATATAGTGTGTTTTAGTGCATTAAAATTTAAAAAAGTGTGTTTTTTCCCCAAAAAATGCGTTTGAAAAATCGCTGCGCAAATACTGTGTGAAAAAAAAAATAAAAAACACCCACCATTTTAATCTGTAGGTCATTTGCTTTAAAAAAATATATAATGTTTGGGGGTTCAGAGTAATTTTCTTGCAAAAAAATTTTTCATGTAAACAAAAAGTGTCAGAAAGGGCTTTGTCTTCAAGTGATTAGAATAGTGGGTGATGTGTGACATAAGCTTCTAAATGTTGTGCAAAAAAAATGCCTGGACAGTTCAAACCCCCCCCAAATGACCCCATTTTGGAAAGTAGACCCCCCAAGCTATTTGCTGAGTGGCATGTCGAGTCCATGGAATATTTTATATTGTGACACAAGTTGCGGGAAAGAGACAATTTTTTTTTGCACAAAGTTGTCACTAAATGATATATTGCTCAAACATGCCATGGGAATATGTGAAATTACACCCCAAAATACATTCTGTTGCTTCTCCTGAGTACGGGGATACCACATGTGTGAGACTTTTTGGGAGCCTAGCCGCGTACAGGACCCCGAAAACCAAGCACTACCTTCAGGCTTTCTAAGGGCTTAAATTTTTGATTTCACTCTTCACTGCCTATCACAGTTTCCGAGGCCATGGAATGCCCAGGTGGCATAAACCCCCCCCAAATGACCCTATTTTGGAAAGTAGACACCTCAAGCTATTTGATGAGAGGTATAGTGAGTATTTTGCAGACCTCACTTTTTGTCACAAAGTTTTGAAAATTGAAAAAAAAAAAAAAAAATGTTTTTTCTTGTCTTTCTTCATTTTCAAAAACAAATGAGAGCTGCAAAATACTCACCATGCCTCTCAGCAAATAGTTTGGGGTGTCTACTTTCCAAAATGGGGTCATTTGGGGGGAGGTTGTGCTATCTGGGCATTTTATGGCCTTCAAAACTGTGATAGGTAGTGAGGAGTGAAATCAAAAATTTACGCCCTTAGAAATCCTGAAGGCGGTGATTGGTTTTCGGGGCTCCGTACGCGGCTAGGCTACAAAAAAGTCCCACACATGTAGTATCCCCGTACTCAGGAGAAGCAGCTGAATGTATTTTGGGGTACAATTCCACATATGCCCATGGCCTGTGTGAGCAATATATCATTTAGTGACAACTTTTTGTAATTTTTTTTTTGTCATTATTCGATCACTTGGGACAAAAAAATTAATATTCAATGGGCTCAACATGCCTCTCAGGAATTTCCTTGGGGTGTCTACTTTCCAAAATGGGGTAATTTGGGGGGGTTGCACCTCAAGAAATGACATAGGCAGTCATAAACTAAAAGCTGTGTAAATTCCAGAAAATGTACCCTAGCTTGTAGACGCTATAACTTTTGCGCTTATTGACATTTTTTTTACCAAAGACATGTGACCGAATACATTTTGGCCTAAATGTATGACTAAAATTGAGTTTATTGGATTTTTTTTATAACAAAAAGTAGAAAATATCTTTTTTTTTAAAAATTTTTGGTCTTTTTCCGTTTATAGCGCAAAAAATAAAAACCACAGAGGTGATCAAATACCATCAAAAGAAAGCTCTATTTGTGGGAAGAAAAGGACACAAATTTAATTTAGATACAGCATTGCATGACCGCGCAATTAGCAGTTAAATTGATGCAGTGCCAAATTGTAAAAAGTGCTCTGGTCAGGAAGGGGGTAAATCCTTCCGGGGCTGAAGTGGTTACTTTTTGCAGCGGTGGGCAGGCCTCCGCTTTAAAATCCATATTTTTTGCCAAAAAGTTACTTAGAACTCCCAAACATTATATATATATATATTTTTAGCAGAGAATCTAGAGAATAAAATGGCCATTGTTGCAACATTTTATGCCACACTGTATTTGGACAGCAGTCTTTCAAACGCAATTTTTTTAGGAAAAAAGTCATGAATTAAAAAAATACTAAACAGTAAAGTCAGCCCAATGTGTTTGTATAATGTGAAAGATAATGTTACGCCGAGTAAATAGATACCTAATATGTCTTGCTTTGAAATTGTGCACACTCGTGGAATGGCGACAAACTACAGTACCTAAAAATCTCCATAGGCAGCACTTTAAAAAAAATAACGGTTGCCAGGTTAGAGTAACAGAGGAGATCTAGTTCTAGAATTATTGCTTTCACTCTGACGATCGTGGCAATACCTCACATGTGTTTATTTGAACACTGTTTACTTATGCTGGCGCGACTAACGTGTGTGTGTCTTCTTTGCTGTGTCAGCTCGCGGGGACAGGGGCGCTTTAAAAAATGTATTTCTTTTTTTCTTATTTATTTTATTTATTTTAATTTTTTTACATTGTCACTTGAAAAAAAAAATTTGATCACTTTTATTTCTTTCACAAGGAATGTTAACATCCCTTGTGACAGTAATAGGTGGTGACAGGTACTCTTTATGGAGGGATCGGGGGTCTAAAAGACCCCATATGCCTCCTTTGCACTTCAAAGTATTCAGATCGCTGAAAACGGTGATTCTGAATACTGTTTTTTTTTTAAACAGGCGCCATTGGCAGCCAAGTAAACCGGAAGTGACGTTGTGACGTCGCTTCCGTGATTACAAAGCAGAACAAAGCCATTTCTGGCTTCCTTTCAGTCTCACTCTAGCCGGCGGAAGTGCCGAATCATGGCTCGGTGGGACGAGAGGCCCAGGAAGAGCAGCGGAAGGCGGCGGGAGGGGGGGCATCCCCTCCCGCTCCTCCGGGATAACAGCCGAGCGGCTTTTAGCTGCATCGGTTGTTAACCCTGAAGAGCTGATCGCCCCCTTTAAAAAATGGTACTGGGATGATGCATGCAGCTGCATGCATCATCCCGATATAACCCCTTAAAACCGAGGCCGCATATGTGCGTACGGTCGGTGGGAAGGGGTTAACCACTTGCCACCCTGACCAAATCTGACATTTCTCACATACATGTTAAAATCAGCAATTACTTAGAACCTCCAAACATTATATATTCTCTGGGTACATTTCTAAAATAGAAATCTGTTGAATAAAATGGTGGCTCTTGCAATTTTTTATGTCACATGATTTATGTCACACAGCAGTTTATCAAACAGAAATTTTTAGGAAAAAATAGGTATTAAATTAATTTTAGTGCACACAAACACAATACAATGCCCATTTTTTTGTAAGATTTAAAAGATTATGTTACACCAAGTAAATAGATACTTAAACATGTTACTCTTTAAAACTATGCACGCCCATGAAATGGAGACAAACTATGATACATTAAGCTATCCATAGGTGATGCTTTAAAAACCTTTACAGTTTACCAGATTAAAGTTAATCAGGAGGTTGGGCACTAGAATTCTTGCTCTCACTGTGACATTCCTGGCAATACCTTACATGTGTGATGCAATCACCATTTTCACATGTGTGCGGGACCATAACGCCCTGTACACACGGTCGGATTTTACAATGGAAAATGTTCGATGGAAGCCTGTTGTCAGAAATTCCGACCGTGTGTAGGCTCCATTGGTCATTTTCCATCGGAATTTCTGTCACACAAAATTTGAGATCTGGATCTCAAATTTTCCAACAACAAAATCCATTGTCGTAAATTACGATCGTGTGTACACAATTCCGACGCATACATTTCCACGCATGCTCGGAATCAAGCAGAAGAGCCGCACTGGCTATTGAACTTAAATTTTCTCGGCTCATCATACGCATTCTTGACTTGACTTGACTCAAGATTTGTGTGACCATGTGTATGCAAGTTTGAGCCAACACCCGTCGGAAAAAAACCATGGATTTTGTTGTCGGAATGTCTGATCGTGTGTATGCAGCATTAGGGTGCATTCACATTTTTGTGTGAGATTGTGGGGGACAGGGGCATTTAATTTTTTTTTTTTTTTTTTTACACTGTCTCTTTAATTTTTTTTTGGAACAACCTTATTGCTATCACAAAGAATGAACAATATCCCATTGTAATAGTATGAACAGTGACAAGTACTCTTTACTGAGACCCCAGATCTTTTCTTTGGCCTCAAAAGCATCTGATCCAACTGAGTTTGATCAGATGCTTTCCTAGCCAGTAACAGCTTGTAAACAACAAACCAAAACCACAAATGCCAAAATCCTCTTCATTTCTGTTTTCTTATGCCACAGAAAAGGGGAAGATACAGATGTACAGATGTACCTGACAGAGAGAAGAGGCCCCAGCCTACCTGATTGCACCGGAGAGACCAGGAACAGCAGTGAGCGGCAGCCTTGTAAAAGTGATCGGGCTTCAGAAGACCTGCTTAAGTCACTTCTACAGGAAAGTCAATCACCAGCGACAAATTTTGATACTGGGATCATGGCTGTAACTACAGCCATGATCCTGGTATAACCACTTCCATGAGAGGACCTATGGATACTAGGGATGGGCCGAATGGACTCCTGTTCAGTTTGCGCCAGAACTTCTGAACACCGCGAAAGTTCGGACCCAAATAACAAACCCCATTAATGTCAAGGGGACCCGAACATCTAAAATCAAAAGTGCCCATTTTGAAGACTTATATGCAAGTAATTGAGCATACAATGGTTATAGTGGTCCGGGTCCTGCCCTGGGGAAATGTATCAATAAAAAAAAAGTTTGGGAAAAACGTAATTTTTAAATGAGCAGTGATTTTTTTGTTTTTTAAAGTGAAAGCCTACAAATGAACAATAAAAATTCCTTCCAATATAGTGCCTGGGCGCTTCTCTTAGTCTATCTGTAAAGTGGCAGATCTGTACCATGTCTAGAATCTGCTGCAGCAATAATTGCATTTAGAATAGCCAAAAAAATGAAATTTTCCCTGCAAGCTGCCTTTATTTTGCTCAGCAACAACTGGGGAGCCAGTGTGTATGATGAGTCCACAATGTAGTGCACTTAGAACAAGATCGGAGATTTTTTGGATACATTCTGGTGTCACTTTGACATTGTATAGAACTAACGGGTGCGTAAAAATTGGTCTTTGGGTGTCGGGGGCGCCTTCCCACCGTAACCCTATAGAGGTGCTCCTGATGAAAGCAAGAATTGGCCTTGCTGTAAAAAATTGCAATGATATGCACCTGTCAACAGGTGCAGAAAAATTGGTCTTTGGTTGTCGGTGGCGGCTTCCCACCGTAACCCTATAGAGGTACTCTTGATTATTATTATTATTATACAGGATTTATATAGCGCCAACAGTTTGCGCAGCGTTTTACAACATGGGGGCAGACAGTACACTTACAATACAAATCAATACAGGAGGGATCAGAGGGCCCTGCTCGTTAGATGAAAGCAAGAATTGGCCTTGCTGTAAAAAATTGCAATGATATGCACCTGTCAAACAGGTGCAGAGAAATTACTCTTTGGGTGGCGGGGGCACCTTCCCACCGTAACCCTATAGAGGTGCTCTTGATGAAGGCAAAAAAAAATTGCAATGATATGCACCTGTCAAACAGGTGCTGAAAAATTGGTCTTTGGGTGTTAATTGTGCCCCTGAAACCAGGATAACAGCATCTGGAACTTCCTCCTCCCAGCCACGTACTACTCCCTAGGGTCCTGGGGTTGGAAAGCCATCGCTTATAGATTGACGCATGTGTTCCTCTTTTTTGGAGCCTATGAAAGTGCCAGAATTCTCCTACCCTCTCTCCTCCTGTGTGTTCTGTGACATAGGAATGCTGCTCTGCCTCCAGTTCCCTGTCCATAATGCCATGCAGAGTCTGCTCCTGCAGGAACACAACAGGGATTGTGTCACTAATGTATGCACTGTCACGGCTCACCATCCTTGTGGCCTCTTCAAATGGTGACAATACAGTGCATGCATCCTTAATGATTAGCCATTGGAGTGGAGGAAAAAATCTGAGGTGGCCTGAGCCTGTCGTCGTGCCATATTCGCAAAGGTACTCGTTGACAGCCCTCTACTACATGTATAGCCACTGCAGCATTGACAAAGTCGAGTTGCACCAGGTGGGCATGTCACAAATCAGGCAGTTTATGGGCAGGTGGATTTCCCACTGAATTTTAGTCAACCGATCACTGGCTGTGTATGACACCTGAAAGGGCTACAGACTCTTCTGGCCAGCTTAAGCACATCTTGCAACTCTGGGTACGTATTTAGGAAATGCTGCACCACCAAATTGAGGACATGTGCCAGCCATGGCACATGTGTCAACTTTCCCTGTCTAAGGGCGGACAGGAGGTTTGAGCCATTATCGCACACCACCATTCCTGGCTCCAGCTGGCGTGGTGTGAACCACCTCTGGGCCTGTCCCTGCAGAGCTGCAAGAATTTCTGCTCCAGTGTGGTTCCTGTCCCCTAAACACACCAGCTGAAGCACTGCATGGCACCTTTTAGCCTGACTCTAGGAATAACCCTTTGAACGTTTAGGGGGTACCTGATGTTCATAGGACCTTTCTGCAGAGAAGGGCATTGAGGTGGTGGAGGAGGGGGTAGAGCTCACAGGTCTGGCATCATCACCACCAGCTGTATGGAGACGTGGGGGCACAACAAGCTGCAGCATCGAGCCCTGACCTGCATCCTTTTGAGTTGCAAGCAGCATTACCCAATGTGCTGTGAATGAAATATATCTTCCCTGTCCATGCTTGCTGGACAATGTGTCAGAAGTAAGGTGGATTTTACAGCTGACTGCCTTGCCCAACGATGCCAGAACATTCCCTTCCATGTGATGGTAGAGAGATGGAACGGATTTACGTGAAAAGTTTTAGCGACTGGGAACCTGCATTGTGGTATAGCACATTGTGCGAATTCACAGATGGGGCAGAATCCACCAGGTTGAAAGGCAGAAGTTGGAGAGTCAACAGCTTTGACAAGCTTGCATTTAGACACTGGGCATGTGGGTGACAGGGACTGTATTTTTTTTCCCGCTGCAGCAGATGGGGCAGAGAAATTTGCTGGCTACAGTCTACAGCTGTATGTTGCTGGCAGATGTGCTGCTAGGACCTGGGACACCCTGTGCTATACCATCACCCCTGTCAGTGGAGGCTGCTGAGATGTAATGACTCGGTATAGCTTGGGATGACTGAAGTGGGTAAGGAGGAGGAGGAGGAGGGACAGATTTGTGCCCCTTTTGTGTGGCTTTTAGGTGCTCTTGCCAATGGGCTGAGTGGTTGAACTTTAAATGCCTTGTTAAGCATGTGGTACCCAAATGGTTGGTGTTTTTGCCACGTTTGATGTGCCTGAGACACAGTTTGCAGATAGCAACAATGCGATCTGCTGCAGATTTCCTCCTCTGCTCTATCTGGCACCCAAGTCGCATCAGTGACCTCATCATCATGATCATCATCTACATCTCTTCCATCTTCATCATTACCACTGGAGACAACTTGACAATACACTGCGGCTTGGGGAACATGATTGCCAATTTGTCTACCAGTGTTCCTCCCTCTCTCTAGGCTCATGTTCCTGTCATCCTCAACCTCATAACCAACATCTGAATCCAGTAATGGCTGGGCATCCTCAAGGAGTGGCTGACGCTGTGGTCAAATAACTCAGCTGACTCATCAATGGCTGATGTTGGGGCTATGACAGGAATAGATGTGGACAAGGAGGCAGGTTTATCCACTCTGGCAACTGCAGGGGACTGCACACTTGTCTCTGCTTGCATGACAGAGGATAAGGAGGATGAGGAAGGTTTAGTAAGACAGTCCTCCTCCTCTGCATGCTGTGGCTGGATAGCATGGGCAAACTCACTAAACAGAGGAAATGATGCCCTGTCTGAGGACTGACCACCACGTCCAACCTTGCCTGTGGGCACATTTATTGCTGGCCGCCTTACAGTGCCAAGGGAACGTCTGCCTCTCCTTGTTGTCCTCCCAGACCTTACTGAGAGGGAGGGAGGGGAAGGTACTTATAAGAAATTGTAAAGAAGAAGTTTAAATCTGTACGTAGATACACTTTAATCAGTGTAAAGAGGTATTTGGTGCACTTTAATTTGAGTACTCACACTACACAGACACACTTCACGGATACACTATAATATACTGCAATATAATGCGCCAAACGTACAGTGACGCACAGAACTAAAGGGTGTTAAACTGGCAGTAATGCACACAAAAGTAAATGGCGTTAAACTGGCAATAATGCACAAAACTATATGGTGTTAAACTGGCAGTAATGCACACAGAACTATATGGTGTTAAACTCTCAGTAATGCACACAAAACTGTATGGAGTTAAAATGGCAGTAACACACACAGAAGTAAATGGCGTTAAACTGGCAGTAACGCACAAAACTATATGGCGATAAACTGGCAGTAACGCACACAGAACTATGTGGCGTTAAACTGTCAATAACGCACACAGAAGTAAATGGCGTTAAACTGGCAGTAATGCAAAAAACTATATGCCAGTACACTGGCAGTAATGCACACAGAACTATATGGCGTTAAACTGGCAGTAACGCACACAGAACTATATGGCGTTAAACTGGCAGTAACGCACACAAAATTATATAGCATTAAACTGGCAGTAACTCACACAGAACAATATGGTGTTAAACTTGCAATAATGCACACAGAAGTAAATGGTGTTAAACTGGCAATAACGCACAAAACTATATGGCGTTAAACTGGCAGTAACGCAATCAAATAGACGGTGTTCAACCATCACTACACTGACGCTATTTGAACTGTCCCTTCTCTAGCTATACACTAATGTAAAGATTACTGACACGGTCTCACTACACTATACTGAATCTATCTGAGCTGTCCTTACTCTACACTAATGTATTTATGAATGACACGGTCTCACTACACTACAGTAAAACTATCTGAGCTGTCCCAACTGAGCTGTCCCAACAGAGTTGCACACTATGCAAAGCTGAATGATGGTCCTCCTCACTACACTCACACTATCCCTAGACTGACACTAAACTAATATTCTACACAGACAACTGAAGCAAAATATCATACTAACTAACTAATAGCACTGAACAGAGCCCTGTTCTATCTCTCTCTGTGCCGAAATCACACTGAAAATTGCTGCCATTAAAAGAATACATTTATACTGTGGGGCGGGAATGAGCCATGATTGGATAAAGTCATAATGACAGTGTTAAATGAAAGTGATCTTGCGCATTCAAATCTATTCACACATGTTAAAATAATACAAAAAATGTAAAGTGCGTAATAATCAAGTGGATAAAATACATTAGGTGAAATGTCTAAATAATCGATAAAGATGAAATATCAGAATATAAAGTGCTCTATATCCATGCAGTGGGGGTTCAAGTTCATAAAGTGAACAAGTGAGGGTCTCAATCCTGGCCGTGAAGCTGCATAAAGTGACTCAGTGTTAAAATAAATAAACAGGTTGGCCAAAGTTCATAAAAGTCCTCATAGAAAGTCTCCAGGTAACATCAGGCTCTCAGAACTCTCACCTTAATGAATATTAAAACAGGCATCGTTATTGGGTATCTGTTTCTAGATCTGTATACAGCGTCACAATTTTGCCCAAAACGTTCTCATTCATTCATCACGGCTTTGATCCTTTCCTCTCTGCTCTCAATGCAGCACACTTGCCTGTTACAGTATGTTCCACCAAGGCACAAAGGCCCGGTGGAGAAGAGAGGGAGAAAAGAAAGCCTCCAATAGTGTAGTATGTTGGGTAAATGAAATAGAGTTTTATTTAAGGGATTCTAGGTGGTCTCTTACATTAAAACAATAAAAACAAGCAAATACAGGTGGAACGGCGTTTAGAGTGCCTCCTTACGTGACTTCCGGTTTACGTCTGCTCTCCGCCTCTCCCTACGCGACTTCATCTGGGGAACTGGATTGGCCAGAGAGGTATGCTTTTTATGTAGTTAAACCGGAAATATTGTAGCGGCCATTTTCTTGTGGTCCGCTCGCATCTAACAGTGCGGCTATTTTTTTGGTGGTAGATAAATGTAAATAGCGGCCATTTTCTTGTGGATTGGACAACGACTGTCATAGATGCTAATGTATGCTAATAACATGAGATATGTAATACCATTCGAGGATTAAAAGTGAATACTCTAATAGACTATTCCAACAGGAATAATTGAGAGAGAAGATAAATTAAAAATATTTGGTGGGGCACATCAGTCGTATACCGTAGTACATAAAGAGGTACCCTAGTAAATGCATATTTCCTGCCCATAGTATACATACACAGATAAATGGATAGTGTAATATAAATATGAGCTTAGTGTATGTGAATCAACTAGATGGAAATTTCAATGCATAATAAAAAATATCAATAAAATTAAATATTAAACATTAATGATGCATATAAATATAGCTAGTGGATAAGATCAATAAAATATTTAATAAAATTAATTATTAAAAATTACTGAGGAAGCAATTTAGGTCGAACTCTACGTTCATACCTTTGGGTGTTAATGTGCGCATGGTGTGTATCCAATAGGACTCTCTTTGGCTTATGGTCCTTATCTTGTGACTACCTCTCCATGACTCTTTATATTTTTCTATAGCCCAGAATTGAAGATGTGTAGGATCCTGATTGTGTACTGATGCAAAATGTTTGGATACATTATGTTTAAGATTTCCCTTTTTGATGTTTTGAATGTATTCTTTAATTCTGACTTTAAGGGCTCTCTTAGTTCTTCCTACATATTGGAGTTTGCAGCTGCATTGTAGCACATATACTACTCCCTCGGTATAAAGTCCTATAAAGTCACTGATTTTAAACGTCTCTCTTGTAGTAATAGCTGTAAAATCTGTTCTTCTGCCCTGAAATTTCTGGGCATGTCTACATGCATAACAGTTTCTGCAGGGAAAGAATCCCTTTTCAGTGAAAAAGGAATATGGTACTTTGGAGGGAGGTTCTACCACCGACTTCACAATCATATCTCTGATAGTAGGTGCTCTCTTATATATTATGCTTGGTGAGTCCGGCAGTGTGTTCTTTAAGTCTCTATCATTCTTGAGAATGCGCCAATGGCGTTGGATTATTTTTGATACTTCTTTGTATTGTACATTATAGTCCAGGATTAGACTTGGTGTCTCCTGTTGGGATATCTTTTTGGGTTTATTCTCCAACATTTTTGTCCTGTCCATTTTGTTGATATATTGAATTTGTTCCTCTATCCATGAGTCCTCATATCCTTTTGTCTTAAACCTTGTTCCAATTAGTCCAGCTTGTTCCTTATGGTCTTCTTCTTTTGTGCAATTCCTTTTGATTCTGATAAATTGTCCTTTTGGGATATTGTAAAGCCATGGTTTATGGTGGCAGCTATCTACAGAGAGATAGCTGTTAGTGTCCACATTTTTAAAAAACGTTTTGGTGACCAATTTGTCTCCTTCTAAGCTGATCTTCAAATCTAAAAATTCAACTGACCTTTCATCTATATTCCACGACAGGTGTATATTCTTCTCATTCGTGTTCAATTTGTTTAAGAAGTGTTCAAGTCCCTCTTTATTACCATTCCAGACTATGATCACATCATCGATGTACCTTTTGTACAGAGTGAGTTCCGCAGGTGTGTCTCCATAGATAGCTTGATCTTCCCATTGTGCCATGAAGGCATTAGCCACACTTGGTGCAAACTTCGCTCCCATTGCAATACCGACGGCTTGTTTGTAATATGCCTGATTATGCCAGAAGTAGTTACACTTCAAGAAAACATCCAGACATTTGATAAGATATTTTCTCTGTTTACACATCAGGCTACTATGTTTTCTAAGGAGCCACTTTGTTGCTGAGCACACATCATGGTGTTGCACAATAGTGTATAGCGAGTTTACATCTGCTAGTAATGTTCTTCCTTCTAGGACCGGTAATGTGTTCAGAAGTTGTAGCACGTGTTTCGTGTCTTTTAGGTAGGCCGGTGTGTGTTGTACCGCTGGTTGAATGAATTGGTCTAAATATTGTCCCAACCTAGATGTAAGGGAATCAATCAAATTAACGATTGGTCTACCTGGTGGATTATCTAACGATTTATGAATTTTTGGGACCGTGTAGATAACTGGTATTCTACATGCCTCAGGTATGAGGTACTTTGATTCTTTTTTATTCAGTATGTCCTTTTTGGTTCCTAAGTTTATTAGATGTTCCAGTTCCTTCTTATATTTGTTAGTGGGGTTATCCAATAATTTAATGTACATACTTTCATCTTGTAGTTGTCTTCAAAGTTCATTTTGGTATTGTTCCTTTGATTGTACTACAATTGCTCCTCCCTTGTCTGCTGGACGTACTACAATGTCTTTTCTTTCCTTCAAGGATTTGATGCCTTTCTTAATGTGTATGGAGTCTGACACTTTTTTTGTTTCCAAAGATTCAAGATCTTATAATACTAGTTTCTTAAACACTTCTATGTGTTGGTTATCAGAGACTTGTGGATTAAACACAGAGTTATTTAGTAATGTGCTGTGTATGGACATTGTTGAGGTATTTATTGCCGTATTAGTAGTTTTATAGGGATTAGACAAATAATATTTTTTAACATTGACTTTTCTTATATATTTGAGTATCCCTATATAGGTATTGAATTTGTTCAAATTATTGACTGGTGCATGTTTTAATCCTTTGTCGAGTACCGAAATGGGACGACCAATGAACTCTGATTCTTCGGGACACTAACCAGAATCCCATTTAGCTGGGCCCGTCCACTGATTTTACTAGCTTGCAGGGATGGCCCTCACAGAACAGGCCCCTAGACTTAGGTCTGTACTCACATTAGCCAGGAACAGATTCTTCTAGGTGTGTCTACCTCTCAGTCAGCTCTGTAGGACATCTGGGTTGCAGTTTCTGCCACACTGGCTCTCAGGTCAACTACCTGAGGCTGCATGGCAGCCTGTGCAAAGGAGGGACACCGCTCTCCAGCCAAAGACCCCATGCACATGTGCTCTCTTGGTATAAATACAGTCACCCAGCATGCCTTGAGGCACCTTCCTTTGCCAATGGCCAGAGCTATATCTACACCCATGCTCCCATTTGTCAGGTTTCCTCCCAATGTTCAATATGACCCTTCCTATTGGACCAGTGTGAAACAGGCAGACAACATGAGCAGCATCTGATCACACTGATTAGACCCTATCAATGGATCACTGCTCCCTGTTAGGCAAAGAGCACCTAAATTTGCCTGACAGTCCCCCTGGGTCCTCATTTGAGAGGCATGTGGATTCAAGTGTATGGTCTCCTGACATTGACAGTGTGCATTTGGGATAAATCACCCACACCTGCACACCTATCAAATTAGGAATTGCAGCTTTTTTCATACAGTCACTTCATCCTCATAGGAGTGGCTCCTACCACACAAACAGTAAATTCACACTGTATGGGTCAGAGAACCCGTGTGCATTAAATAAAAAATATTTTTTTACACTTTGTTATTATTTTTTACATTTGTAAATAGTTTTTTACATTTTTTATTTACAACGCTGTTGGAGGGGCTTTGTCTACACTGAAGATGAATGAACAGGTAACAGAGGCTCCTGTTCATTCATACACTGAAACATAGTAAACACAGTTTGATATACTTAGTTATCAATGGACACAGGAGTGATCAGTATTGATCAATCACTTTGGCCATTCAAAAAAGGAAGGGGCCAGTAAAAACCATATTTACCGGCTCATTCCTCCGCTTTCCAGCCTGACACATTCCCTGCACTGGTGGGGCAGCGCCATGTGAAGAGACTGGAGGAGGGCTGGCACAGTGACAGAAGGGCATATGGGGGGAATCAGAAGTAGGCAGAACAGGTAGGGGGATTGGTGACGGGGAAGCAATTACTGCAGCAGTTGAAAGTCATCAGGAGAAAGAGAGCCCATTTTTCAGCTCATACAGAGAGCCGCACAGGGTATCCTTCTGTAATTTACCCTCCATCCTGCTGCACCGATTCCCCCTGCTGTTTGGGCCCTCCTGTGTGCTCGGGCCCCCCTACATACAGGAGGACCTGTGGTTCCCCCCTATCAGTAGCCTTGCCTGGACATTTACTGGAACCGCTCCCCCTTCCTCCAGCAGCTGAATGCCAGTGGGAAGCAGTGGCGACTGGTGGTAAAAAATTTTTGGAGGTGGGGGGCGGCAAACAGACCTGGCCCCCTCACTCGCACTAGTATCCCCCCCTGCAGCTCTCGACGATTGATCGATCGATCGATCGATCAATCACAGTGGCCATACACATGTACTACACACACAACCCCCCGGCGCTTGATAGGCAGCAATCCTCTCACACTAACGCCACCCCCCGCGATCCATGGTCTTACCTTATACTGCCGTAGAGGTGCTGGGAGTTTGACGAGGTGGCAGTGCACTGCTGAATTCATGGTAGGGCTTCTAGAAGAGACTGCTGCTGCCGGGGCTAATGCTTCTCCTCCCAGCCAAACAGGAGGCGGGTCCTGAGACCCGTCCTAAGACTCCCAGCCAATCGGATCTCAGGACCCGCTTCCTGACTGGCCAGGAAGAGAAGCAGGAAGACATTAGCAAATATTTATTTGCTAATATCGCACAAGTGGGTGGGCTCACTGCGCACCGAGACCATCCTTTTTGAAGCCAATTAGAGCCTCCGGCTCTAATTACGTGCTTAAAAAGTACTCCACATTGAAATCTATGTGTCCTACGCCCTGCATGGAGATTAGGGGCCGGGTGCAAGGTTTAGGGTGCCACCTCTGGTGGTACGGAACAAAGGTGAAGCCAGATGTTAGCTTTTATAAGAGGGCAAGGGGATCGGTTCCAGTAAATGCTGCCCCCACTTCTGTCCAGGTTCTGGGGTTTGGCAAGGAAGGGGCACAATCTACCTGTCACCTGCAATGATCGACGGGTAGATCACAATCGAGGGGTTGCTGACCCCAGTTTAGTGAAAACAAATGTTGAGTATTTTAAGCTGCATGTAGTATAAAGTAATTGAAACCAAAATACTTTTTTTAAGTGCTTTTTTTAACCCCTTCCCGCTGAGCGTACGCAGATGTGCGTACTCGGCTTTCCGGGGTTATACCGGGATGATGCCCGCAGCTGCAGGCATCATCCCGGTACCGTTTTTTACAGCGGGCGATTGGCTTTCCGGGTATAACAACCGAAGGGCTAAAAGCCGCTCGGCTGTTATACTGGAGCAGCGGGAGGGGACGTCCCCCCCTCCCGCCGCCTCCCGCCGCTGTTACCGGGCCTCCCGTTTGATCGGGAGGCCTGGTGACCAATCGGCTGCCTCCATAAGCTGGCGGTGGGCTGGAACGAAGCTGTGGGTGGCTTTGTTCCAGCCTTCTGATTGTAAACGCGGAAGCGACGTCATGACGTCACTTCCCGTTTACTCGGCTGCCAATGGCGCAGATTTTAAAAAAATACACAGTATTCAGAATCGCCGTTTTCAGCGATCTGAATACTTTGAAGTGCAAAGGAGGGATCGGGGGTCTTTTAGACCCCCCGATCCCTCCATAAAGAGTACCTGTCACCACCTATTACTGTCACAAGGGATGTTTAAATATAAGTCATCAAATTTTATTTTTTTAACACAATTTATAAATATAAAAATAAATAAAAAAAAAAAGAAAAACATTTTTTTTTAAAGCGCCCCCCTCCCTGCGAGCTTGCGCAGCAAAGAAAACGCATACGGAAGTCACGCCCGCATATGTAAACGGTGTTCAAATCACACATGTGAGGTATCGCCGCGAATTTAAAGCGTCGCCTATGGAAGTTCTTAGGTAGTTTGTCGCCATTCCACGAGTGCGTGAAATTATAAAGCGTGACATGTTTGGTATCTATTTACTCAGCGTAACATTGTCTTTCACATTATAGAAAAAAATTGGGTAACTTTACTGTTTGGTTTTTTAAAATTCATGAAAGTGTCCCTTTTTCCCAAAAATTTGCGTTTAAAACACTGCTGCACAAATACCGTGTGATATAAAATATTGCAACAATCTCCATTTTATTCTCTAGATTCTCTGCTAAAATATATATATATATATATATAATGTTTGGGGGTTCTAAGTCATTTTATAGCAAAAAATACGGATTTTAACTTGTAAATACCAAATTTCAAAAATAGACTTAGTCATGAAAGGGTTCATTATATATTGCCTTCACTTAAGCTGATAATCTACAGCTCATTTTATCATTTTTCACAATTTTAGTTTTCCAAAACAACACATTAGTTGTCACATTCGTTTATAACCAAAAATATGATTGTGTTTACACTGATCATATACTGACACACTAACCAAGGGCTTGCTTTTATTTTATGCTATGCACAGGTTAATTCCGCATTAAATTTTAAAAGCCAAATCCATGACAAGTCCAACATGATTCATTTTGCCACAAGAGAGGAATCTGCTCATGTAGATTATATTAATAGAATCACTTCGGGGAGGTAATTATTCAGCATTACAGGAAATAGCCAACTCTTGAAATGCAGTGTTCTCAAGTCTACGGCAAGCGCACAGTGTGAACTTTTCTTTTGCTTATGTACATTAAGCAGCCAAGAGCAAGACACAGTCACTCCACCTCCCTCCCCTTATGCGCCTGAATCTCTTCATGTGACAATCACACTGTGATTATGTGCCACTGCTCATATTGTGGCCATAATCTCTTTTCTCCATCTCCTAACACCCCAATCATTCTAAGTTTAAAAAAACATGAAGTATGTCATTGCCAAACAGACATAAAAAAAAAACATATTGGCATACTAATTTTTTTTTACTATACAGTATGTACTAACTTTCACTTTCATTGTAGTCCGCAGGTAATGGCCCTGTCTTATACAGTATCTCACAAAAGTGAGTACACCTCTCACATTTTTAAAAATATTTTATTATTTTATCTTTATCTTTTTCATGTGACAACACTGAAGAAACGACACTTTGCTACAATGTAAAATAGTGAGTGTACAGCTTGTATAACAGGGTCAATTTGCTGTTCCCTCACAATAACTGAACACACAGCCATTATTGTCTCAATCACTGGAAACATAAGTGAATACACCCTTAAGTGAAAGTGTCCAAATTGGGCCCAAAGTGTCAATATTTTGTCTGGCCACCATTATTTTCCAGCACTACCTTAACCCTCTTGGGCATGGAGTTCATCAAAGCTTCACAGGTTGCTACTGGAGTCCTCTTCTACTCCTCCATGACAACATCATGGAGCTGGTGGAAGTTAGAGACCTTGCACCTTCTATTTTAGGCTGCCCCACAGATGCTCAATAGGGTTTAGGTCTGGGGACATGCTTGGCCAGTCCATCACCTTTCCCCTCAGCTTTTTTAGCAAGGCAGTGGTCATCTTGGAAGTGTGTTTGGGGTTGTTATCATGTTGGAATACTGCCCTGCGGCCCAGTCTCAGAAGGGGGGATCATGCTCTGCTTTAGTATGTCACAGTACATGTTGGCATTCATGGTTCCCTCAATGAACTGTAGCTCCCCAGTGCTGGCAGCACTCATGTAGCCCCAGACCATGACAATCCCACCACCATGCTTGACTGTAAGCAAGACACACTTGTCTTTGTACTCCTCACCTGGTTGCCGCCACACACGCTTGAACCAAAGTTTATCCTTGTCTCATCAGACCACAGGACATGGTTCCAGTAATCCATGTCCTTAGTCTGCTTGTCTTCACCAAACTGTTTGTGGGCTTTCTTGTGCATCATCTTTAGAAGTGCCTTCGTTCTAGGACCACAGCCATGCAGACAAATTTGATGCAGTGTGAGGCATATGGTCTGAGCACTGACAGGCTGACTCCCCCACCCCCAACCTTTACAGCAATGCTGGCAGCACTCATACGTCTATTTTCCAAAGACAACCTTTGGATATGATGCTGAGCACAGCACTCAACTTCTTTGGTCTACCATGGCGAGGCCTGTTCTGAGTGGAACCTGTCCTGTTAAACCGCTGAATGGTCTTGGCCATCGTGCTGCAGCTCAGTTTTTGGGTCTTGGCAATCTTCTCATAGCCTAGGCCATCTTTATGTAGAGCAACTATTCTTTTTTTCAAATCCTCAGAAAGTGTTTTCCGATGAGGTGCCATGTTGAACTTCCAGTGACCAGTATGAGAGAGTGAGAGAGATAACACTAGATTTAACACACCTGCCCCCCATTCACACCTGAGACCTTGTAACACTAACAAGTCACATGACACCGGGGAGGGGAAATGGCTAATTGGGCCCAATTTGGACATTTTCACCTAGGGGTGTACTCATTTTTCTTGCCAGCAATTTAGACATTAATGACTGTGTGTTAAGTTATTTTGAGGGGACAGCAAATTTACACTGTTATACAAGCTGTACACTAACTACTTTTCATTGTAGCAAAGTGTCATTTCTTCAGTTTTGTCACATGAAAAGATATAATAAAATATTAGTACACCCCTATATTAAAATATAGGGGTGTACTCACTTTTGTGAGATACTGTACATTGAACACTTGTGTCATGATCACAATTACATGGATAGAAAATTCAAATATGGATAAGAAAAAAACAAGAATAATTCATTTTTTGGCTTCTGTGCTCATCTGTATTTTGTTACAAGGATTTGTCAATAATTTATCATCCATAGGCATGCACAGGGGGTGTTCCAGGTGTGCCCCATACTGCCCAGGCTTCCCCCCGCGTTGCGCCGTGCCCCCCCCCCATCTCCCCCCGACTGCTGTGCTGCTGGTTTCGCTCCTCTATATGTCATTTACTGGCCGTTCCCTTTTCTAAGTGAACACAGTGAACACACTCACTCACTGTGTGCAATCATAGCTGAAGCACAGTAAACTATGTTTACTATGCTTCTGTCTAAATGAACAGAAAGCCACTCAGCACAGAGTATTTCCCATTCACTCACTGTCCAGTGCAGCTGAGGCTGCAGAGAAAGGCATGTATGTTTGAGCTTTGGAGTACACACCCTAATGCAATAGGCTGCGCACACCTATGGTATCATCATGGATCATCAGGGAAAATAGGATTCTTTCTAGCAATAAGCAGCATAGCAATTTATGTGGCTTGCCTAATGGTATTGGTACATTCATATAACTGCAAAAAAAGAGGAGTATGGATTTTATTAAAGTGGTTGTAAACCCTCACATACACCCACTGAAGTGACTGGCCTTGGGCAATATACAGACATGAAACAAATCCTCCTACATAAGTTGTACCTGTTCATCTACAGCCCACTGTCCTGTACATTAATGGTCTCCAACCTTTTTGCCACCGGGGACGGGCTGCATGGAAGAAAATTGTGCCAAGATCTGGGGGAATAGGAGGATGCGGTTTTTCGTGGGCAATTTGTCGGGGCAATGGCTGGTGTTAGCACTTCAATCATCACGGCACCATGTTGATATAGTGTCAGGATGATTGAGTAGCATTATTGCTATTATTACATAGTAATATAAAATTCAATAGTTCAACTCACCATAATGCAGAATCAGTGGGAGCCTTGAGCGTGTCACTTGCTACCATTGCCTGCCACCAAATGCAGCTTGTCACTTGCCACATCACCTGCCACCAGATGCACTTGCCACATTGCCTGTCACCAGATGCAGCTTGTCACTTGCCACCATTGCCTGCCACCAGATACAGCTTTTACTTGCCACATCACCTGCCACCAGATGCAGCTTGTCACTTGCCACATCTCCTGCCATGAGATGCACTTGCCACATCACCTGTCACCAGATGCAGCTGTTGCTTGTCACTTGCAACATCATCTGCCACCATATGCATCTTGTCGCCTGCCACCATATGCAGCTTGTCACTTGCCACCATCCCCTGCCTTCAGATGCAGCTTGTCACCTGCCATGTCATCTGCCACCAGATGCAGCTTGTCACATCAACTGCTTTTAGATGCAGTCTGACTCTTGCCTCACCTGCCACCGTATGCAGCTTGTCGCATGCCATGTCACCTGCCACCAGATGCAGCTTGTCACTTGCCATCTTCCCCTGCCATCAGATGCGCATTGTCATTTGCCATGTCACCTGCCACCAGCTGAAGCTTCCCACTGTTACCTGCCACCAAAAAATTACAGATGCAGCTTGTCACTTTTTAAATGTAAAGGCAATTTGTAAGGTTTTTTGTTAACAGTGAAAGACTTACAGTGACAGCAGAGAAAGAGGCTTCTGGCAGTTTCTCATGTGCATGTGCATGCGCATTGGCTGGTTCCCAGAGTGACGGCGTGTGGTGAGAGATAATGTAATCTCTTTGCTCGCTGGCAGCTGCACATCTAACAGAGCAGTCTTTGCGGCTGTGAAGACGGAACTGCAGTGATGCAGGGCTGGCAGTGAGAGATGATGTCATCTCTCTGTTCGCCCGTCTGCCACACCTGTGACAGAGCAGCCTTCTCTGCCTGGCTGCAGAGAGCCCGTGGACCGGCACAGGTCTGCAGCCCCGTGGTTGGGGACCCCCGCTGTACATCCTTGTAAATCTCAGTGATGGAAAGGAGTTTTCACATATTCACAAAGCAGGGGGCAGGGAGCTGTAGTTGCACATTGTAAAAGAGCTCTGAGAGCTGATTGGAAGGTAGGTACACCCCCCTTTTCATCCACAAAGCACACAGGAACAGAACTGAAGCTGTCAGCTTGATCCCTCTCATCACTTTTTTTTTTCTTGGTGTCAGAAGTGACTCATGCTGATAGCAAAGGAACTAGGGAGCAGACAGAATTTACACTTAGTGCTTTGGAGAGGGGTAAGAAAAAAACAATAGAAATATGTGCTTTGTTCAGATTTCATGTCTGAGGTTTACAACCACTTTAAGGTAAAAACTGAGCATAAAAATTGCTAAGAAAAGTGATAAAAGTGTATCTATACACAAAACTTTTTTTCTAAATTTTGGCTAGAATATAGTTACATAGTTACATAGTAGGTAAGGGTGAATAAAGACAACAGTCCATCCAGTTCAACCTCTGTAGGTTACATATCCCTGTATGTTGTGTTCTTTAAGATGCATGTCCAAGAGTCTTTTAAAAATATAATTACTCCCCGCTGACAAAACCACTTCTGGAAGAGAGTTCCACATTCTTACCGCCCTGACAGTGAAAAAACCCCTGGGCATTTTAAGGTTAAAACTCTTCTCCTCCAGTCTCATTGTGTGGCCCCGTGTTCTCTCACACCCCCTGAGATTCAATAGCTTTTTTCCTATGCTGGGATCACTATTGAAATATTTGTAAATCGTTATCATGTCCCCTCTCAATCGTCTTTTCTCCAGTGAGAATAAATTTGGTGCTTGTAGTCGCTCCTCATATTTGAGGTCCTCCAGTCACCATATTAATTTAGTTGCCCTGCTTTGGACTCTCCAGCTCCAGCACATCCCTTCTGAGGACTGGTGATAGAACTGGACTGAATAACCCAGATGTGGCCGGACCAGAGTTTTATAAAGTGGTAGGATTATAGTTTTATCTCTGGAGTATATCCCCTTTTTTATGCATGCTTATATTCTGCTGGCTTTGATAGCTGCAGCTTGACATTGCATGCTATTGCACAGTCTATCTTCCACTAGGACACTCAGATCTTTCTCCATCCTTGACTCCCCCAGAGGTTCTACCCCCAGTGAGTAGTTTGCGTTTATGTTCTTAGCCCCCAAGTGTATTATTTTACATTTCTCAACGTTAAACCTCATTTGCCATGTAGTTGCCCACTCCATTATTTTGTTCAGGTCCTTCTGTAAAATTTCTATATTCTGCTGTGAAGTTATGGCCCTGCTTATTTTTGTATTGTCCGCAAAAACTGAGATTGAGCTATTTTTCCCATCCTCTATAATATAATTTATGAATAAATTAAACAGAATTGGTGTCAAGACAGAACCTTGTGGTACCCCACTTACCACTCCAGACCAGTCTGAGTACACGTTATTTATCACTACCCTTTGGACGCGCCCCTGTAATCAGTTTTCTATCCAAGAACAAACCTTATGGTCCATGCCTGCAGACCTCTCTTGTAGATTAAGCGTTTATGGGGAACTGTATCTAATACTTTTGAAAAATCCAGATACACCACATGCACAGGCCTCCCCCTATCTAGATGGTAGCTCACTTCCTCATAGACTGTTAACAGATTGGTCTGGCAAGAATGACCTTTCGTAAACCCATGCTGATTACTACTAATGATACTATTTTCATCAGCAAATTCTTGGATGTAGTCCCTTATCATCCCCTCCAATAATTTACCTACTATTGATGTTAGGCTGCTCGGCCTGTAGTTTCCCGGAATATGTCTCTGCCCTTTTTTGAATATCGGTGCCACATTGGCTTTTCTCCAATCAGTTGGTACATTTCCTGTCAGTATGCTATCAGTAAAGATTAGGAACAATAGTCTAGCTATAACCCAACTGAGTTATTTGAGGACTCTTGGGTGTAAGCCATCTGGTCCTGGTGATTTATTTGTGTTAAGGTTATCTAATTTTTCTTTGACTCTGGCCTCTGTTAGCCACTAGGGATGAGCCAAAACCCCCCCTGGTTCGGTTCGCAGCAGAACATGCGAACATGCAAAAAGTTTGTTCAAACACGCGAACACCGTTAAAGTCTATGGGACACGTACGTGAAAAATCAAAAGTGCTAATTTTAAAGGCTTATATGCAAAGTGTTTGGGGACACGGGTCCTGCCCCAGGGGACATTTATCAATGCAAAAAAAAGTTTTAAAAACAGCCGTTTTTTCGGGAGCAGTGATTTTAATAATGCTTAAAGTGAAACAATAAAAATGAAATATTCCTTTAAATATCGTGCCTGGGGGGTGTCTATAGTATGCCTGTAAAGTGGCGCAGTTTTCCCGTGTTTAGAACAGTGCCACAGCAAAATGACATTTCTAAAGGAAAAAAGTCATTTACTGTAAAAGTGACCATGGCTGTAATGTATTGTCGGGTCCTGGCAATATAGATGAAAATCATTGAGAAAAATGGCATGGCCCCCCCCAGCCTATTACCAGGCCAGCCCTATATACTCTGCAGAAAATTGGGCTTTAGGTGTTGGTGGTATCAGAACACTGTAAGCCCTCACAGTTACTCTTGGTGGGTGCAGGAACGGGCCCTGCTGTTAAATATTAGATCAAAAATTGTAATTGCATGTCCCTGTTAAACAGGGGCAGAAAAATTGGGCCTTGGGTGGTGGTGCCACAACACTGTAACCCCTCACAGATACTCTTGTTGGGCGCAGGAATGGGCCCCACTGTGAAATATTAGATCAAAAATTGTAATTACATGCCCCTGTTAACCAGGGGCAGAAAAATTGGGCCTTTGGTAGTGGTAGTGGTGGTGGTGCCACAACACTGTAAGCCCTCACAGCTACTCTTGGTGGGTGCAGCAATGGGCCCTGCTGTGAAATATTGGATCAAAAATTGTAATTGCATGCCCCTATTAAACAGGGGGGGGAAATTGGACCTTGGGTGGTGGTGCCACAACACTGTAAGCCCTCACAGTTACTCTTGGTGTGTGCAGGAATGGCCCCTGCTGTGAAATATTAGATCAAAAATTGTAATTACATGCCCCTGTTAGACAGGGACAGAAAAATTGGACCTTAGGCAGTGGTGGTGGTGCCCTAAACCAAAAATATTGTTGGAAGCTAGCATCATCAAGATTGAGGAGGAATAGGATAGTCAGTCAGCATAGGCAGTCTTCAAGGGATCCCACATCCATAGAAAAATCAATCAGTTACATCACCATCAGGTGCTTGATAGCTGCTGATCCAAGACTGATTCATTTTTTATGAATGTGAGCCTATCAACGGAGTCTGTGGACAGGTGCACTCTATGATCCATTAAAACCCTCCAACAGCACTGAATGTGCATTCAGAAAGAACGCTGGATGCAGGACAGGCCAGTAGCTCAATTACATATTGAGCAAGTTCTGACCAGTGGTCCATCCTCAAGAACCACTAACCCAGTGGATGGTCTGTTGGAAAGGTCTCCAAGTCTGCTCTTGCCCTAGATAATCCTGCACCATGTAATGCAGACTCTGGCGATGGTTGCTTGAACCGATCAGACCTTGGCGCTGAGGACTGAAAACTTGTCTAAAGGCATCAGTCAGCCGGCCACCTTCTCCACCGATCTTCCTTTGACTGAACAAAGCCTCAGCAACACGTTGTCCAGCACCAGGAAATTGTAACCTCTCAGGGTCTGGAAATGCATTGCACAAAACTTTCTTCAAGGACTCCTGAAGATGTTTCATCCTCTGCTCCCTCTGCGAAGGCAGGATGAGTTCTGAAACCTTACCCTTGTAATGTGGATCAAGAAGGGTTGCCAGCCAGTAATGATCCCTCTCCTTAATACCACGAATCCTAGGGTCCTTTCGCAGGCTTTGCAGAATCAGGGAGGCCATGCAGCGTAAGTTTGCAGAGGCATTCGATTCTGAGTCCTCTGGGTCACTAAGGATCACATAATCCGTAGCAACCTCCTCCCAGCCATGTACAACTCTTTGGGTTTCTGGGGACTGAAAACCATCCCTTGAAAACTGCTGCTGAGTGTTATCCTTCATGTCCATGCTGACACAATCCTCCTCCTCTTCTTCCTGTGTGTTTGGCGGGCCCACAGGAATACTATCTGGATAAAGGGGGTCTTGAGGGGTAAGAAAGTCCTCCTCTTTCTCCCGCTGTTCTGCCTCAAGTGCCCTGTCCATTATTGCATGAAGCTTGTGCTCCAACAGGAAGACAAGAGGGACAGTATCACTGATGCATGTATTGTCGCTGCTCTCCATCCTCGTGGCCTCCTCAAATGGTGACAGGACAGTGCATGCATCCTTGATCAGTAGCCACTGGCGTGGCGAAAAGAAACCAAGCTCCCCTGACCCTGTCCTGGTGCCATACTCACACAGGTACTCATTGATTGCCCTCTGCTGCATGTCCAGCTGCTGCAACATTGCCAACGTTGAGTTCCATCTGGTGGACATGTCACAAATGAGACAGTTGGTGGGCAGGTTGCATCCCCTTTGAATGTCAGCCAGCCGAGCACTGACATTGTATGACCGGCGGAAATGACCACAGACTTTTCTGGCCTGCCTCAGGAGATCCTGTAAGCCTGGGTACCGGCTCAAGAACCGCTGCACCACCAAATTCAGGTCGTGTGCCAAACATGGAACATGGGTCAAGTGTCCCTGTCAGAGGGCGGAGAGAAGGTTGGTGCCATTGTCGCATACAACCATTCCTGGCTGAAGCTGGCGTAGCATCAACCACCTCTAAGCCTGCCCCTGCAGAGCTGACAGAATTTCTGCCCCAGTGTGGCTCCTGTCCCCTAAGCAGACCAACTCAAGCACCGCATGGCATCTTTTTGCCTGAGTGCTTGCATAGCCCCTTGAACGCTTACGAATCACCACTGGTTCAAATCTGCAGAAGAGGCCATAGAGGAAGAAAAAGAGGAGGGGGTGGAGGTGGAGGAGAGAGCTGTGGCAGAATCACCACTAGCATTTTGGAGGCGTGGTGGCGGAACAAGATCCAACAATATTGAACCCTGTCCTGCATCCTTCCCAGCTGCCAGCAGAGTTACCCAGTGTGCCATGAAAGAAAGGTAACATCCCTGTCCATCCCTGCTGAACCATGAGTCAGCGGTAATATGCACCTTACTGCTGACTGCCCTGTCTAACGAGGCCAAGACATTGCTTTCCACATGCTGGTAGAGAGCCGGAATGGTCTTCCGTGAAAAGAAATGACATTTTGGAACCACTGAGGTACAGCACATTCCACAAGTTCACAAAAGGAGGCAGAGTCTACCAGCTGAAAAGGCAGCAGTTGCAGTGCTAGAAATTTTGCCAGGGAAAAATTGGTAAAAATACCTACTCGCGCATATGGAAAATTAATTTGTTGGGGAGCGGCACGTTATAATGGTAAACAAGGAAAAATAAGAAAAATAATTAGCTGTCTAATTACAAATCGTGCTCCTGTGCAAAATCACTCTATGTAAAACAACATATTATAAATAGAGAAATCGTGAGAATTGTGAAATAATATCTGCCAACTGAATATTAAATCATCATAGTGAAAAATAACAAGCAAAAATTTTTTTAAATTAATCGAATGTGCACAATTCTAAGAAAAAGTCCACCATTATTATACAATGTGTACGACAGATATGTGTCAAAATAGTGTTCAGAAATTGAAAAATTGAAAAACAGAGCTTCTGGGTGGATAGAACTTCTAGACAAATATTTCTTGGGTACAGCGAAGCATCAAATAGCAGTATTCAATCGCCATCACCAGCCACACAGCCTACTCACCAGATGCAGGTGACTCCCATGACAGGAGTCAAATATGCTTTGGGGTCAACCAACGAGGCTTCTCCCGGTCACGGGCAGGTGTAGATGCTGGAACTCAGGTGCTGGAACTCAGGCGTCTTGATCAGCGCTGAGGCCACTTGGATGCATGCGACAGGACCTCCCAGGGTAGGTCACAGAGACCGTAGATGTTTAGAATTGGGGAGAGATGAATGAAAAACTCCCATGGTGAAGTAAGCCAAAATATTTATTTAAGCTTATTTAAGCTGAGCAGGGCTGATGACGTCAGAACGTTCTGACGAAACCGGTCGGACGTAAAACGAACGTGACACGCCATTTCCACTCGTATTTGATTTCCTGCTTTTCTGTTTGTATTTTTGCCCGCTTGTACCCTCATGTGGGGAATGCGGTTTTAAGCTGGGCAGCCTGGGCAGAGGGGCCAATCATCTCAGCTTCCTGAAGCTGTAGAGACACTGTAGGTGCTAGGCAGAGGCTAGCGGTGCTCTGCCCTGTTGCCAGTGATTCAGCTGGGAGTGGCAGCTTCACTACATCAGCTTGTTCCTGGACAGAGGGGCTGACTGCCCCGGCTCCCTGGATCTCCACAGTTGTTGCCAGTTCTGGGCAGAGGATGGTAGCACTCTGCCCTGTTGCCAGCACTTCTGCTGGGGACTCCACATCATCCGCTTCATCTAACCGTTGGGGCAGGAGGCTGGATTCCTCCACTCCCAAACTGTGTAGCTGCCATTGGGGAGGTGAGCTGGCTGCTTCCTTTTTTCGTTCTCTCATCTGGCTGCTGGGACGACATGTCTATGGTACTTTCTCCCAGGTGCACGGATCTTTGCTGGGGAGGAAAGACCGCTTCCTCCACCCTGGCCAACTGTTGGGGAGGGATGATGAACACCTCCTTTCCCTTCTCCCCCTGTATCTGTTGCTGGGAAGTGATTGCCACCTTCTCACCCTGAGCTTCCGGAACTGCCACAGGTGTGGGGCAGAGGTCTTGGACCCTCTCTCCGGTTACCAGTGCTTCAGCTGGGGAAGTTCCTTGCAACTCCACAGATACTGCTGTTGGTGCTGGGCAGAGCACAGTGAAGTTTGGCCCTAATAACAGCTCTTCTGCTGGAGGCTCATCGGGTTGTCCTTTCTCAGCAGAAAAGTCTATAAAATCCCCTGTCTCTGCAACTGGTGTCTGGGGATAAAGGTTCACCCTCTCCTGTCCGTGAAACCCAGAAGATGCTATCGGTGCTGGGCAGAGGTTAGCAGAGCTCTGCCCTGTTGTCAGCACTTCAGCTTTGGGGATGGAAATCTCCAGATTTTCCACTGCTGATTCTCTGGAATGCTGCTGGACAGGCACATTCCTCCATCCAAGATCATCCCATGCAGAAACAGGATCATCAAGGTCAGTCAGCACTTGCTGCATCCGCCATAAGACCTCCACGTCCATAGCTGCGGGGGTAGGTTGGCAAAGCACACTGTTACACTGCCACATTGCCGACTCTTTAGCCAGGATTTCAGAGTTGTCAACTGGTATTTTCTGATAGTCCCAGGCAAAGGGAGCCCAGCCCTGGTGCTGAGCAGAGTCTAGCAGCCATCTGTAGGCGATCTCCAGCTCCCTTTCCTGAACGGCCAGAAACTCTATATCTTCCAGTGCGCAGTGCACTTCCGAGACGTTCAGTAGCCCTTCTCTGAAATCCATGATTTCGTCCAACCGCCACTCCAAATCACTACCAAAGTTAGGGTCCCCTGTCAGCTTCATATACAAGAGTCTCAGGCCACCGTAGCCAAAGCCTTCCATTGGGCTGTCATCTGCTATCCAAGGGCATGCTTGGGATACATGCCACCGGAGGGTTCTGTAGCTCTCATCCAGCCACATTTCTGCCCGGACCAGCCTGCTTAAGTCAGCTGTCTGCTCCTTGTGTGGTTTTTCTCACAAAAACAGCACCCGCAATCTATACTGCGACCAGTACCTTTACTGGATGGAGGGGAGAACTTTTCCCTGGTGTCACTGCTCACGGGCTAGCATTTCCTTCCAGAGTTTGCAGCAGATAGAATCAAACCATCCCAGCAGGACCTGCTCTGACACTGGTCCTCTGTGCTGTATCTGCATCGCTCGCAACCTCCTTCTGAATTCCTCTTCCATGGCGGCTGGTATCTGTATCTCTCCTCTCCTCTCCTGCTATCCAGACCTTGGATCCAGGTGGACGTGTGGATGTCCCAGACTGCAGGAAGCATCCCACTGCTTGCCACCAATGTAAGGGAATGTCTCACACTCCACTTGAGTGCTTTTGTCATATACCGCTTCCTCCCAGTCTGAATATAGATATCAGATATTCCAACCGCTCACAAGCACAAAACAAGACGATACTTGTTTAGTTGCTGAACATGGACTCTTTTATTAGAACCAAAAGTCTTATATACAGTAAAAGAGGAGGTTCCTCCCTCCTGCTCATATTACTCTAACAATACAACTGTAACCAGAAAAAGAATTAACAAGAGCTAATTAACTAATCCCTTAAAGCAGCCGATGTGACTCCGTGCCCTCCTGAGCATTGGTATGATTAATCAGGATTTCACTACAGGTCAGACTTGTTGTCACCGAGCTTCACACAGTAGATTATACATTGTCATAAACATCAACACATAACTCCTTCATACAATTGCAGGGTTAATTAGCAGAAACAACAATGAGTGAAATACTCTTAAAAGCTGTGGCAAGTCATTTACATTATAGAAGACAACAGACAGGTGGCTGGAGTTGATGACATTAGCATCTAACAGTATGTGTCCCAAAAGTATGAATTAGTCACTATTTCTAAAATGGAATATACAGGGTTCCCAGAGTCTGTGTGTCTTGTGGGACATGGACCTGAATCTAAAGTAACACCACCTCAAGGGTCCCCAGGCATACAGCTCACAAAGAGCACCATTCCCCCAAATGCCAGGCCCCATAATCGGTAGGCAAGAGGCTAGTATTCAGTCCCCTCCAAAAGCCTCTGTCCTAGGTGACTCTGTCACAGGATGCAAGTATTTGGGACACCTATTCCTATACCTTCATTCCTCTCAGTGCAAGTTTTTGAGAGGACTGGAGGTATAGTGGGGTTGGAGATCCCAGATGAGGGGCAAGGAGAAGTCCGCCTTTTTCTTTGATGTGAGTCTTTCAAGTGCTGTTGCCAATGGACTGCATGGGAGGTCGTCAAATGTCTGGTCAAGCATGTGGTGCCCAAGTGGCTGCTGTTCTGGCCACGCTTGATCTGCTTCAGACATAGGTTGCAAACAGCAATGGTGCGATCTGCTGCACACATGTCAAAGAAAGCCCACACCAAGGAACTTTTCAAAATCAGCGGGGAGTCAGCAGCGCCCTGCATCTGCGGAGCTCTGCGGTGTGATGCAGTAGGGTGGCTGCCCTTAAGCTGCCCCCTAGAGGACATCCTGCCTCATTGGAGTTGTGCTGCCTCCTCCTCCTCTCTGTTATCAGGCACCCAATGAGAGTCAGTGACCCCATCATCCCCTCCCTCCTCGTCACTGTAGAAAACTTGGCAGTATGCTGCAACTGGGGTAACATGACTGCCAGTTTCTTGTCCTTCTTGGGCACCCCCTCTCTCTAGGCTCACGTTAATCCCTTCCTCAACCTGGGAACCAACATCGGAGCCTTAAAATCGCTGCGCATCCTCCAGCAGCATGTACCCAACACTGTGGTCGAATAGTTCGGGGGACGTGCATGATGGTGAGGCTACGGAAGGAGTGACTGTGGACAAGGAGTTGGTGGAATAGGCCGCTTTGGCAGCTGTATTGGAAGGCAAACTACTCTGAGCCTTGGTGACAGAGGGTGAGAAGGATGAGGACGGCTTTGTTATCCACTCCACCAACTCTTCTGCATGTTATGGCTCAATAACACAGCCAGCAGCAGAAAAATAGGACAATCTTGCCCCGCGGCCACCTGCAGAGGATGCACCATGTCCACGACCAGTACGGTTGACTGTAGACACAGAGGCTGCTTGCCCCCTTTTAGTGGCCTGTGAGTGTCTGCCTCTCCTTCGTGGCCTTCCAGACATGATGTATATTTTGTTTTGCAACACCACACTACACTGTATTGTGTACTGTGTACATCACCAGAAGTGTAGTAGCAACTGCAGTATGGCTGCACTGTATTGTGTACTGTGTACACCACCAGAAAAGTAGTAGCAACTGCACTACAGCTGCACTGTATTGTGTACTGTGTACACCACCAAAAGTGTAGTAGCAACTGCACTGCGGTTGCACTGTATTGTTTACACCACCAGAAAAGTAGTAGCAACTGCACAACGGCTGCACTGTATTGTGTACTGTGTACACCACCAGAAAAGTAGTAGCAACTGCACTATGGCTGCACTGTATTGTGTACTGTGTACACCACCAGAAAAGTAGTAGCAACTGCACTACGGCTGCACTGTATTGTGTACTGTGTACACCACCAGAAAAGTAGTAGCAACTGCACTATGGCTGCACTGTATTGTGTACACCACCAGAAAAGTAGTAGCAACTGCACTACGGCTGCACTGTATTGTGTACTGTGTACACCACCAGAACTGTAGTATCAGCTGCACTACGGCTGCACTGTATTGTGTACTGTGTACACCACCAGAAGTGTAGTAGCAACTGCACTACGGCTGCACTGTATTGTGTACTGTGTACACCACCAGAAAAGTAGTAGCAACTGCACTACAGTTGCACTGTATTGTGTACACCACCAGAAAAGTAGTAGCAACTGCACTACGGCTGCACTGTATTGTGTACACCACCAGAAAAGTAGTAGCAACTGCACTATGGTTGCACTGTATTGTGTACTGTGTACACCACCAGAAAAGTAATAGCAACTGCACTACGGCTGCACTGTATTGTGTACTGTGTACACCACCAGAAAAGTAGTAGCAACTGCACTACGGTTGCACTGTATTGTGTACTGTATACACCACCAGAAAAGTAGTAGCAACTGCACTATGGCTGCACTGTATTGTGACTGTATATATATATATATATATATATATATATATATATATATATTAATACACCGCCTGAGGTATATTATAAATAGTACACCACGGAATGCACTGTAGATTTAGGTTACACTGGATGCAGAGTATATATATAAATATATATATATATATATATATCAAATACACTGCCACTAACTGAATAACCTGCCTGCTTAATCTAAATCAAGCTATCTCTCTGTCCACACCAACAACACTACACACGGCCGCCGTGTAGGCAGCCTTATATAGTGTGGGCCGTGGATTTAGTCCCCCTGAGCCATGATTGGCCAAAGGCACTCTGCCTTTGGCCAATTATGGCTCTCTTAGCAGAGGGCCCCGGGATTGGCTAAAGCATGCATCGGGGATGTCATATGCAATTGTATTTTATATTTTATGTTTACCTATTTATACTGCTATAAAATATGCAACTTCACCTCAGAAGGCTTGCAAGTTGCAATGTGTATCTGTGCCATTGACGTATTGTACCTTATGTTGTATCCATGGAATAAAATTAATTCTGATAACCTATAGTGTCTCCTTGCTCTCCAGCTGCATGCTTCATACAAAGTCCCAAACCCTTCCCTCTCTTTTTTTGCTGCGCAAAACCCAGGATAGAGGCACCTCTGATAATTACTTCAGAGGCCTCATATAAAGTCCCAAATTCTTTCCACTTTATCATATGTCGTCCTCGGCTTCCCTGCCGTCATTCGGGAGCCGATGTGCTGCCTAGTGGCCGCAATGTCCGCCAGACCCTTTGCTCTATGCTGACTATCACTTCCTTAGAACCCTCTGCCCCCATCACCTAGTTTAAAAGCCCCCCCAACTTTGTGGCTATCTTTCTTCCCAATAGTGCTGCACCATCCCTATTAAGGTGCAGCCTGTCCTTACTAAAGAGCCGGTAACTGACTGAGAAGTTAGCCCAGTTCTCCAGGAACCTGAAACCCTCTTTCCTTCACCAGTTTCTCAGCCACTTGTTCAGTTCCCTAAGCTCCTGCTGCCTCCCTGGTGTGGCTTGAGGCACAGGTAGTATTTCAGGGAAAACCACCTTGGAGGTCCTTCTCTTCAATCTATTCCCTAAGTCATTGGTGCCACGTGTACCATGACAGCTGCTTTCTCCCCAGCCCGACCCAATAATCTGTCCACCCGCTCCGTGATGTGCCGAACCCGAGTGCCCATAAAAAAAAACACGTCTGCAGTTCTGAAGCTCTGATTGGCCCTCCTAAGACTCATCCCCCCTCCCTTGCTGGCAAACTCTCATGAGGGTTAGAGAGAGAGCTGTGCATGATGTCATAAGCCTAGGCTTTTTACCAGACAAGAAACAGGTAGTGGGCTGTATAAGGTATTTATTCGCAGAAAAAAAATGTTTTACAGTACTTTCCAAAGTTAAAACAACAAGGGCAGAAGATTTATTAGATGGAAAGTTGAAAAAATGACTGAAAGTCTGCTTTCGACACGCAATTGTTTTACTTTCACCACAAATTGTCATGTATATGTTCTTTTGAAAATAAGAAGTGGAATAATTTAGAGCTTGGATGAAAATTTTAGTGTAGGCATAACATTTTGGTAATTAACCACTTAAAGTGATTGTAAAGCTTAGTTTTTTTTTTTTTTTTTTAAATAACAAACATGTCATATAAACAATAGATGCGAAATCCGAAACTGTTAGACAATAACAAATAAACATCTATGCGGCACTCCCATCAGTAAACAAACAAACTGACTGGCTAGTATACGGTCACTGCCAAATACGCAAAAATGGTTACAACAGGTAGATATATGGATAATGGTGAGTAAAAACAGTCTCCAGTGCACACAGATGGAGTTTAAAGCTGATAATTGATGAGTGCACCTTTCACCAAAATTCTTCCTTCCACCACGTGCTCAACACACTCCCGGGGCGTTTAAACTCACCAGAACCCGAAGGTTATCAGGCCTCAATCAGCATCATGCAATATGTTTGATCCGGATATCTTTATAGGGACCTCCAAAATCCAAGGACATAGGAAGAGAGACTCCACATAGTCTAATTCCGTTTCACCATTTATTAAACTCAATAAAATCCAATATTCGATGACACTATGTATGCTCAAAAGTGGTCGTATAGCTCAAGGTCGGTATTATGTGAGCTTAAGACAATTCATTTTTCCCAAAAGCTAAAGGAACCGAGTGTGCTTCGGTGGAGATCGGAATGATCTTGGCATTCGGCACTTCCTCCTTCTGGTTCAGCTCTCTGGGTCCTGGAACGCACAGCGTCGATGCCGTAATTTCCGGTCGCCATAAGATCACGCAATGACGCGTTTTGTCATTACGACTTTGTCAAAGGGCGTGGTCTTACAGCGCAGCGTCCCCATATTTATCTATAGACCACGTCATTGGGGTACAGCGCTTATCTTTAATTTTAAGTTTATTCCACTTCATAGTTTATTTCTTGAAAAATATGTAGTGAAACTTTCCCCTGTTTATTGGAAAGGGTGTCCTTTCATATTTCAGTCCTTGGAAAATATTAGAGAAGCTATTTTTTGAAGAAACATATTGTTGAGTTTTATCTATCCATTCATTTAAAATGTATGTTTGGTTTGGGTAGGGTGATATTAGTCCCAACCGTAGTTGTAGTAATACACCCACCAACAAACTTTTTATGTGTTTTTAGATACTGTTTTGATCATATATTTTGATTTTATTTGCATTGATATGTATTCGTTTTTCATATATATTTTATATTAGTTTTAGGATGCATATGTTTTTATATATATATATTACATTTATACGCATTATTTGCTGACACCTTACAAATGAATTTACTAATGTCGTTGAGATTTATAATGAATATTGGGTTTGGTGCAATCAGTTAAACGTTTTATATTAATTGCAATTTTAATTATAAATGGTTTTCCTTTATATCAGCTATGACAGGATATGAGTTAAGATTGTAATGGTCTATGACTTAATGTCGGTTGGTATTTAATTGTCAGTATCATATTAGCCTTTTTATAGTATGTGGCTACCGCTTTTTCTGTGCACCGTATGAAAATAGTGGTGGTAGGTACATAATTGGTTAACCCAAATTACATACTCTATAGATAAATACCGGGACGCTGCGCCGTAAAACCACTCATGACAAAACGCGTCAGTGCGCGATCTTACGGCAACCAAAAATTACGTCATCGACGATGTGCGTTCCAGGACCCAGAGAGCTGAATCGAAAGGAGGAAGTTTCGAACACTCGGTTCCTTTAGCTTTTGGGAAAAGTGAATTGTCTTAAGCTCACATAATACCGACCTTGAGCTATACAACCACTTTTGAACATACATAATGTCATCGAATATTGGATTTTATTGAGTTACTTAATAAATGGTAAAACGGAATTAGATTATGTGGAGTCTCTCTTCCTATGTCCTTGGATTTCGGAGAGCCCTATAAAAATATCCGGATCGAACATATTGCAGGATGCTGATTGAGGACTGATAACCTTCAGGTTCTGGTGAGTTTAAACCCCCTGGGGGTGTGTTGAGCACGTAGTGGAAGAAAGAATTTTGGTGAAAGGTGCAATTATCAATTATCAGCTTTAAACTCCATCTGTGTACACTTGAGACTAGTTTTTACTCACCATTATCCACATATCTACCTGTTGTAACCATTTTTTCGTATTTGGTAGTGACCATATACTAGCCAGTCAGTTTGTTCATTTACTGATGGGAGCGCCGTTTTGATGTTTATTTATTACTGTCTAACGGTTTCGGATTTCACATCTATTGTTTATATGTATAAGTTGTTTTAAGTGGCTGCTGATCGAGAGATAATTTATCTAGTTTTTATTTACACTATTACCTGTGCTGAAGTCATCTGCTACTCCATAGCGCTGAGATAGGAAGAGTGGGGAAGGGCGAGGTTTTTTCTTCCTTTTTTAACAAACATGTCATACTTACCTCCGCTGTGCAGTTAGTTTTGCACAGAGTGGCCCCGATCCTCGACTTCTGGGGTCCCCTGGTGGCGCTGTTAGCTCTTCCCTACATCGTATAACCCCCTAGGAGAAGCGATCTCCCGGGGGGTTACCCTACGGGCACGATCCTGAGTCCAGCATTAGCATCCATAGACGCAGAATGTAGAACTCGGCCCCGCCCCCTGGTGCCCGCATCATTTGATTTGATTGACAGCAGTGGGAGCCAATGGCTGCGCTGTTATCAATCTATCCATTCAAGAGCCGAGACAACGGGCAGAGAGGGTGAACACGTCTTGGGTGTGGGAATTACGAGGCTGAGGTGAGTAAAACGGGGGGCTGGGGGGCTGGTCAGTGACAGAAGTTTTTTCACCTTAACCACTTCAATACCAGGCACTTATACACCTTCCTGCCCAAGCCAATTTTCAGTTTTCAGCGCTGTCGCAATTTGAATGACAATTGCGCGGTCATGCTACACTGTACTCAAACAAATTTTTTATCATTTTGTTCCCACAAATAGAGCTTTCTTTTGGTGGTATTTGATCACCTCTGCAATTTTTATTTTTTGCGCAACAAATAAAAAAAGAAAATTTTGAAAAAAAAGTTTTTCTTTGTTTCTCTTAAATTTTTTGTAAATAAGTACATTTCCTTCTTCAATGACAGGCACTGATATGGCTGCACCGATGGGCACCGATGAGTTAGCACTGATGATGGGCTCTGATAGGTGGCACTGATAGGTGGCACTGGTATGCGGCACTGATGGGCACTCATAGGCGGCACTGCTAGGCACTCATAGATGGCAATGATGGGTACTTATGGGCGGCACTGATGGGTACTTATGGGTAACACTGATGATAGGTGGCATGGATGGGCACTGATGGTAACTGATAGGTGGGCACTGAAGGGCATGGATGGGCACTAATAGGTGGCACTGAGGGACACTGATGGGTGGCATTGATTACACTGGTGGGTGGCATTGCTGGGCATCACTTATTTTTTATTTCTGTAATGGTGCCAGTCAGTGCCCATTTGTGGGCACCGATTGGCACGTTTTGGGCATTTTTTTATATGTGGATGGCCATGGGGTACATACCTGGCCATCCACATGCTGGGGGCTTCCCTGGTGGTCCTGGCGGCTTCCTTGGTGGTCCAGTGTGGGCATCCGAGGGGGGGCTGCGCTGATAAACAATCAGCGCAGACCCCCCTGTCAGGAGAGCCGCCGATCGGCTCTCCTCTACTGGCGTCTGTCAGATGCCAGTGAGGAAAAGACGATCAATGGCTTTTCCTGTTTACATCGTGATCAGCTGTGATTGGACACGGCTGATCACGTGGTAAAGAGCCTCCGTCGGAGGCACTTTACTGAGATCGGTGTAGCAGTGTGTCAGACTGACACACCGCACCACCGATCACCGCGATGCATACCCCCACGGGCGAGCGGCGGCTGTTATACTGCAGGGCATCATATGACGCCCAGTCAGGATGACTGAACCACCGCCCGGCCGTCATTCTGCTATAGGCCGGGCGGGAAGTGGTTAATGCATAGGATGCATTAAGGTGAAAAAAACGCAAGGGTTTACAACCCCTTTAAGGACTGGAAGAATTTTCTCTCTTATTGACCAGGCCATTTTTTGTGATACGGCACTGTGTCGCTTTAACTGACAATTGCGCAGTCATGCGATGCTGTACCCAATCAAAATTGACGTCCTTTCCCACAAATAGAGCTTTCTTTTGGTGGTTTTTATTTTTTGCGCTATAAACAAACAAAGAGCGACAATTTAAAAAAAAAAAAAATTTTACCTTTTGCTATCATATATATCCTCAAAAAATATATAAAAAAACAAATGTATTCATCAGTTTAGGCCAATATATAGTCTTCTACATATTTTTAATGAAAAAAAAATCACAGTAGGCATATATTGATTGGTTTGCGCAAAAGTGATCGCATTTATACGCTGTGGGATAGATTTAGGGACCTTTTTTTATTTTATTTATTGTTTTTACTGGTAATGGTGGCGATCTGTGATTTGTAGCTATAAAAATGCACTGCTCAATGTAAAAATTATACTGGCAGGGAAAGGGTTGACACTAGGGGGCGATCAATGGGGTTAACTGTAATCTCTAGGTGTGTTCTAACTGTAGGGGGGATGAGCTGCCTGGGACATGACAGAGATCACTGTTCACGATGACTGGGAACAGTAGATCTCTGTCATGTCATCTGTCAGAATGTTTACAAAGGCAGATCCCCATTCTGCCTCTGTACTAGGCAATCGCGGGTCGCTGGCAGACATCGAGCAGCGGGTGCAAGAGCGCGCCGGCGCCCGCCCGCAACTGCGCCTGCACGGGCCAACGTACAATGACGGCAATTCGTGCAGGGGAGCCAACCTGCTACAGTACAACTGCAGCGGCTGGTCCTTAAGTGGTTAGATAACATTTTAATAGATTGCTATACATCAGATAAAAACAGAGTTACAAGTGAGAAGGAAGGAGGGACAAATGAATTTGGTTTTAAAGAAGGACAGAGGTTTCAGAGGTTGTGCAGATAGGGGTACACACCTACGTATTTTCTGGAACTGTGGGGCGATTAAATCAATCTGGCAAAGGGTGTCCTCCAAGGTCGCCCTAATCACAGGGATGCAAATGATCTTGACTTATCAAATGTGCCTTTTTTTTTGCTGACCTACCAGAGGTCCCCCCTCCCAAACAAAAGTTGGTCCATACCTTGTTTAGAGCAGTTCATTGGGTAATTGCACTGCACTTGTCCACACCCAAGGTCCTTTGGGATCAGAGTTTGAAATGTATGGCTGCTATTCAGCTCATGGAAAGGGTGCATCATACAATTATGGACTTTATGCTGATCGGCTTATGGTTGGCTTATGTTTTTGTAGATGCATAGACTCATATCACGTAAGATGCTAGACATTCTGCATGTAATGCTCTGGTACTCTTATGTATGTTTCTTTTTTGAAAATTGTTAGTTTATTTTTGTTGTTTTTCTGCTCCTCTTGTTTTTACTTTCCCGATTTTATTCTGGGTTAAAGATATGTAACTTGTGTGCTTTACTTCTGGATTAGGGTCAGCTAGAAATTATGGCCATTTTATTACATAAATACAGGTTGACTTTGTATGCAAACCCCCAAAAGGGTCAATGGCCACATATTAACATGTTCTTTAATAACCTAGAGATAATTGTTCAAGTTTAATACTTGACATGTACAATTTTTTTGTATGTAATTTCCTTGTTCTCTTTATCTTGCAATAAAATAAATTGTTGGTATTATAAAAAGAAGGACATTTAGAAACTGCCTGAACACATTCACCGAGTGCTTCTTTCTCTCCTCTACTGAAACACATTTTTCTTTTTCTGATGATGACATCTTTGGATGTCCTTAAAAGATTGCACCCTCATGTAGCAGGGGTGACGTACACAGGCAGCTTTTCTATGCAGATGTCCCTCTAGCATGAATTCTGTCTAACTCTTTAGCATCTGCTAATTCTCTACTGCGGGAGATTTGCTTTCTCCACTTTATATTGCTCATCTATTTTTAGTTCCAGACAGACTTTTTTATGACTTCCGTGATTTTCAGCTTTCCTCACTGTTGACTGCTGTCAAAACCATCACTGAAGCAATAAATAAAATCTGTTTGGCAATGTAAAGTGGAGAAATCTCTGCTGCTGTGTAGCATAAACAGATGCTAACAAGTTAAACAGCACTTATGCCAGAGGGATGCCTAGTGCTCACTTCTGCAACAGGGTTGGTTAGATTCCTGAAGACTTCCCGAGAATATATCCTGTGTCTGCAAGCTCCAAACGACATGCTCATCTTTCCACTGAAAATTTCCAAAAGGGAGGAGCCACTGGGGCTACAGGGGACAAATCTTCACTATTATATACTGTACTTTCTCCATGCAGCATATATTAACTGGTTCACTAAAACAGGAGAGTGCAAAATCTGGTGCAGCTGTGCATGGTAGCCAATCGGTTTGTAACATCAGCTTGTTCAATTATGCTTTGACAATAAAACCTGGAAGCTGATTGGTCTCTATGCAGAGCCGCGCCAGATTTTGCACTCTCAAGTTGTAGTAAATTAACCGCAGTGTTTCCCAACCTTTTTTCAGTCAAGGCATCCTTTAAAATTTTGCACAACCTCAAGGCACCTAATTTTTAAAATATGAAAAAAATAAACTAACTTTACATCATAGATGCATCCACACAAGTAGGACAACCACCATTAGAAGTGATTTATTCTTACAAAGCAAATATACCTTTGCACACTGGTACTGAGACTAGTATTCCAGCATTTCTCTTCTCCCTTTGTTAAGTTTCTCTTCCTTGCTCACAAGGTTAACAATACCCCAGTGCCGATTGAGAGAAGAGCAGGGGTGGGACAGAGAAGGATGCTGTGCAGGCATCCAATCTCTTCCTTATCAACAAATTATGTCATTGGTTGTTAGGATGCCAAGCTGGCCCACATGGTGACCAAGGTTGTGATGCTGCTCAATGAAAGCCTGTGGTTTTGTGTAACAAAAAAGCAGGCTTGCCCCACTTGCTGGCTTGTTGACAGTTTTTGGCAATTTGGAGCAATTTTTAAGAAAGTGAAGATGACAGTTGTGTATTGAAACCAAAAATCACTATTTGTCATGCTGTATCACCACAAGCTCATATAAAAAAATCTGTACTCACCAGATTGCATTGAACTCCTTGATATACAAGAATAGGAGAGCCATCACACCATTGCTGCTAGATCTGCCAAGAGGCTCTGCAGCAGCTGCCCTGGAACTTGCTCTAGTTTTCAGTTGTTGTTAAAGGTGGAACTGATTGAACATCACATTTGATCATTTTCTGTCCATTTTTCATCTTGTTGAGGATGTCTCGTGATGGTGAAACGCGTTAAGTTGAACTCTTGGTGTCTCATTTCCGGTCCAGGTGGAATGCACACAAATTGCTAGGTGGCTTACCAACAGACCAGATCTATCAGGCATACAATACCTTGTATTTTTCTTTGGCAATAGCCTTTGTTTGCAATTGTTTTTAATAATAAATCAGCAGTTTTCACACTATGAGAGGATCCCTCTTCTCTTCTTTCAATTTCTGGTTCCTGCAATCTATAAGATTGGAATAATAATCCACTTAACCACAAGGAGAGGATACCTATCCGAGGCACCAATCTGGTGGCATGATCTGGTCCTATAAGTGACCACAAAGTGAGGCTTGTTGTATAAACAAGGAGGTCAACGCAATCTGGTGAGTATGGATTTTGTTTATACGAGCACATAGTGATACAGCATGACAAGTGGTGATATTTGGTGTCAAGACACAACTGTCATCTTCACTTTCTTATGGACTGTCATTGTTATTTGTCAAATACTGAACACAGAGACCATGTTACTATGGACTGAGAACTTATTATTCATTTATTTGCATTATTTTAGTAATTATACTTGTGCTGCAAGCCCACAGGCGGTGTTATTTGGAATTAATTTAAGAAAATAAGAGAACTATCTGAAGTCTAGGGAAATAAGAGTACTAACTGAGGTCTAGGAAGATGGAAGTAACAGATGAAATCTAGGTAAATGAGAGAAGTAAAATATGTCTAGGATCCTCGCCTTTGCAGAGCGTTGCTGCTGCGGCCTGAAATTTAGAGTCGAAATAGTCTTCCTTGACCCTGCCCTTTTATTATACAGCGACACGTATGATCCGAGTAGTTGACTGGTGCCGTCACAGCACTTCAAAACTTTGAGTGATGTTAGGACAGGAAGCAGCTTGTGCACCACTGGCTGGCCAGCCTTGGGCAGGAAAATCTCACGTTAACCATTTACTTACACACCCACTGATCAGCCCCACCTTTGCAAAAATGGACAGATTATTTTGCATATCTTCTATCTATCTAGTTTTCCCTCTCGTATAACACCAATTATTGGTCATCCAGAATTTACGCAGGTCTTACTGACCCAATTTTCCTATCGCAGTCTCCCCAAGGTCTCTTACGGCCCTTCCTTTTTTTAAAGCCTCCAGACTGTGTTAAAAATATTTTTACTAGTCGGACTCCACTTGCAATGGATCAATGAAGAGCTATCCAGCTCTCATATTTTATAGGATCCTTTCCTAAGCCTGCACTTTTCTCTCGGAAGCTCCACTCTTTTGAGGAGCTCTGCTTGGGTAAGGGTCCGATCCACAGGTCTCTCTCTACTTCTTATAAAACTGTGTTGGACCTACATGTCGTGACGGACCAACCTTTCTTAGCGAAGTGGGAGAGGGATCTGCGTGTCTACAGTATTCCCTCTGTAGTAAGTATCAAGAAACCACCTACAAAATTATCATACGCTGGTACAAGACTCCATCGGTTCTGGCAAAGCTATTCCCTGACCAATCCAATTGCTGTTGGCACTGTGAAAAACAGCAGGGCACTTTCTCTTCCTACAACTTTCTCTTTTCTTTCTTTCCTTGTTTCTCTTTCTGTTATAGTTACTCTTTGAAAATGGGTATGCGCAGACCCTAGCTGGATGCTCCGCAGCAGATTTTCCCTCATGTACTAGTAGCTTTACCTGGACATCTGTGGGGCCTTCCCTCTACAACCAGGTAGATGACTATGTGGTCTGATCAGCAGTGTCCACATACCTTGGTATACTTACTACACTGTGGGGGTCATTTACTATAGCGCCAGGAAGTACTGGGCACTATTGCAAATAATAGCGCCCATTTTAGCCAAATAAAATTTTAACAGGCGAATGTGCGAATGAAAAAGAGCGCTATTAGCGGCGCACAAAAGTTAGTAAATTTGAAATCAGCGCTAATTAGTGATTCAGAGTATATGCAAATGCCAATTTCTACTAAGTTGTTATATAGCTCTGCACTGTAACCATGATCCATGTATGTGAAAGAAATGTGAGATGTGCTCTACCTCGTGTGCATCTATTGATGTATATTGCAATCAGTATTCCTATTTTTTCTCCTTCTTTTGCTAACGAATGCAGTTATGAATGATTATTACATAGTAATGTCTGCTATTCTGCAAAGTTACATGTATTAAACATTTAGGTTACCTGTTTGTTGTATGTTGTTTTTTATTTTTTACTTTTTAATTTAGGTGACTATAAAGCGGTAATTATTTATGTTCATTCTTTAATTATACTACACTGTTATGCAGGTCTCGTATTTAGCACAATGGCTTGGTGGTCTGCTCAGATGTCTCCACAGCACTCACGGTACAAGTTCAAATACCAGCCAACCTACCATCCACCAGCTGTGTTTATTTAATTCGCTTGTGCACTGAAAAAATAAACAAGCAAAGAAATGTAAACTGCTTGTTAGCTAGTGTGTGGTGTTTGGAATTTCACACCATAATATTATTGAATGCTTACATACCATTGCATGCATTTGAAGAGTTAATATAATAGAATCAGCTAAATTAAAGTGCATTGGCATTCACCTATTTTCAGCATATGCTGCTTTGGCTAATAGTCATTTGCCTTTTTTTTACCAATTTAATCTTTTAGTATCTCTCTGTGGGATTTGAACCCATGAGTCCTTCAAAGTCTGAGATTTTCAGTGTAGAAGTGCTGACCACTAGCCTACTGGGCGTAGCACAAACATACATAGAAATACATTTACTAGTGTTTAATGTTTCTTCTCCCTAAGCTGTCTCTCCTGCCACCGCTGTCTTCTCCTGCTGATGTGTTCTTCTGAGCAGCCGGTTACCCGCTAATTTTAAAAAAAGTCGCTCTTCTTCTGTGGCGGTCTTCTGTGGCCATCCGGTAATGTCACCTGGAGAATCCACTCCATGTAAGAGACGCCACACAGCAGGTGACAACACAGCAGAGGAAGATCGCCACAGAAGAAGAGTGGCTTTTTTTTATTAGCGGGTAACCGGTGGTGTGGAAGAACACAGCAGTTGGAGAAGAGGACGGCGGCAGGAGAGACAGCTCTGGGAGAATACAGGGGGGAGAAGATGGAGGAGGGAAAGACAGCATCTGGAGAAGACGGCTCAGGGAAGAAGACAGCTCAGAGCTATTTTACAAGAAAGGACTTGTCAAAAACCGGCTATTGATTTTTTTACATTTCACTGCTTTTTTTGGTGAATAGGTAGGGGTACGACTTACCCCATACCTATTCACATAGGGGGCAGGATCTGGGAGCCCCTTTCTTAAATTCTGATAAACCCCCTGCCCACAGACCGACAACCACCAACCAGGGTTGTTGGGAAGAGGCCCTTGTTTGGTTGCGGTTCAGAAGGGGAGGGTGCTCGCCCCCCCATCCTGACCTCCAGGCTGCATGCTCCTATAAGGGTATGGTATAGATTTTGGTTGGCCCCACATCAATTTTATTTTACATTTTGGTGTGGGGTTCCCCTTAAAGTCCATACCAGACACAAAGGGCCTGGTATGTACTGGAGGGGACCCTATGACGTTTTTTTCCTTGATTTTTGGAATTCCACACCATAATATTATTGAATAGGTACATACCATTGCATGCATTTGAAGCGTTAAAATATGATGAGTATTGGCTAATTATGCTGCTGAGTACAATGCACACTTTCAGGAGGTGATGCTGTCAGTGGGATTTGAATTCATGGCTTGAATCTTTGAGAGAAACAGGGCATACCACTATGCTACAGAGCTGAGCACATACCTAGAGAAAATACATTTAATAATGTTTGATTCCATACAATAATGTTTTGCATTAATATTATAGTAACAATCATGCTGATGTGGCATTGGCTAATGGGCGTTCACCTCTTTTCAGCATATGCTGCTGAGTCTAATGCAAGCTTTCAGTAGGTGATACCATCTGTGTGATTTTCAACCATTTGAGGACATATATATTTAGAACATATGTTTAGTAGTGTTTGATGGTGGGACTACTTTAAATAATATTTATTTTTTTTGGAATAGAAGGTGTTTTAGGAGGTGTGTCCTATGCCTACATACTTTTGCTAATAGGTGTCCCTTATACCCATCTCAAAAAGTTGGGAGGTAAGAAATCGCCCCTGAAGTCGCCCAAAGTAGTGCAGGAACTCTTTTGGGAATCGTTGTGGCGTCGCACCAATTCGGACAGTTCTATTGCCGTCAATAGGCGCCAATTTGGCCTGCAAATTGACATGTCAATTCAGAGCTATGTGAACATGGGTGAAGTTGCATAGATATGAATGGAAATCATGGGGGACAACTTTTCATGTGACTTTGAGGTCCAAAGCTGCATGAAAAGTCACCCAAGTGTGAAAGTAACCTAATGAGATAAATTGATAACACCTTTGAATAAGGCCCCATTTGCACTTGTGCAACCTTAAAATTGCACAGCTTTGCCATGACTTTAAGCAATGTCTGTGTAATCTTGTGGTGTATGGACCTCAAATCGCATCAAAGTCAAACCAAGGTAGTGCAGGGACGAATTTGCCACACTTTCAGAATGCACAAGTGACAATAGGGCCAAATTCAAAGGTGTTATCCTTGAATCTCATTTACACTGCTGCGACCTGAAAGTCACACTATTTTGCTGCCACTTTGCTGCTGCAACTTGGCCCCAACTTCTGGGAATGCCTGTGTAATATTGCGCACTATGTACCTCAAGTCACATGAAAGTCACACCAAAGTAGTACAGGGACCACTTTGAAGTTGGTGTGACTTAAAGTAGCACAGATATGAATGGTTATCATTGAGAATCATGGGGTACAACTTGTCATGCAACTCAGAAGTCCAAATTTGCTGGAAAAGTCGCCCAACTGTGAAACAAGTCATATATATTTTAATAAAAGGAGCTCTCATTTATACTTGCATAGTCCTTACTGATTTACATCAGCAAAACAAATGCAGGAAGTGATGTGTGCACATGGGCCAGAAGCAAATGTGTGGTGATGCCAAACCAATCAATGAACCTCACCCCCACAAAATCTAACTACCACATCCACCCCCACAGCACAGGTACACATCCTACACTTGGCTGGCAAATCAGCAGCACCTCCTCTTTGCTAAACAGAGACCTCACCATTTCCACCTAGAGATCCTGACCAGCACAGGAACTTCCCCGTGATTGCAATGACTCATTTCCGGGTCAAAAGGTGAAACCACGCTCTTTTGATCGCAACTGCAAATATTTGATCGCAACCATGATTAGTATTTTTTATTTTCGTTTATTTGCAGATATGCAAATCTGTATTTCCTGTTGCATCATGGCAGCATACACTTTGGGTTGTAACACCGCCCCCTAAACCTGATAGGACCACATAACTATAAATTGCAGAGAAGGCCCCGCCCCAGTATTCTCTTACTTTTCCTCACCTGTCAGGACCGAATGGATCAGCACCCCCTTACCACTTCGCCCCAGCCAGGTTCAAGCCTCTCCTGGGTGGAAGTCCTTGACTGTACAGCCTCTAAATGAGCTAGATGGAAGGAACCCCAGTCTGGTGGTCTCAGGGGTATGTCAGCGGCTACGTTACAAGCCTTAAACAGGTTTAGATGTTTTGCAGCAGCCCCCCTACGTTTTTTTTCCTTCACTGGGTTTTCTGAGCCCCGTAGTGCCACGGATGTGTCCTCGGCACTTTTGCGCATGCGCAGTACGCAGTCTCTGGGCATCTTCCTCATTTGCCAGCTTCCAAAATGGCGCCGGGCGTAGGGCGCATGTGCGAGCGTGACGTAATCTCAGCAGCGACGGCAGATTTAAAAAGCCCCAAATCCATTTTTTTCACTGCTTCTGCCTGATTCTACAGTGTTTGACTGCTCACTTGCGCTGCATCTTTATCTGGTGTCTCCCCTCTTCTGGGTAAGTGGCTTATTTGGTGCATGCTCTTCTCCTGCCTTCCTCTGCATGTGTTTTACTCCTCTGTGCCTCTCCTAGGTGGATTCACTTTTCTCTATGGAGGCCCCCCCAGCAGATCAACGCCAGCCTAATAGGTAAGGGGGGGAGGACCTTTTTGGTAAGTACTGAAGACTGAAAAAGAGAACAGGAATCTAATTCTGCCTAAACTGGTCAGCCCTATCAGGTCCTCAAGATCGTCAAATTCAAGACGCAGAGAGACCTCACACAGGAGAAGCTGCTCCGGTCACAGGCGAAGCTGCTCAAGTCGCAGAAGAAGCCTCTCAGGCCACAGGAGAAGTCGCAGAAGAAGTTGCTATAAGTCCTACTCAGGCATAGCCACTCCTATCATAGGAGATCCCCTACACATACGTCACCAGCACATCACCCCCGTCCAGTCGGGAACTCCTGCTGGATATGCGGGGCTATCGCTCTTCCCGGATAAGCTGGCCTGTCGCAAATGCTTCAATGAAGCCACTAAAGGAAAAGAGGCGCACACCAAGGAATCCATTGGAGTCTCGACCCCGCAAGTCTCAACCCCTGATACAGAGTTTACAGCTCGACGTGCCTCACCCGCTCCTCCCAGTACACCAAGGGAACAAGATTCCCCGTCTGACAACGAAGAGCGGGAAACATCAGCCGGTTTCGATTTCTCACTGATAGAGCCTTTCGTGAAATCGGTCAAAGAGGCGATAAACTGGGATGAACCCAAAGAGACCCAGCAGAAACAGTAAAAATATTTCCCAAATCTCAAAAGAGACCCAGAGGCTTTTCTGTTCATCGACGTGTTGGACTAACTAATTAAAGAGGAGTGGCAGAAGCCTGAAAAAAAGACCAGTCTTAGTAACAGACTTACCAAACTATATCCGCTTAAGGAGCCTAAAGTGAACCCCTTAGTCTCACCCCCAGTAGTGGAGACATCTTTGATACGTCTAGCTAGGCATGTGACGCTTCCCATCAAGGATGCGGTAACATTCAGAGATGTGTTAGACAGAAAGATTGACACTGACCTCAAAAGAGCCTACCTATCCACAAGAGGCGCTTGTAGACCAGCTGTGGCACTAGCAGCGGTGGGAAGAGCTATTTCCAGCTGGTCTTCGAACGCTGAAAAGTTGATCTCTGAGGGGGCGGATCAAGAAAAAATAATCAAAGCCTTGCAAGAACTTAGTCTTGCAGGGGATTTTGTGGCAGAGGCATCTGTGGATACAATCAAATCTGCATCAAGGGCCATGCTGGCCTCAGTAATGGCCAGGAGGGCATTATGGCTGAAGCCCTGGGCAGCAGATCCTGCCTCTAAATGCAACTGGTGCCGAATTCTGTATGATGGGGAAAACCTCTTTGGGGCAAAACTGGACTCGGCTATTTTAAAAGTACCCAGCGGAATGTCAGGGCTTATCCTTTCTGATAAAAGACCAAAATAGCAGAGACCGCCATCCTTCAGGCGTAATCTTCTAGAAAGATATAGGGATGCAAAAGCTTATAGGCCCGGAAAGGAATATAGGAGGAGCTGGAAGAACCCACAGACGTCCTTCCTAAAATTCCAAAAACCCAAAACCCCTGCCTCTGGTGAGCAGAAGTCCTTTTGAAGGTGCATCCGCCCAGCCAGCGGTGGTGGGAGCCAGGCTCATGAAATTCAGGCTGGCCTGGGCGGAAACAATAAAAGACCCATGGATGGTAGCCACCATCTGATTCGGACACAGATGGGCATTCAAAGGACAGACCCCAAGGGACCAGTTCTGTTCAACCAACTTCCCAGCAACTCGAGAAAGGAGACTTCTACTAGTAAAGTACATCCAGGATCTTCTCCAAAAGTGGGCGATAGTGGAGGTGCTGTTACTGCAAAGATAGAAAGGCTTTTACTCACCACTATTTCTGGTCAAAAAAAAGTCAGGGGATCTGCGTCCGGTCTTGGACCTGAAAAACCTCAACCGAAAAATTTGAGTGGAAACGTTCAAAATGGAAAAAGGACTATTGCCGTGTACACACTGGCGGACTTTCCGACCGGACTGGTACCACGGACCGAATCCAGCGCACAATCCAACCGTGTGTGGTCTGCATCAGACTTCCGACGGACCGTTTATGTCGGAAATCTGACGAACTTTAGATTTGAAGCCTGCTTCAAATCTTTACATCGTAACTCCGCTGTACTCAGTTCCTAACGAAAAGCCCGTTCGTCTGTCCGACGGACCAGATACGATGCAAGAGCAGGGTACTGCATCTGGCTGCAATAGGAAAAACAAATTTTCCTATTGCGGTGAGCGCGAGGCGACAATGTCCCTTAGGTCTGGTATGGATTTTAAGGGGAAACCCCTATGCCGAAAAAACGGTGTGGGGTCCCCCCAAAATCCATACCAGACCCCTATCCGAGCACGCAGCCTGGCTGGTCAGGAAAGGGGGTAGGGACGAGCGAGTGCCCCCCCTCCTGAACCGTACCAGGCCGCATGCCCTTAACATAAGGGGGTGGGTGCTTTGGGGGAGGGGGCCCTGTGGGCTCCCCCAAAGCACCTTGTCCCCATGTTGATGAGGACAAGGGCCTCTTCCCGACAACCCTGGCCGTTGGTTGTCAGGGTCTGCAGGTGGGGGGCTTATCGGAATCCAGGAGCCCCCTTTAATAAGGGGGCCCCCAGATTCCAGCCCCCACCCTATGTGAATGAGTATAGGGTACATCGTACCCCTACCCATTCACCTAGTAAAAAAGTGTCAATAAAAAAAAACACTAGACAGGTTTTTAAAATAATTTATTAGATAGTTATTAGATTAGCTCCGGGGGTCTTCTTCCAACTTCGGGGGTCTTCTTCCAACTTTGCTGCTCTCTCCGTCCTCTTCTCCCGGTGTCCGATTCTTCTCCCGATCTCCGGCCTCTTCTCCCGGTGTCTGGTTCTTCTGCCGGCTCCTCCGCTATCTTCTGCCGCTCTTTTGCTAGCGGTGGTCAACATCACCCGGTGACCACACCCCCTTATGATGTCACAGTCTCAGCATGCCCAGGGACTGTGACGTTATAAGGGGGCAGGGTCACCGCCTATATAAGTCATTAGCGCACCGCTCACACACCATTACAGAGGGAGAGAGCGTCATGTCAACATCGGAAGAAGAGAAGAGGGAATAAGGTGACGCAGAAGCCCGGGCCACCGCTAGCAAAAGAGTGGCAGAAGATAGTGGAGGAGCCAGCAGAAGGACCAGACACCGGGAGAAGAGGTCGGAGAGCGGGAGAAGAACCAGACACCGGGAGAAGAGATTGGAGAGAGCGCTAAAGTCGGAAGAAGACCCCCGAAGTCGGAAGAAGAACCCCGGAGCTGTCTAATAAATTATTTTAAAAACCTGTCTAGTGTGTTTTTTTATTGACACGTTTTACCTAGGTGAATGGGTAGGGGTACGATGTACCCCATACTCATTCACATAGGGTGGGGGGCCGGGATCTGGGGGCCCCATTATTAAAGGGGGCTCCCGGATTCTGATAAGCCCCTTGCCCGCAGACCCCGACAACCAATGGCCAGGGTTGTCGGGAAGAGGCCCTTGTCCTCATCAACATGGGGACAAGGTGCTTTGGGGTGCTCCCCCAAAGCACCCACCCCCCCATGTTGAGGGCATGTGGCCTGGTACAGTTCAGGGGGGGGGCGCTCGTCCCCACCCCCTTTCCTGACCGGCCGGGTTGCGTGCTTGTATAGGGGTCTGGTATGGATTTTGGGGGGACTCCACGCCTTTTTTTCGGCATGGGGGTTCCCCTTAAAATCCATACCAGACCTAAGGGCCCGGTATGCCTTGCAACGGGGCTCGCAAGGTGTTAATCTCGCCGAAAAAAGTGGCGAGATTGACTTCCTTTTCTAGTCCCGTCGTACCCGAGTCATGTTCAAAATGAACGGACTTGTTCGTGTGTGGACAAGTCCATTCATTTGGAAAGTCCGCCGTAACTCCGTCGGGAAATAGGTCCACCGGAAAGTCCGGTCGTGTGTAGGTGAGAGCGTCCGTAGTCCGGTCGTGTGTAGGCAAGTCCGTTCGTAAAAAAAGTCAGACGGAAGATTGTCAAAAGTCAGTGGGAAAGTCAGTCGAATCAGTCTGGTCGAAAAGTCCAACCGTGTGTACGTTGCATAAGAGTCCATCATTACCTGGATGATATCCTCCTTCTTTCAGACAGCCAGGAATCTCTCATTCACCATCGGAAAATTCTAATTTCAACTCTGCAAAATCTGGGTTGGCTGATAAACTGGGGGAAAAGCAAGAGTGTGCCTCAGTGTCTCAGGCTCAATGTCAGCGACCATTCCGATGGTCCAATGGGCACAGTGGAACTTAAGACCTCTTCAAACCTCATTCTCACGCCAGTGGGATGGCATATTGATGATTCAACCAATTTCCATCTCGGAGGAAGTCACGCAGTCACTATGGTGGTGGACACGACTACACAATTTGAGGAGAGGCAAACACATCACTCCTCTCCAAGAAGTAGTTACCTCATATGCCAGCATGGAGGGGTGGGGGGCACACTATCAAGGCCACACAGCCCAGGGCCGCTGGCCATTCAAGACGCAGGATACCGTTTTGAACGTCCTGGAAATGAGGGCAGCATTCCAAGCCCTGCTGGCCCTCAGCCCCCACTTGAGGGGGAAGCAGGTCCTCTTGAGAATGGACAACAGAGTAGCTATCGCCTACATCAACAGGCAAGGGGGCACCAGAAGCAGCTCTTTGATGCAGAAGGTCCGTCCTGTTATCAAATGGGCACAGCTGAACCTGTTGGACCTAAGGGCGGTTTACATCCCGGGAGCCCAGAATCTCTTGGCCGACTCACTAAGCAGGAACTTTATATCCAACAACGAGTGGTCACTGAGTCACCATGCCTTCACCCTCATATCTCAGACCACGGGATAACTGCATATAGACCTAGCAGCAACACCAACGAACACAAAGTGCCAGAGGTTTTGGTCAAGGATTCCCTTTCCGTCAGCGGAAGGGACAGACTGCCCCCTACACCCCTGGAATTTCCATCTGGGCTATATCTTTCCCCCGACTCCGCTCATAGCGAGGTTTCTACTCAGGCTCAAGAGATCAGCATCAGTAGTAGCTGTGATTCCCTTTTGGCCGAGGAGGCCATGGTTCACTACCCTCCTACAATGGAGCACAGTGAATCCGCTTCCTCTCCCGTTATCGGCGGACCTACTCTCCCAGGGTCATCTACTTCATCCAAACCCGGAGAAGCTGCATCTGATGGCTTGGAAGCTGAAAGGGCTAGGTTTCTAGACCAGGGCTGCTCCCAGAAAGTGGTAGAAACCTTACTCCAGGCCAAAAGGCCTACCACCAACAGCACCTACAGGAGGGTCTAGGCAAAATGTGTTACCTTCGCACAACAGCAAGGTTTTGACTCATCCTCTCCATCAGTGTCACAGATTCTGGAGTTTCTGCAGACAGGCCTGGAGAAAGGCCTTGAGTCAAGCACTCTGAAGGTTCAAGTGTCAGCTTTATCTGCCTTGGCCGGAGTCAAGTGGGCTCAGCATCCCCTTGTTATCCAGTGCCAAAGGGCTTGTCTAAAATTAGGACCCCCTTAATTGGGATCTTTCAATTGTTCTGGAGGCCCTGTCTAAGGAACCCTTATTTCCACTCGAGAACATCTCCCTTTGGGATCGAACACTAAAAGTCTTGTTTCTTATTGCTATAACATCGGCTAAGAGAGTTTCAGAGATGCAGGCCTTATTGGCAAAGGAACCTTACCTAATCATCTACCCAGACAGGGTGGTCCTGGGGCCTTCAGATCGCTTCATCCCCAAGGTAGCCTCCTCTTTTCACTTCAACCAGGAAATTAACCTTCCAGCTCTTGTTCCAGAACAGGGCAATCCTCATCCATTAAATGTCAAGGGTAACATCTTGGCATACCTTTCGGCAACCAATCCCTTCAGGAAGACAGAAAACCTTTTAGTCATCCTGCACGGCTTTAAGAGAGGTCAAGCGGCATCCTCTCGCACTATCACTTCATGGCTAGTGAAGGCCATCAAGAAGGCTTACTCGCTAAGTACATCGCAAATACCTGAAGGCTTAAAGGCACACTCCACCAGGGCAGTGGCAACCTCCTGGGCGGCCTACTGCAGAGTCTCTGCGGAAACTATTTGTAGAGCAGCCACCTGGTCTTCCCAAAACACCTTCATGTCGCATTACAAGGTTGATTCCACTTATTTATCGACAGTGGATTTCGGAAGAACTATTATCCAGGCCAACTCTTCTATTCCTTGTTAATAAACCTATTTTGAATTCCCACCCAGTCTGCATGTTATTCTCCAAAGTGTATGCTGCCATGATGCGACAGGAGACTGGAAAATTGTATACTCACCTTTCCGTAATTTTCCTTTCCTGTTGCATCTTCATGGCAGCATACAGATGCCCACCCTTCTGAGGTGATATATATATATATATATATATATATATATATATATATATATATATATATATATACATACACACAGAGAATACTGGGGCGGGGGCCTTCTCTGCAATTTATAGTTATGTGGTCCTATCAGGTTGTGGGGGTGGAGTCACAACCCAAAGTGTATGCTGCCATGAAGATGCGACAGGAAAGGAAAATTACGTAAAGGTGAGTATACCATTTTCCGGTTTCTACGTATGATATTTGAAGGTAAACTTAAGGGAGTTTGATAAGAAATGGTGTCCCTGGGATAGCAGCAGTTGAATTACAAAGACAAAAGGCCCAGTTTGAGCCCTGGTTCATACTGACAGCGGGAGGAAATCATTCAGCTGAACTCACAATTTCATTCTCACATGTCAGTCCCGACTGCGGGGGCAATATCAGAGACATCTGTGCAGGTTTCTGCACTGATATCAATACACCCCAAAGTCGCACCAACTAGAACGGTGCAATTGCCACCGATTTGACATTTCAAATCGCACCAATGTGAACCAGGCTGACACATACAACACCACCTATCCACCAGCTGAATTCATTACCTGCAATTCTCCACTGCTGTTATATATAAAGATTTCACCTTTATCACTTACAGTGGGGAGGGAAAGTATTCAGACCCCCTTATATTTTTCACTCTTTGTTATATTGCAGCCATTTCTTAAAATCATTTAAGTTCATTTTTCCTCTTTAATGTACACACAGCACCCCATATTGACAGAAAAACACAGAATTGTTGACATTTTTGCAGATTTATTAAAAAAGAAAAACTGAAATATCACATGGTCCTAAGTATTCAGACTCTTTGCTGTGACACTCGTATATTTAACTCAGGTGCTGTCCATTTCTTCTGATCATCCTTGAGATGGTTCTACACCTTCATTTGAGTCCATCTGTGTTTGATTATACTGATTGGATTTGATTAGGAAAGCCACACACCTGTCTATATAAGACCTTACAGCTCACAGTGCATGTCAGAGCAAATGAGAATCATAAGGTCAAAAGGAACTGCCTGAAGAGCTCAAAGGCAGAATTGTGGCAAGGCACAGATCTGGCCAAGGTTACAAAAAAATTTCTGCTGCACTTAAGGTTCCTAAGAGCACAGTGGCCTCCATAATCCTTAAATGGAAGACGTTTGGGACGACCAGAACCCTTCCTAGAGCTGGCCGTCCGGCCAAACTGAGTTATCGGGGGAGAAGAGCCTTGGTGAGAGAGGTAAAGAAGAACCCAAAGATTACTGTGGCTGAGCTCCAGAGATGCAGTCGGGAGATGGGAGAAAGTTGTAGAAAGTCAACCATCACTGCAGCCCTCCACCAGTCGAGGCTTTATGGCAGGGTGGCCCGATGAAAGCCTCTCCTCAGTGCAAGACACATGAAAGCCCACATGGAGTTTGCTAAAAAAAACACCTGAAGGACTCCAAGATGGTGAGAAATAAGATTCTTTGGTCTGATGAGACCAAGATAGAACTTTTTGGCCTTAATTCTAAGCGGTATGTGTGGAGAAAACCAGGAACTGCTCATCACATGTCCTATACAGTCCCAACAGTGAAGCATGGTGGTGGCAGCATCATGCTGTGGGGGTGTTTTTCAGCTGCAGGGACAAGACGACTGGTTGCAATCGAGGGAAAGATGAATGCGGCCAAGTACAGGGATATCCTGGATGAAAACCTTCTCCAGAGTGCTCAGGACCTCAGACTTGGCTGAAGGTTTACCTCCCAACAAGACAATGACCCCAAGCACACAGCTAAAATAACAAAGGAGTGGCTTCACAACAACTCCGTGACTGTTCTTGAATGGCCCAGCCAGAGCCCTGACTTAAACCCAATTGAGCATCTCTGGAGAGACTTAAAAATGGCTGTCCACCAACGTTTACCATCCAACCTGACAAAACTGGAGAGGATCTGGAGGAGGAGGAATGGCAGAGGATCCCCAAATCCAGGTTTGAATAACTTGTTGCATCTTTCCCAAAACGATGGCTGTATTAGATCAAAAGGGTGCTTCTACTAAATACTGAGCAAAGGGTCTGAATTCTTAGGACCATGTGCTATTTCAGTTTTTCTTTTTTATTAAATCTGCAAAAATGTCAACAATTCTGTGTTTTTCTGTCAATATGGGGTGCTATGTGTACATTAATGTGGAAAAAAATGAACTTAAATGATTTTAGCAAATGGCTGCAATATAACCAAAAGGGGAAAAATTTAAGGGGGTCTGAATACTTTCCGTCCCCACTGTACTTGCAGGTGTGCTGAAGCCTAGGTTTACAGTGGAGCGATTTGTCATGCAATTTGAGAGATCAAATCGCATGACAAGTCACAGCCTATTGGCGGCAATGTCACTGTTCCAATTGATGCGACACTGATTTTACAGTGCCGCACCGATTTGCAAAAGTAGTTCCTGCACTACTTTTGCTGATTCCAGGTGTGACTTCAATAGAAATCTGTATGAAGCCACACAGATTTCTATCAAGTAGCACCTGAAATCGCACTGACCTTGCTACTTTGAAATCGGGCTACAACAAGTGAAGTAGCCCGATTTCAAAGTAGCATTAATGTGAACCAGGGCGAAGAGACTAGTTTTTTCGGTGTACAAATACATATAGAAATTATAAGATATAAAAAGATATTGTACTTCCCCAAAACCACCACCCCCAAAACTAATTAAAAGAAAGAAAAGAGAAAAATAAAAAACACCAAAACAAGCTCAATAAATGTACTTTTATTTTTATTTTATTTTATTTATGCTAGCAGAAACAAAATTATGTACACTCATTTACTAGCTTCAAAAAAAGAAAAAAAAATTCTACAGGCTATATGGTGCTACATTTAGCAAAACAGTTAGCAATTGGATTTTAAGGGCCCTGCTCATAGGAGCTTGCAATCTAAAATGTGTCTAATCCTTAGAGTGGACACAACTTTACTTTCAGTGTACGGGCAACACATCACATTTTTATCTGCAAGATTATAGAAACATACTTAACAGTCATTCTTACAAAGCATTCCGACATTAATATTAAACAGGGGACTTATTCAAAACATAACACCCACCACCCCACAATCCATACATACATACATTGGTGACCATGTTCTGCTGGAAGCTGCATTTCCATGTACACAATTAAGCAATGAAATCAAAGAGTAGAAGGTCAGCACATGCTCCCAAACCATGGTCAGACAGGAACAATACACACAACATTGACAGCATTGCCACATAAACCCACTTTTAGTGGAAAAAATGTACAAGAATTTCAGCAAACAACCCTAGTTGGGCATTTTTCAATCTACACAATATCATTCTTCTCCCCCACAAATAACAGCAAAAAAACTGACCTTCTCAGGCCAAACGAACCCCCCTACTGCAGCCCTTTATCTAAGAGAGGTTGTATTGTTAGCACACTGACACATGCCCACTAGAAGTACACGCCCAATAGAAGTATGCGTCCAATAGAAGTATACGCCCACCAGTATCCTTCAATCTATCTGTTCGTGTATGTCTAAAGTGATTGTACCTGATGGGCAGGAACACATAATACTATTTGCAACTGTGTTAGCCCTTGGCTATGTGCATCAAATCTCCAACTACGGGCCAAAGATTGAAGTCTATTTGCATGCACATAAACAAAGCAACAGTTTTCTAAGCAGTTTTCTATGTACCTGTGCAGTGTAAACCCTACAACTTTAAATGTCCAAGTCCCTGGCCATGATTAGTGCTAACAAACATTTGGGGTTATTTATGAAAGGCAAATCCACTTTGCACTACAAGTGCAAACTACAAGTGCAAAGTGCACTTGAAAATGCACTGAAAGTGCACTTGGAAGTGCAGTCGCTGTAGATCTGAGGGGTACATGCAAAGACAAAAAAAAACAGCATTTTAGCTTGCACATGATTGTATAATAAAATCAGCAGAGCTTTCCCTCATTTCAGATCTTCCCCTCAGATCTACAGTGACTGCACTTCCAAGTGCACTTTCAGTGCAATTTCAAGTGCACTTTGCACTTGTAGTTTGCACTTGTAGTGCAAAGTGGATTTGCCTTTCGTAAATAACCCCCATTAACATCAGTCCCTGGCTGCAATGAGCTTCCAATCTAACGTCCAAAATTAACTTTCTTACATTAGAGACTATTTTGACAGGAGACAAATAAAATGCCAGCATGTCTTTGGATTGTAGTGAGAAACCCACACAGGGAGAACATATAAACTTCCACACAAGGATTATCATGTTGGGGAATTGAACTCGCAATCCCCGTGCTGCTAGTCAGAATTTCGACCCACTTAGCCAGCAGGCAGCCTCACGCATGTTCTGTGCATCTATGTGGTGTGAACCAGACCTAAGTCCATAGCCATGCTCAGTGTCACAAACAATATACAATATATTGGCCTAAGTATTGGGACGCCTGCCTTTAAACGCATATGAACTGTAATGGCATCCAAGTCTTAGTCCGTAGGGTTCAATATTGAGTTGGCCACCCTTTGGAAGGCTGTCCACAAGGTTTAGGAGTGTGTCTATGGCAGGGATATGCAATTAGCGGACCTTCAGCTGTTGCAGAACTACAAGTCCCATGAGGCATAGCAAGACTCTGACAGCCACAAGCATGACACCCAGAGGCAGAGGCATGATGGGACTTGTAGTTTTGCAACAGCTGGAGGTCTGCTAATTGCTTATCCCTGGTCTATGGTAATGTTTGACCATTCTTCCAAGTGCATTTGTGAGGTCAGCCACTGATGTTGGACGAGGAGGCCTGGCTTACAGTCTCCACTTTAATTCATCCCCAAGGTGTTCTGTTGTGTTGAGGTCAGGACTCTGTCCAGGCCAGTCAAGTTCCTCCACCCCAAACTCGCTCATCCATGTCTTTATGGACCTTGCTTTGTACACTGATCCAAATCATTTGGTGGAGGGGGGATTATAGTGTGGGGTTGTTTTTTAAGGGTTGGGCTTGGCCCCTTAGTTCCAATGAAGGGAACTCTTAAGGCATCATCATACCAAGACATTTTGGACAATTTCATACTCACAACATTGTGGGAACAGTTTGGGGATGGCCCCTTCCTGTTCCAACATGACTGCACACCAGTGCACAAAGCAAGGTCCACAAAGACATTGATGAGCGGGTTTGGAATGGAGGAACATGACTGGCTTGCACAGAGTCCTGACCTCAACCCGATAGAACACCTATTGGCTGAATTAGAGTAGAGACTGCGAGCCAGGCCTTCTCATCCAACATCAGTGCCTGGCCTCACAAATGCACTTCTGGAAGAATGGTCAAACATTGCCATAGACCAGTGGTTCTCAACTCTGGTCCTCAGGACCCACTAACAGGCCAGAATTTAAGTATTACCTTGGGGAGATGCAGACTAGAATACTGCAATCACTAAGCAGCAAATGATATCACCTGTGATGTATTTCAGTTATCCTGCAAACCTGGCCTGTTAGTGGGTCCCGAGGACAGGAAATGAGAACCACTGCCATGGACTAAAAAGACACACTATGGACAGCCTTCCCAGAAGCTGTTCTAGCTGCAAAGGGTGGGTCAAATCAAATTTTAACCCTATGGACTAAGACTGGGCTGCCATTAAAGGTCATGTGTGTGTAAATGCAGGTGTCCCAATACTTTTGGCTAGATAGGGTATCTGGCAAGATTTACAATGGTGGTGGAACCCTCCTACACATAAATACTACATTTAGACATAGTTTTAAGACCTGGGAGATGAGACAACTTCTCTACGTGAAGCAGCATGTTTGCGATTCAAACCCAGATACTCAGGGATGCTAAGCAGAAGTTCTAACCTCTAAGCTACAGAGCTGTCACATGTAAGAACCTCCTACACATAAATACACATAAATACTGCATTTCTTTGGACATACAGGTGATGGAATTACATTATTCAAGAGTAACTCTTCTTGATTTATTCTGTGATATTAGGTGGTTCTTTGTGGGTGAGTGTATAGTGACATTATCCTCAAATTTTTGGGAATTACATTTTAATTTCTGATGTTGGTACACATTACATTTTTTTAGCTCAAATAATGATTATTTGGAGATAATAAAAAGCACAAAAAAATGTGACTCATTTTACATTGTCATCAGCAATGGTATTTGTGGTTTGTAAAGACACCTGTGTGAGTTTGGATAAAGATTGTTGTGAGATGGAGAGTAACAAGTGAAAGTGACAGTGAAAAATATATTTTCCAAAACATCAAAACATTCCACATTCTAGCATTCTTAAAAACAAAATAGATGAGAACAAACAAAATAGAAGCAACAACATTGTTGAAAGGAACATTTATTTCAGAGAAAGATACATTTCATTTCAACATTAAAAGTATTTATTTATTGTACCATTAAAACCAATGGCTGAAACATGCATTGGACTATAATAGCGCTGATTTTCATTCTCAAAAACTCATTTTAGCCAAGCGCTAATTTTAGTATTTACTATAGCGCCTGGTAAAAAAAGACACTGGAGCTAAAATGAGCGCTATTTGCAGGTCTGAGCACGCTCAGTTGTGCTGGCACCTAGTTGTACAGAGATGGGGAATTTATCTCTTTTCAGACTTTTAAAGATATTTCAGTGTAGGCAATTATATCATGCTCTAAACATTATTTCCATGTGCAATTCTCCAGCTTTTAGCAGAGTAAAGATTTGGGCGCTATTTAGCTTCAGGGAACTATAGTAAATTTGATTTTGGGAGTATTTTCTCACCAGCGCTATAGTGAATACCATTTTAGCACTAATTAGCGCTACTAACGCTAATTAGCGCAAATTTGAGCGAATTAGTGCCGTGGCACTATAGTAAATGACCTCCTATATCTCTGTATATAGTCTTATCTTTTCACTATTGTCTTCAGAGATATTATTCTTGACAGAATGTACCTATACACAGACTGGAAAATATCACCTTATGCTGGACATATGCCCTGTGAAGCTACCTTTTATTATGTCTGTTGCATACTATTAAATAGAAAATTAAGAAAAATAAATATGTCTAGGACTATAAGGGTAGAAAAGTCTAGAAGGGCGGAAGTATTAACTGAAGTCTAGGGTGATAGGAGCATTAACTGAAGTCAGGAAGAGAGACTGTGACATTCTAATATCATTGCATGAAAGCCAAAAATTCTGCATATGCATCTTCAACAACACTGCGGCAACAGGTACCAACATGTGATAGTTAGTATAGTTGCACATTAGGCACCTGTGTGTTTCAGCTTGCCATAGGCTTAAACAGGCTCTAGGTAGTGGGGCTGAATGTTGCACCTGTGTCTACTGGTCACACTAAATTGCTGGTGCGACAATTGCTCTGACTTTGGAGCACTTGACTCATCATTAGTCGGACCCCATCCTGTGCAATGGAACCGTTCTAATCGGTGTGGCTTGAGTGAAAAAAAGGTTCCTGCACTACTTCTGGTCCGACTTTGGTATGACTTGCATTGACTTCTGTTAAAGCTGTATTAAACGCAAAAGTAAACTTTTATTTTATTGCAGCTTACCAATTCTTAGATGTGGTGGCTGCATTAGTTTCCTTTTTTCCATTTTCTTTCATCTGTTTTCATCTGGTGATCCTGCCAATTTTGTCATTTTTCAACAGAACAAGCTGACCTGCCATTGTAGCAGTTAGAAGGCTGAAACAACCCAACCCTCACTGGACCCCACCAATCTTAACAACCTACCCTCCATCTCCTTACTCACCTTCTCTTCCAAACTTCTGATCTACAACTGGCTGAGCGACCATCTGACCATGAACAAACTTCTTGACCCCCTATAGTCTGGATTTCACCCTCAGCACTCCACAGAAACTGTTCTCCTTAAACTCACAAATAACCTACTAACGGCTAAAACCAACCGACACTTTTGTGTACTACTTCTCCTGGCCCTATCTGCTTCCTTTGACACAATATACCACCCCCTCCTTCTCAAAAAATTCCACTTCTTTGGTCTCCGTGACTGTAATCTTCACTGGTTCTCATCCTACCTATCCCACCGCTCCTTCAGTGTCACTTCCAACTCCACTTCCACCTCTCCTCTTCCTTTTTCTATCAGGGTCCCCCAAGGTTCTGTTCTTGGATCTCTCCTTTTCTTAATCTACACCACCTCCCTGGGTCAGTTGATTGCCTCCCATGGCTTTCAATATCATCTCTAAGCTGATGACACCCAAATCTATCTCTCCAACCCCCAGCTCTCTCCATCTGTCTCCTCACACATCACCAACTTACTAGCAGACATATCAGCCTGGATGTCACATCACTTCCTTAAACCCAACCTATCCAAAACCGAGCTCATGATATTTCCTCCCCAAGGTGCCACTTCTCTTGATTTCTCTGTTAATATCAACGACTCAACTATCACCTTGTCCCCCCACGCCAAGGTACTACGTGTAATCCTGGGCTCCGAACTAACCTTTTGGTCCCACATCCTATCGCTATCCAAAATTTGCCGCCTCAACCTCCGCAACATCTCCAAGATACGCCCCTTCCTAACCAGTGTCACCACAAAGCTTCTAATCCACTTCCTGATCATCTCTGGCCTCGACTCCTGAAATTCCCTCCTCATTGGCTTACCTCTAAATAGGCTATCCCCACTTCAGTCCATCATGAATGCTGTTGCCAGGCTCATCCACCTCACAAACTGCTCAGCGTCTGCTATACCTCTCTGCCAATCCCTCCATTGGCTGCCACTCAACCAACAAATTAAACTCAAGATACTAACAATAACTTATAAAGCCATCCACAACCTGGCCCCCAGCTACATCACTAACCTAGTCTCAAAGTACCAACCTAATCATTCTCTTCGCTCCTCCTAAGACCTCCTGCTCTCTAACTCCCTTGTCAACTCATCCCATGCTCGCTTTCAGGTCTTCTCCAGAGCCTCTCCAATCCTCTGGAATGCTCTACCCCAATCTGTCTGACTTTCTCCAACCTTGTCCACTTTCAGATGATCCCTGAAAACCCATCTCTACAGAGAAGCCTATCCGCCCCCCACCTAACAACTGTACATTTACTTTCTCCATCAGCACATCTCCCACAGGAATTACCTCTTGTATCCCTTGACCTTCCCTCTTAGATTGGAAGCTCTAAGGAGCAGGGCCTCTGATTCCTACTGTATTAACCACTTGCCAACCAGACGCCTTCAATATACTGTGGCAGGTTGGCACGATCCCGCGAAACATCGTAGATATACGTCGGTCCCTTCAAGTGGGATAGCAGATGCACGCGCCACCGGAGGGGGTGCCTATGCTTGTGACTGGTGGTTGTGATGACCGCCGGCCACGAGCGATCAAGGGCACGAGAGGCAGAACAGTGATGTGTGTGTGTGTAAACACACACATCCCAGTTCTGTGAGGAGAGGAGAGAGAGATCGTGAGTTCCTATGAGCTGGGAACCACAATCTCTCATCTCCTATAGTCATTCCCATCCCCCACAGTTAGAACACATACCTAGGGAACACAGTTAACCCCTTGATCGCGCCCTAGTGTTAACTGATAGCTGTATAAATGTCAATCGACCCAAAAATGTGTCAAAACTGTCCGATGTGTCCGCCATAATGTCGCAGTCTCAATAAAAATCACAGACCGCTGTCTTTACTAGTAAAAACTAAAATAATAAAAATACCATAAATATATCCCCATATTTGCGCAAACCAATCAATATATGCTTTTTGCGATTTTTTATTACCAAAAATATGTAGAAGAATACATATCAGCCTAAACTGAGGAAAAAATTAGCTTTTTAAAAAAAAATTGGGGCTTTTTTGTTTATAGCCCAAAAAACAAAAACTGCAGAGATGATCAAATACCACCAAAAGAAAGCTCTATTTGTGGGGAAAAAAGGACGTCAATTTTGTTTGGGTACAGCGTCGTACGACCGTGCAATTGTCAGTTAAAGCGACACAGTGCCGTATCACAAAAAATGGCCTGGTCATTGAGCAGCCAATTCTTCCAGGGCTGAAGTGGTTAAAGTGTATTATATTTGTACTGTCTACCCTGAAGTTGTAAAGGGCTGCGTAAACTGTTGGCATTATATAAATCCTGTATAATAATAATTATAATAATATTAATATTGACAGTAATGCTTACAATGGTCAGCTTTTAATTATTTATGTAAAGCAAAAAAAAAACGTATGTAGAACAAAAACTGCTGCTGTAACGGCTAGTGTTAGCTTGAGTTTGACTTCAATGTGTTAGCATATCAAAATCTGCTAGTGCATTTAACACCCCCCCCTTTCCCAAAAGCCTAAAAAAATGCAAACACCACATCAAATGATTGGCAAACTGCAATACATTACATTGCCTGCATGAGTGCACTGCACAGCAACTTAGTTACTTTGTCACAAACTGCTATTTTAGATATTACAAAGTAGAGAATTTTTTGTGTGCTTTCAAACTGTTTTATGACTGTGCTTTTCAGTATAACAACATGATTTCTCACCTCCAGTATACCTCTCCCAAACCAAGGTTTGAGGTTTGTCATCTGCTTCATGGGGCTGCAAAGGCCGCAGGAGCTCAGCAAAGCTTTTCCCAGTTACCAGACATTCTGCACTTTCTCATAGCTATTACCTGCCTCACACTCCACCTCATAAACAGGTGCTGACTCCTTCCTGCTCCTTTTCAGGCCTCCCCTGCAGGTTGGTTAAATCATTTGGAACTTAAGTCCCTGATTGGAAGCTCTTTCCCACCCAAAGTCTTTCTGATCCTCCAAATTCCATGTCCCAAATAAGGACTTACCAAATCTGTGAGCACTGTAAACCAGTCCTCTCTTTTCCAACTGGACTACCCCAGAACCCCTCACTCTGCATGTGTTCATATTAGGACCACAACCCAAGAAGTAGGGACACTTATGTTCCTTCCAGGACTCAACCCTGGCATCCTGTACAGAACACATAAGGGTACTGATGTCAGCCGCATCCTGTCCCATTGTTAACGTGTGCTAAGGGGTGGGGAATTATTTGGGCTTCGCTTGACTGGATTAGAAAATAGTGTGAAGTGGAAGTTTGTCTAGAGGTGATTTCAGAGGATGCCTGAGCTAGTTTCTGTTCCCAAAGAATAACAATTACTGAGATAGTGTGGCATATGATATACTCATTGAGAAGTAGGAAGGTAAAACTATAGGTAAAAACCAGTGTCAGAAGTGTGTTATATTACCAATTTGTTACAAAGACAGGCAAGTATTATACTTATTTTTACTGGCAGCAGCTTGTCAAATGTGCTTTTCTACAATTTGTGATATAAAAATGTAAAAACTATTGTATTTAGTATATAGGGGATTGAGTGAATGAAGGTGACATTCCTCTTAAATGCGTATTAATTCAGGAGTCAAATACAGTAAAACATAGTCATATATTCCTGCTAATACCTGGAGGGCTTATTACATGTCTGAACCATATACAAGGGAGTGAGTTAAGAGAGAAATGCATTTAACATGAGCTGAAATTCCTAGGCTACACAAGAAGCAGCATGGTGCTCTAACTCTTAGTTATCCTATAACAGTTAACATAGAATAGGCAATGCATACAGCAATTATTCACACATCACCATATGCTTCAGCACTGACCTTGGCACCATTACATGATTTGTGCGAACACAGGTTCAATACACAAAATTGTTGTCAGCTCTTAACAGGAATGATAGCAGAATGTAAAACAGTGTTATTTCCACAGGAGTTAATGATTTTTATTAGACAGTCTTGCTTCCTTCGGATCAATGGCGGACCACATCCCTGAAATAATATCTTCCCCCTACCGATTAATGAAATGGAAAATGTATTTTCCTCTAGGGCTACATATCCTTTGCAACATCCAGTTCTTCACTATTTTCTACATGTTATGCTTATGTTTGCCTTTATTTACTAGATACTTACCCGCTATCTTATAAATATAAATTTGCTGCAGGTTTGATTAACCATATACAGTACAATGGTTGTCTTTGCAATGTGTAAAAACTAGTGGATTAAAAGATTGTTGGTGCCTAAAGTTGGCAAATATACTCAGTTCAGAACCTTCCTTTGAATAAATCCTTTACATTTCACATTTATTGACTTCTCAGAGAATTTTAATTGCATCTAGCTCAGTCTGCTATATCTAAGCATGCAGTGCTTCCATGTAAATTTTCCTACTAGCTAATGATGCGATTAGTAAATTCCCTTTGGGATTAATAAAGTATTCTGAATCTGAATAATGATGCAGCCAGGGTGTAGTTGGGGTTATCTGTCAGGTTATATATTTATCAGGTCATATATAATATATGATATACCGTAGGTATAGTTATTCAGTTGAGGTTATCTGTCCGGGGTGAGTAGAGGCACCTACAGGTCATGATTCTGTAAGCAGATGATGAAGAAGACTACTAGAGGAGAAGCATGGAGTGAAAGAAGCTCTGGATCAGCTCTGGATCATGCACCAATATGATTGTGCTATTAGTGCCTCTTTGTCTGAAAGCGCACTTATTCTTTAAGCTAGATCATCTCTGCCCCCCGTTTTAAAGCTTTTGAAACTGACAATATTTACACTATAGTTTCTCATAGAGTTTTTTTTTTTTATTATATGATGATGTAATCCTGTAATTTAATGTATTATTTGACGCTTGGGTTATACACAAGCTGACTTGTACGGACCATTTTTAATAAGAAGAGAAAAGGCAGGTTTGTTTTTCTGTCAAAACTTATTGCCAAGAATGAGAATTATCAGCAGGAAAGAGCCTGTTTGCCCCTAGAACACTGTTCTTATTCACGGTGGCTGATTAATGGCTTTTAATGTGCAGCATTGCTACACAGTAATACATATTGTTGCAATAAAATCCAAGCACTGCAGTGTCTTATTTATTATTCAAATGGTTTATTTTATCACTTTAGATGTGAGTAATAGTCATTGATATCATGCTTTCTCCTGGGAAATGTATGAATACTGAGAGACGAATAGGCAGACATTCTGATACAGACATAGATAGATAGATAGATAGATAGATAGATAGATAGATAGATAGATAGATAGATAGATAGATAGATAGATAGATAGATAGATAGATAGATAGATAGATAGATAGATAGATAGATAGATAGATAGATAGATAGATAGATAGATAGATAGATAGATAGATAGATAGATAGATAGATAGATAGATAGATAGATCAAATAGCTTTTGCCCATAGATTTTCATAGAAAAACACGGGCGCATAATATAAATTAATCTTCTGTGCTGTCTATGGTGCTGAAATTATGTACCGCAATAATCCGGAAATACAGCATTTCCTTCCTTTAACAGAAGTTATTTACCAGTTCCAGCAAAAAAAAAACAAAGACAAGAATCTTAGTCCCTGGTTATAGGTAAGTGTTCGGAGTCATGCAAACAATTCCTTTTTGCACTTGTGGTAATCCGTGCATTCATAACTTTTGGTCTATAGCACAGATGTAGCCAAAATTATACAAAGCCAATATTACTGACTTGCCTACAGCTGTTAAAGGCTTCTTAGCCCTCATCAGTGCAAGATATGGTTTCATTGAATTTATGGAGTATGGATGACTGATTCCGGAAGTACCTTCTTAGTTTTGTCTCTGTATTTTCAACAAACATCATTGAAGAAGAAAAATGTGAATTTATATGTAGAAAAGGGATCACCAAGAAACTTGTATGGAAAATGATGGACTTTAAAAGGCACAGCGTGAGACGTACGACTTCTATATAAAAAACAATACTTTATTGTGAACATCGTTAAAATCCTATTGTATAAAAGATTCTAAAACAATCAATTAGAGGAATATACTCACTCTATACAGACAGAGTCCCCTCAAATAATTGTGGGACAGCAATGACCATCGACACAGATAATAAAACAGTACTCAGTCCAGATGTTCTAGTCCAGCTTGCAAAGGTCAACATGATTCACTGATTAGTTTCTTCAGGACCATGTGTTTATGAGGGGGGCGAACACTATTATTATCAAACAAAAATGAAATTAGATTCATATACAATTGTTACATCATCGTAACGTTACATCATTATTACCATAAAGAGATATGGAGACTGCATCACTTACACAGATATGAAGACAGTAGAATCCACAAAACCAGTCTGGGGGGTGGACACAGGGGACCCAGGTGTACCCACCCAGGAGAACGCTTAAGAATGTTTGGTTCCATACTCTGCCTCTCAACCCTAAGAACAGTCTCAGCCCCTCTGGCACACCTGACAATAGTGTAAGTGCAAGGACCAATGAAAACACACATATTATGACAAAATACAAGAATTGTCTTTACTGAGAAGCTTCTGTGGAAAAGGGTAACAAACAATAACAGTATATATAATCAAGTAATGCAACTGGAGAGCAATAACTGAGATCAAGAGTAATATAGCTCAACACTGTATTCAGGTTGCTTTCAGGGGATTCCAAATCTGAGAAATACCCCAAGAGCAGAGGCACACTTAAATGGCAAATAAATCACAATATGACACTCTGTACTAGATTGGTTGTCACTATTTAAATTTGGCTCTATGAGTTCAGGCAGGAGGAGAGCAGAAGAATGACCTTCTCTTATGTCAGTCCTCTCTCTTCTGTCCCCTGACACCACAGGCCCAACACTACCCAAATCAACAAACAGTACAACTGGCCCGGATTATCAAGAAAAGAATGCAGGATCACCTCACACTGGAACGCTTCACCATCGGTGCAGGTGCGCCTGCATATGCACCTGGGATCCCCCTTTTTCAGGCTGAATGTCCTGACTGGCTATGGATGCCTGAAATCATGCAGTGGACTGACCGGGGAGGCAGCACCTCTCCCCTAGGTCCACTCTCTTATCCTGCCTTGTGGTGACTGAAATCCCTCAGCAAAGCAAGATGGAGTCTTTAGTTCCTCTTCTCCGGAGTATGCTGGCTCTTGTAGGTCCATACAGTTCAATCTGAATGTGTAACTTGAGTCCTGGGACTACACTTCCCTGTATGCTTTCCTCCCCAGTTGTAATCACTCTGCTGAAAGGATGTGATGACACAGAGTCTTAGCTGGCACTAGAGGGAAACAGTCTCACTGCAACAATGTTGCAGAGTGTCTTCTGATACTACAGGTAAGATAGCCAGCTCCCTGCTACATCCTCCCCCCACTAACAAACCTTTGGTCCCCCAAAGCAAGTAACAGTCCTCGACCTGGTACATGTTTTCAAATACATGTGGAAGGAAATGTACACATGTAAACAACAATTTACATTTTTGCAAGAACCTGGCAGAAGGACCTTGCACCAAATAACATAGGAAGGGAGGGTGTCCTGCCCACAGGCCACCCTTTATAAGGATGACCCTACCAGTTGTGCCAAGGGGTGAGTCAGGTTTGCCCTTCACCAAAGCAGCGGTGAACAGGTCAGGCATGTCAAGAGTCCCTTGAGGGGAAAGGGCAGCTTCTTTGGAGCTCTCACCCAACACGTCACAAGTCGGTTTCTTGAAATGGGGAATGACTCTGTTCCACTGGCTCTGGCACAGTATGCTCACTAGCCTCTTCTTCCTGTTTGACTGTGGATCCTTCTTCATCCACTGTGGAAGAGGGAGACACTTCTGGCCCTCCTGCAGACACTGAGGGTAAGAGATCACATCTGGGGACAACAAGGACTAGCAACCGCTTCACCAGATCTGTGTTGGTCCCTACGATCAGAAAAATTCCTGTAGACCCTGGCAGCCAAAGACACACAATGGCCAGTGTCTCAAAATTCTGAGGCTTTGCAACCCTCAATAGATCACACGATAATTTGATCCACAGGTAGCCATCACAAGGTTAATCCTCCATCTGAATACCCTGGATCTCTATATCTTCCAAATTATGCAGGGGCATATATGACAAATACCTCTTGTAAAAGTCTCTGGTCAGCAAATTAACCTGAGGACCTGAATCAAGAAAGGCCCTCGTGTAGATTCCTCTCACTAAAACAGACACTACAGGCAAAGGGCCTACCAACTGTTCAAGAGTAGGGATGAGCCGAACACCCCCCGGTTCGGTTCGCACCAGGACCTGCGAACGGACCGAAAATTTGCACGAACGTTAGAACCCCATTGACGTCTATGGGACTCGAACGTTCGAAATCAATAGTGCTCATTTTAAAGGCTAATTTGCATGGTATTGTCCTAAAAAGGGTTTGGGGACCCGGGTCCTGCCCCAGGGGACATGTATCAATGCAAAAAAAACTTTTAAAAACGGACGTTTTTTCGGGAGCAGTGATTTCAATGATGCTTAAAGTAAAAAAAAAAAAAGTGAAATATTCCTTTAAATATCGTACCTGGGGGGTGTCTATAGTATGTCTGTAAAGTGGCGCGTGTTTCCCGTGTTTAGAACAGTCCCTGCACAAAATGTCATTTTTAAAGGAAAAAATCTCATTTAAAACTGCTTGCGGGTTTAATGTAATGTTGGGTCCTGGCAATATGGATGAAAATCAGTGAGACAAACGGCATGGGTACCCCCAGTCCATTACCAGGCCCTTTTGGGTCTTGTATGGATATTAAGGGGAACCCCGCACCCAAATTAAAATAAGGAAAGGTGTGGGGCCACCAGGCCCTATATACTCTGAACAGCAGTATACAGGTGGTGCAAACAAGACAGGGACTGTAGGTTTGTTGTTAAGTAGAATCTGTTTGTAAGTTTGAACGGGTACATTTTTAACGTGTTTAGCTCCAGCCAAAAAATTTTTTTTAAGCTTTTTGGAAAACATAGGGAAGGGTTATCACCCCTGTGACATTTGTTTTGCTGTCTGTCCTCCTCTTCAGAAGATTTCACCTCACTTTTTGTTCCAATGACAAATGTTTTTTGAAATTTTTTTTTTTTTTTGTGGAACAAGGATTGGAAAGCATCAGTGGAAAGGAGAAATTTTTTTCCCATATTAACTCTTACAGGAGAGAATTTCCCTTCCTAGGGGTAGATTTCATCTCACTTCCTGTTGTCTCCTTCCGTTTGCAAGTAGGAGTAGTTTGTAAGTTAGATGTTTGAAAGTAGGGGCCTGCCCTATATACTCAGCAGAAATTTGGGCCTTAGTTGTTGTTGTGGCCACAACACTGTAAGCCCTCACAGGGCCCTGCTGTGAAATATTAGATCAAGAATTGTAATTACATGCCCCTGTTGACTAGGGGCAGAAAAATTGGGCCTTTGGGGCTGGTGGTGGTGCTGGTGCCACAACACTGTAAGTCCTCACTCGCTCTTGGTGGGCACAGAAATGGGCCCTGCTGTGAAATATTAGATCAAGAATTGTAATTACATGCCCCTGTTGAACAAGGGCAGAAAAATTGGGCCTTTGGTGGTGGTGGTGGTGGTGCTGGTGCCACAACACTGTAGGTCCTCACAGACACTCTAGTTGGAACGCAGGAAGGAGCCCTGCTGCAAAGTATTGCATCAAAAATTGTAATTACACTCCCCTGTTAAACAGGGGCTGAAAAATTGGGCCTTAGGCACTGGTGCCACAACACTGCAACCCCTCACAGATACTCTAGTTGGAACGCAGAAATTAGCCCTGCTGCAAAGTATTGCATCAAAAATTGTAATTACACGCCCCTGTTAAACAGGGGCTGAAAAATTGGGCCTTAGGCACTGGTGCTGGTGCCACAACACTGCAACCCCTCACAGATACTCTAGTTGTAACGCAGAAACGAGCCCTGCTGCAAAGTATTGCATTAAAAATTGTAATTACACGCTCCTGTTAAACAGGGGCTGAAAAATTGGGCCTTAGGCACTGGTGCTGGTGCCACAACACTGCAACCCCTCACAGATACTCCAGTTGGAACGCAGAAACGAGCCCTGCTGCAAAGTATTGCATCAAAAATTGTAATTACACGCTCCTGTTAAACAGGGGCTGAAAAATTGGGCCTTAGGCACTGGTGGTGGCGCCCAGAACCAAAAATGTTCTTACAAGCTATCAGCGTGATCATTGAGGAGGAAGAGGATAATTACTCAGGGATAGTCACTCAGCATCAGCTTAGGCAGTCTTTGAAGGGATCTGAGATTTAAAAAAAAATTATTCGGTTACATCAGCATCAGGTGCTTGGTAGCTGATGGTGATCCAAGACTGATTCATTTTTATGAAGGTCAGTCGATCGACCGAGTCGGTGGACAGACGCACCCTGTGATCGGTTACAAAGCCTCCAGCAGCACTGAATGTGCTTTCCGAAAGAACACTGGATGCAGGACAGGCCAGTAGCTCAATTGCATACTGTGCAAGCTCTGGCCAGTGATCCATCCTCAAGACCCAGTAACCCAGAGGATTTTCGGTGGAAAAGGTGTCCAAGTCAGATCTTGCCCCTAGGTATTCCTGCACCATGTAAAACAGACGCTGGTGATGGTTGCTGGAACCGATCATACCTTGGGGCTGCGGACCAAAAAATTGTCTGAACGCATCGGTCAGACGGCCACCTTCTCCACCGCTCCTTCTTTGACTGACCGAAGCCTCAGCAACACGTTGTCCAGAAACAGGAGTTTGTAACCTCCCAGTCTCTGGGAACGCGTTGCACAGACCTTTCTGCAAGGCCTCCCGAAGATGTTTCATCCTCTGCTCCCTCTGCAATGGCAAGATAAGGTCCGCAACCTTACCCTTGTAACGTGGATCAAGGAGGGTTACCAGCCAGTATTGGTCCTTCTCCTTGATACCAGGAATGCGAGGATCCTTACGCAGGCTTTGCAGGATCAGGGAGGCCATGCAGCATAGGTTTGCTGAGGCATTCGGTCCGGAGTCCTCTTGGTCACTAAGGACGACATGGTCCGCAGCCACCTCCTCCCAGCCCCGTACAAGTCCATGTGTTTCTTGGGACTGATCCCTTAAAGATTGCTGCTGATGCTGAGTGCCAAGCTCCACCTCCATACTGACACAATCTTCCTCCTCCTCCTCCTCCTCTTCCTGTGTGATCGGCGGGCACGCAGGAACACTGTCTGGATAAAGGGGGCCTTGAGAGCTAAGGAAGTCCTCCTCTTCCTGCCTCTGTTCTGCCTCAAGTGCCCTGTCCATTATTCCACGCAGCGTGTGCTGCAACAGGTGGACAAGGGGGACAGTGTCACTGATGCATGCACTGTCACTGCTCACCATCCTCGTGGCCTCCTCAAATGGTGACAGGACAATGCATGCATCCCTGATCATGGCCCACTGGCGTGGGGGGAAAAAAACAAGCTCCCCTGACCCTGTCCTGGTGCCATAGTCGCACAGGTACTCATTGATGGCCCTCTGCTGCGTGTGCAGCCACTGCAGCATGGCCAACGTTGAGTTCCACCTGGTGGGCATGTCACAGATTAGGCAGTTCTTGGGCAGGTTAAACTCCTTTTGGAGGTCCGCCAGCCGAGCACTGGCATTATATGACCGGCGGAAATGCACACAGACTTTCCTGGCCTGCCTCAGGACATCCTGTAAGCCCGGGTACCTGCCCAAGAACCGCTGCACCACCAAGTTAAGGACGTGAGCCAAACAGGGCACATGGGTCATTTGTCCCTGTCGGAGGGCAGAGAGGAGGTTGGTGCCATTGTCGCAAACCACCATTCCTGCCTTAAGTTGGCATGGCGTCAACCACCTCTGAACCTGCCCCTACAGAGCTGACAGAACCTCTGCCCCAGTGTGGCTCCTGTCCCCCAAGCACACCAGCTCAAGCACCGCATGGCATCTTTTGGCATGCGTACTTGCGTAGCCCCTTGAATGGCTACGGAGCACCGCTGGTTCCGAGGAAAAAGCACAGGAAGAGGCCATGGAGGAAGAAGAAGAGGAGGGGGTGGAGGAGAGAGGTGTGTCACAATCATTAGTAGTGGCATTTTGGAGGCGTGGTGGTGGAACAACCTCCAACACTACTGCACCTTGTCCTGCATCCTTCCCAGCTGCCAGCAGAATCACCCAATGCGCCGTGAAACTTAGGTAACGTCCCTGTCCATGCCTCCTGGACCATGAGTCAGTGGTAATATGCACCTTACCGCTGACCGCCCTGTCCAGCGAGGCATGGACATTGCCTTCCACATGCCGGTAGAGAGCCAGAATTGCCTTCCGTGAGAAAAAGTGGCGTTTGGGTACCTGCCACTGAGGAACCGCACATTCCACAAACTCACGGAAGGGGGCAGAGTCTACCAACTGAAAAGGCAGCAGTTGAAGTGCTAGCAATTTTGCCAAGCTAGCATTCAACCGCTGGGCATGTGGATGGCTGGGAGCAAACTTCTTTCGGCGGTGCAGCAGCTGGGGCAGGGAAATTTGCCTGGTACAATCTGATGTCGGTGTACCAAAAGCAGATTGCCCACAAGTACTTGGCTGTGACACACCTAATTCTACACCTTCATTCCTCTCAGTGCAGGTCTCAGAGAGGACTGAAGGTATAGTGGGGTTGGAGATCTCAGCTGATGAGGAGCAAGGAGAGGTCCTCTTTGTTCTTTGGTGTGGGTCTTTTAGATACGCTTGCCAACGAACTGCATGGCAGGTCAACATATGTCTGGTCAAGCATGTGGTACCCAAGCGGGAGATGTTTTGGCCATGCGAGATACGCTTGAGACATATGTTGCAAATAGCAGCAGTGCGATCTGATGTACTCGTCTCAAAAAAGGCCCACACCAAAGAACTTTTTGAATAACGCGCAGAGACTGCAGCACCATGCACATGTGGAGCTTTGGGGTGTGATGCAGTCAATGTGCTGCCCTTAGGCTGGCCCCTGGAGGGCATCCTGCCTCGTTGGTGATGTACCGCCTCCTCCTCCTAATCCCTCCTATCAGGCACCCATGTTGAATCAGTGACCTCATCATCCCCTCCCTCCTCATCACTGGAGCAAACCTGGCAGTATGCTGCAGCAGGGGGAGCATGACTGCCAGATTGCTGTCCTTCTTGGGCACCCCCTCTGTCTGTGCTCATGTTACTGCCTTCATCGAGCTCAGTATCATCATCAGAGCCTTCCAAACGCTGGGCATCCTCCTGGAGCATGTACCCAACACTGTGGTCAAGCAGTTCGAGGGACTCCTCAGGAGTACATGGTGGGGCTAGGGAAGGAGTCACTGATAACATTGAGCCGAGGGAAGAGGCCGCTGCTTTGCCAGACAAAGTACCCTGAGCATGGGTGAGAGAGGATGAGGAGGATGAGGACGGCTTGGTCATCCACTCAACCAAGTCTTCCACATGTTGCGGCTCAACACGGCCAGCTGCCGAAAAAAGGCCAAGTGTGTCCCACGGCCACGTGCTGATGAGGATGCACCGTCTCCACGACCAGCACTAGACACAGAGCCTGCTTGCCCTCTCTTATTGGCTTGTGACTGTCTGCCTCTCCTTCTTGGCCTTCCAGACATACTAATGGCCTGTAGCTGCACTAAGCTGGGATATATATATATATATATATATGTACTGATACTGCAGCTAGCAAAATCAACTGCCTGCCTGTAGTATGAAAACACCACCAACCTTCTACAGGTAGCTTTAGCTGAACACTGTGCAGAGCTCGCAAAAAACTAACTTGTAGCTTTTTTAGCTGCCTGCAAGAGTGATAGGATCAGGAAAACACCACCAACCTTCTACAGGTAGCTTTAGCTGAACACTGTGCAGAGCTTGCAAAAAAATAACTTGTAGGTTTAGCTGAACATTGTGAGGAGGACGCACCACACTAACTTGTAGTTTTAGCTGAACACTGTGAGCAGAATGCACTACACTAACTTGTAGTTTTAGCTGAACACTGTGCAGAGGTCTCACTACACTAACTTGTAGTTTTAGCTGAACACTGTGAGCAGGACGCCCTACACTAACTTGTAGTTTTAGCTGAACACTGTGCAGAGGTCTCACTACACTAACTTGTAGTTTTAGCTGAACACTGTGAGCAGGACGCACTGCACTAACTTGTAGCTTTAGATGAACACTGTGCAGAGCTCGCAAAAAAATAACTTGTAGGTTTAGCTGAACACTGTGAGGAGGACGCACCACACTAACTTGTAGTTTTAGCTGAACACTGTGAGCAGGACGCACTGCACTAACTTGTAGCTTTAGATGAACACTGTGCAGAGGTCTCACTACACTAACTTATAGTGTAGTTGTAGCTGAACACTGTGAGCAGGACGCACTGCACTAACTTGTAGCTTTAGATGAACACTGTGCAGAGGTCTCACTACACTAACTTGTAGTTTTAGCTGAACACTGTGAGCAGGACGCACTGCACTAACTTGCAGCTTTAGATGAACACTGTGCAGAGGTCTCACTACACTAACTTGTAGTTTTAGCTGAACACTGTGAGCAGGACGCACTGCACTAACTTGTAGCTTTAGATGAACACTGTGCAGAGCTCACAAAAAAATAACTTGTAGCTTTAGCTGAACACTGTGCAGAGCTCGCAAAAAACTAACTTGTAGCATTTTTAGCTGCCTGCGGTAGTGATAGGATCAGGAAAACACCACCAACCTTCTACAGGTAGCTTTAGCTGAACACTGTGCAGAGCTCGCAAAAAAATAACTAGTAGGTTTAGCTGAACACTGTGAGGAGGACGCACCACACTAACTTGTAGTTTTAGCTGAACACTGTGAGCAGGACGCACTACACTAACTTGTAGTTTTAGCTGAACACTGTGCAGAGGTCTCACTACACTAACTTGTAGTTTTAGCTGAACACTGTGAGCAGAACGCCCTACACTAACTTGTAGTTTTAGCTGAACACTGTGCAGAGGTCTCACTACACTAACTTGTAGTTTTAGCTGAACACTGTGAGCAGGGCGCACTGCACTAACTTGTAGCTTTAGATGAACACTGTGCAGAGCTCGCAAAAAAATAACTTGTAGGTTTAGCTGAACACTGTGAGGAGGACGCACCACACTAACTTGTAGTTTTAGCTGAACACTGTGAGCAGGACGCACTGCACTAACTTGTAGCTTTAGATGAACACTGTGCAGAGGTCTCACTACACTAACTTGTAGTTTTAGCTGAACACTGTGAGCAGGACGCACTGCACTAACTTGTAGCTTTAGATGAACACTGTGCAGAGGTCTCACTACACTAACTTGTAGTTTTAGCTGAACACTGTGAGCAGGACGCACTGCACTAACTTGTAGCTTTAGATGAACACTGTGCAGAGGTCTCACTACACTAACTTGTAGTTTTAGCTGAACACTGTGAGCAGGACACACTGCACTAACTTGTAGCTTTAGATGAACACTGTGCAGAGCTCACAAAAAAATAACTTGTAGGTTTAGCTGAACACTGTGAGGAGGACGCACCACACTAACTTGTAGTTTTAGCTGAACACTGTGAGCAGGACGCACTGCACTAACTTGTAGCTTTAGATGAACACTGTGTAGAGGTCTCACTACACTAACTTGTAGTTTTAGCTGAACACTGTGAGCAGGACGCACTGCACTAACTTGTAGCTTTAGATGAACACTGTGCAGAGGTCTCACTACACTAACTTGTAGTTTTAGCTGAACACTGTGAGCAGGACGCACTGCACTAACTTGTAGCTTTAGATGAACACTGTGCAGAGGTCTCACTACACTAACTTGTAGTTTTAGCTGAACACTGTAAGCAGGACGCACTGCACTAACTTGTAGCTTTAGATGAACACTGTGCAGAGGTTTCACTACACTAACTTGTAGTTTTAGCTGAACACTGTGAGCTGGACGCACTGCACTAACTTGTAGCTTTAGATGAACACTGTGCAGAGGTCTCACTACACTAACTTGTAGGTTTAGCTGAACACTGTGAGGAGGACGCACCACACTAACTTGTAGTTTTAGCTGAACACTGTGAGCAGGACGCACTGCACTAACTTGTAGCTTTAGATGACCACTGTGCAGAGCTTGCAAAAAAATAACTTGTAGTTTTAGCTGAACACTGTGAGCAGGACGCACCACAATAACTTGTAGTTTTAGCTGAACACTGTGAGCAGGATGGACTGCACTAACTTGTAGCTTTAAATGAACACTGTGCAGAGGTCTCACTACACTAACTTGTAGGTTTAGCTGAACACTGTGAGGAGGACGCACCACACTAACTTGTAGTTTTAGCTGAACACTGTGAGCAGGACGCACTGCACTAACTTGTAGCTTTAGATGAACACTGTGCAGAGGTCTCACTACACTAACTTGTAGTGTAGTTGTAGCTGAACACTGTGAGCAGGACGCACTGCACTAACTTGTAGCTTTAGATGAACACTGTGCAGAGGTCTCACTACACTAACTTGTAGTTGTAGCTGAACACTGTGAGCAGGACGCACTGCACTAACTTGTAGCTTTAGATGAACACTGTGCAGAGGTCTCACTACACTAACTTGTAGTTTTAGCTGAACACTGTGAGCAGGACGCACTGCACTAACTTGTAGCTTTAGATGAACACTGTGCAGAGGTCTCACTACACTAACTTGTAGTTTTAGCTGAACACTGTGAGCAGGACGCACTGCACTAACTTGTAGCTTTAGATGAACACTGTGCAGAGGTCTCACTACACTAACTTGTAGTTTTAGCTGAACACTGTGAGCAGGATGCACTGCACTAACTTGTAGCTTTAGATGAACACTGTGCAGAGGTCTCACTACACTAACTTGTAGTTTTAGCTGAACACTGTGAGCAGGACGCACTGCACTAACTTGTAGCTTTAGATGAACACTGTGCAGAGGTCTCACTACACTAACTTGTAGTTTTAGCTGAACACTGTGAGCAGGACGCACTGCACTAACTTGTAGCTTTAGATGAACACTGTGCAGAGGTTTCACTACACTAACTTGTAGTTTTAGCTAAACACTGTGAGCAGGACACACTGCACTAACTTGTAGGTTTAGATGAACACTGTGCAGAGGTCTCACTACACTAACTTGTAGTGTAGTTGTAGCTGAACACTGTGAGCAGGACGCACTGCACTAACTTGTAGCTTTAGATGAACACTGTGCAGAGGTCTCACTACACTAACTTGTAGTTTTAGCTGAACACTGTGAGCAGGACGCACTGCACTAACTTGTAGCTTTAGATGAACACTGTGCAGAGGTCTCACTACACTAACTTGTAGTTTTAGCTGAACACTGTGAGCAGGACGCACTGCACTAACTTGTAGCTTTAGATGAACACTGTGCAGAGGTCTCACTACACTAACTTGTAGTTTTAGCTGAACACTGTGAGCAGGACGCACTGCACTAACTTGTAGCTTTAGATGAACACTGTGCAGAGGTCTCACTACACTAACTTGTAGTTTTAGCTGAACACTGTGAGCAGGACGCACTGCACTAACTTGTAGCTTTAGATGAACACTGTGCAGAGGTCTCACTACACTAACTTGTAGTTTTAGCTGAACACTGTGAGCAGGACGCACTGCACTAACTTGTAGCTTTAGATGAACACTGTGCAGAGGTTTCACTACACTAACTTGTAGTTTTAGCTAAACACTGTGAGCAGGACACACTGCACTAACTTGTAGGTTTAGATGAACACTGTGCAGAGGTCTCACTACACTAACTTGTAGTTTTAGCTGAACACTGTGAGCAGGACGCACTGCACTAACTTGTAGCTTTAGATGAACACTGTGCAGAGCTTGCAAAAAAATAACTTGTAGGTTTAGCTGAACACTGTGAGCAGGACGCACCACACTAACTTGTAGTTTTAGCTGAACACTGTGAGCAGGACGCACTGCACTAACTGTAAATAGTCTAGCTGCCTGACTGTGGTACTAATAGGATCAAAAGAACACCAGCAATTTTCTTCAGGTAGCTGTAAATACTGTAACAAGCCTGTCTGTCAGTAAGAAGATAACAGGAACGGATCTAGGTAAACTGAATAAAGTGTATATATATATATATATATATATATATATATATATATATATATATATGCAACACCTGGGAGGCATATATATACACAATACACTGTAAGTGCAGCTAACTCACTGATTGTCCTGCCTAATCTAACTCAAATGAAATGACACTGTCTCTCTGTCTATCTATCTCTCTTTCAACGCCAGAACACACACTACACAGGGCCGCCGTGCAGGCGGCCTTATATAGTGTGGGGCGTGTTCTAACCCCCTGAGCCATAATTGGCCAAAGCCACCCTGGCTTTGGCCAATTACAGCTCTCTCTACCAACGGCGCTGTGATTGGCCAAGCATGCGGGTCATAGTGCATGCTTGGCCAATCATCAGCCAGCAATGCACTGCGATGCCGCAGTGAATTATGGGCCGTGACGCGCCACACGAATTTGGCGCGAACGGCCCATAGCGTTTGGAATTCGGCGAACGTCCGAACAGCCAATGTTCGAGTCGAACATGGGTTCAACTCGAACACGAAGCTCATCCCTACTCAGGAGGCTTGGTGGGGTCATCTGGAACAGCAGGTTTGCGTGACTGTATTTGTGCTTCCTTCAGCTTTCTTGGTTGAGAATTCAGTTTCTGGCGTAGTTTTGGAGGCAGATAGGCATCCCTCACTGAAACAGCATAAACTGCAGGTGTCCTCCATTGTGCTTTTACAGAATCAGTGAAGGTTCTTCTTGAAGGCCCAGGCCTTCTCTCCATCCTTGGGTCACTTCTCTGTGGAACTTTCCAGTCTTCTGTCTGCCTTGGCAGACTAGGACATTCTCGCTGGTAGTGACCTACACCTCCACAATTTAAACAGACATCTGGATTTATTGCCCTTTGGCCAGGTGCAGCAGGTGAGACCGGGGTACATTCCACCCCATAGCACCCTCATCAGACAGTTCAGTATGAGTCGCTGTCAGCCGGTTCATCACCTCCAACAACTGGGATACCTGCATCTTCAGTGTGGCTATCTCAGACCTGAGATCCGACAACTCTGCTTCTTTGCATGATCTGAAGGTGGCGATGGTGTCCACTTTGGTGACTTGAGTCTTGAGGAGCCAAGCCTCTAAGGTACCACTATCTACACTGACCCCACCTGACCCCGACATCTACTCCTGATTTTTTGTTTTCCAACATGGCCTCCTCTTCCCGCACAATACGAATCAGATCTGGATACTTTTTTTTTAACCAAATAGTTTTTATTATTTTTTTCATTATAGGAATTCAAAGTATCAAATACACCCTCCCAGTAACGATGCAGTTTGGGACATCTGCACAGCATATGTATAAGTGTACCTGTATTAGTAGTGCATCTTGGACAATTTGATGTAGCTGCTTTACCCCAGGAGTGCAGCTTTAAAAGGAGTGTAATGGACTCTATGGATGTTAAATAACTGGGTCAGGCTCTGTGAGGAGGATAAGGATACCTCAAACAAATTCTTTGTCACTAAGTGTCTCTAAATCTTTACACCATCGTTCAAAGTTACACTCTTGTGGATTAGTTCTAGCTGTCATTTGTAAAGATGAATATATATCTTCAGATCTGGATACTTCAATATGTCACCATCCTGCTGAGTTCCAAGTAGAATGGTGATGGGGTCCAATGGCTGGGCACCCCGCAAGACTTGCTGTGCACGGACCGCATTCACTTCAAGGACGTCCAAACCCTTCTTCAATAAGAGTTGATGCTAAATCTTATCCAGAAGCCTTACATAATCGGATAATTTCTCCACTTTGTGCTGGTACAAGAGGTCGGAGGCCTTTTCAGTGCTCCCCAACACATCCTGCAAAATATTCAGGTAGTACTGAGCAACACAATCCCTTTGGCTGAGCTTCAGATTACGGATGGCTTCTAATGCGGGACCCCTTAGACTCTCTGTAATTCTTTGCTTCTTGTGGGTGTCAGAGACATCCCATTCATCCAGAACTTGGGTGGCTTGGTCCAGCCATTCTTCAAAACTGACCTCCCCTGTTGGTACTGGTTATCTTCCAGTGAAAGGCCTGAGTTTCTGGTACTCATTAACAGAGCACGTTGGAGTGTTCCTTGGCAATTTTGACACAAAGTCTCCCAAAGCAGCGAAAAACTCTGGCTTGATTATGGCCAAAGGTGTGGAATAGACCTCTTCCTTTGTAACCTTAACTTAGCTAGTACTTGCCGGACGCCTCTTGGGTGTGCCTGACTGGATTAGACAAAACTCAGCCTGGTCAGCAGACTGTACCCTGCTTCCATTCTAGCAGCACATGGGTGCAAGAGGCATCTTGGTCTGGTCTGACAGCAATCAACCATGCCTTCTGGTCTGAAATCAATGTCTTCACCTCCTGGCTGATCTGTTCTTCAGTCCAGGCATCCCCAGGAAGCTCAATCGCTACACTCGACTCTGAGTGAGTGCCTTCTTCCTCACACCACTGGGCCGCAGCAGCGGGGTCCATCTTGGCACTTGTAGGGGATGCTCTCTTGAGGAGTTGATCATCCCGGACGACGCACCCACATGTAGCGCTACCCCCCACAGGAGCAGCTTAAGTATGTTTGGTTCAATACTCTGCCTCTCAACCCTAAGGCCACTTTCACACTGAGGCGCTTTACAGGCGCTATAGTGCTAAAAATAGCACCTGAAAAGCGCCTGTAAAGCGCCTCTCCTGTCACTCCAGTGTGAAAGCCCGAGTGCTTTCACACTGTAACCGTGCACTTGCGGGATGTTAAAAAAAGTCCTGCAAGTGGTATCTTTGCAGCACATTAGAAACAGTGTATACACCGCTCCTAAAACGCCCCTGCCCATTGAAATCATTGGATGCATGTGTGTCTATCTCTCTGAAGCTCATACAGGTATGGACTCACTTTTTGAGCTTGGAAATACTGACCACCTGGCTTCATCACCAAACAACTAACTCTGGATTATCTTCAGTCTGGACTATGTCAGTGCAGTGATTTTCTGCACTATACAGTGGTCCCACTGATCCAAGTTCCCATTTGGGGTTACATCCATCTTCTATCATCACATAGTCCCCGTCTGTTCAGACCGCATGCTGGGGAATCTCTATGGGCCTGTTCCGAGTGTTCACATCGGGCTTTGTGTCAGGAAGCAACAACGCATGGCCTGCTGATGCATGTTCTCAAAAATTGGGAAAGTTGTATGTACTGTATATTGAAGGCACCTCTGAAGAAGGAGTCCCGAAACGCGTTAGTTGTTTGTATCTAGTCTTTCCAATATTCATGTATGGTTTCTGTACACCATTTTCACTTGATGTTTTGTATATGTACAGTTTGTAATACAATTTTATATTTTTTGTAATACAATTTTATATTTTTATAATTCTTACTACCTCTTTGACTTTAATCTACCAGTGCCGCTATAGTCCCACACCTTGAGGGATTTCTCCATTTCCATTTATTAGGGCTGATGGCACTCATCCGCTGCAGCCAACTTCCACATTTCCAAACAGTACAAGTTAATAATGCAGGATCTTCCTCAGCAAGGTGAAAGCACAATGGTGTCTGTATACAGTGTCCCTGTATCTGAATAGGCCTTGTGTCCTGTGGCACTACAGGTGTCAGCAAGGTGACTAAGAGCAATGATGTCTGTATACAGTGTTCATAAAGCTGGATGGGCAAAGTGAAACAACTCTGTCTGTGTGCAGTGTCCTTGTTCCCTGCAAATTGGCAAATGCCCCCTCCCTAAATCCTGCGGTCAAGGCCCAAACAATCCTCCTGGATCAGGTAGGCTCATCTGGGGACCCAACTGGTCACCTGACACAGGGTGCTTACAATGATCAGCTTTTATTTGTTAATGTACAACCTTTATCCCAAAAGCAATAACACTGTTGCTGTAACTGCTTAAAAAGTGTTAGCTGGCATTTGGCTTCAGTTTGTTATTGTATTTAAATCTGCTAGCACATCTAACACTCCCCTCCACCCAGACTGCTGTCCAAAGGTGCCCCCTGTTCTCCTTCATCCAGAGTGGTGGCACTCTAATACAGGAGGTGTGTTACTGGCCAGATCACCAGGTGAAAACAGATGGGAAAAAGCCTAAGAAAAGAAAACTACTGCGGGCGCCACATCTAATGATTGGTAAGCTGAAATATATTACAGTTTTAGTTTTGGATTTAATACTTTAAAAGGCTGTACATAAAAAAAGGCTTAGAAATGAAGGTAGACAGACAAACAAAGACTAAATGGTGTACAAAAGGATAGCTGTTTCACATAAGACAATTCACTTGAAATTCATAACATGAGCTAAGGGTTAAAAAATATTAAACTCTTCTGAAATAAATTTGGTTTTGGTTGCATAATTAAAAATTAGGTTTTTATCTGCTTTGTCCATATTAGAAAATGCCTGCCCACATGTTAATTCTACTCAAGCCCACGTGCTTGAAAATAGCAGACAGCAAAGTTCAATTTTTCAATGGAAACCCCATTTACTTCCAGCTCACTCCATTTTGATTTAGCAGTTAATTTATGTAGATATTTATTTCTAGAATGGGCCAAGTTAATGACACCATGTATCATCTTCTATGGATGTCATAATGTCATATAAATATCATTATCTAAGCAAATCAACTCCTTGTGCGGCAAATAAGCAGTTATTTCATTCTCTGCAGACAGAACAGTTCAGCCTTGCTTTCTGGCTGTGCTGATTGACTACATCAATGTTTCCTCTCATACAACTGGCGCTTTGTTATAGTGGATACAGAATAAAGAACAAACTGAAGGGATATGTGGCAATAATATTATGTGTTGAGAAGATATAAAACTAATGTATGTTATATGATTTTTTTTTTGGGGAGATGCCGAATCTAAGATTCTACAATTCTACATTTGACAAGAAAATAATTATTGAAAAAAACAACAATAGGCAGACCTTTTACTGAGGTCAGTATAAAATAATTTCCTTCTTCCAGCTTTACTGTTAATTCATAAAAAGGAAATAGGTAAAAATAGATAGAAAAGTACCAGAGTACTGTGTAATAGGTGATTGGGATTTAGCAGGTGTATAGATACAGAAAGGACCACTTTTAGGCTGAACTCCAGGCAAGCAGCTAAAAAAGCAATTGAAATATTTTAGAATGCTGATAACAATAAAAATGTAGACACTTACATTAGTTGCATATGCAATGTGATTATTTATGTAATAAAATCACCGAATTACAATTATTGGTCTTTTTTTATATCTGCCAAAAGTTCAGTTATAAGTTATGATGAAGACACGGATCACACTGGTGGGACCACAACAGTAAAATTCTTAGATATGCCTTCAGTTCCCCACTTGTCACAAGATTCCACTGAATTCAGGGGTACTAATATTAAAGTTAATTGAACCCTGAGGGGAAAGGATATGTGAATGTGAGTGTTTGACAGTACATGCAGAACATAAATCGTATAGCTTTTTATTTAGTTCTATATCAATGTGCCTTATAAAGAGCTAGGTTAAATATATAGCTTAAGTCCTTCTTTTGTGATATACACAGTGGTGGACATATCAGCTGTGCGACCCATGCAGTTATAGAGGGGCATCTAAGGTCCTGGGGCCTATTACAGGTAGGGGCTTTCCCTGCATCTAATGGGCCCAAGAGCCTTAGTGGCCAGATGAAACTAGCAATTTACCATTTGTGGATCCGTAGGTGGTTTGGAACTGTAATTTCATAATTATGGCACAGATTGTTTGGAAATCAGCAGGAAGGTATTTCAGGTAAATAACCACTAACCACCAATAACTGAGGGTCTGTTTTCCACTGACAACATTAAATAGGAATCTTTCACCCAGTGGCACAAATGAATTTACACTGAGAACCAATTAATCAGGGGAAGTCACACAGAGGCATTTGCAATGATCACCATTGTAAAAGGGGAATTTACACCCTGATCATTTATAAAACAGTGTAGCAAATGCCTGACCACCAATGTAAAAGGCCAATTTACATTCACTAGCAATGTAGTGCATGTATTTACTCTGACCACCAATGTAGAGGCAGTAGTTACAAAAACCATCCATTTAATGACTGCACTTACATGGTTCACCATTATATTGCAGAGATTGGTGTGCAGTTGATGCTTGATATACACTATATTGTCAAAAATATTGGGATGCCTGCCTTTACACACACACATAAACTTTAATGGCATCCCAGTCTTAGTCCATAGGGTCCAATATGGAGTTGGCCCACCCTTGCAGCTACAGTATAACAGCTTCAACTCTTCTGGGAAGGCAGTCCACAAGGTTTAGGAATGTGTCTATGGGAATGTTTGACCATTTTTCCAGAAGTGCATTTGTGAGGTCAGGCACTGATGTTGGATGGTAATGCCTGGCTGTAATTCATCCCAAAGGTGTTCTATTGGGTTGAGGTCAGGTGCAGGCCAGTCAAGTTCCTCCACCCCAAACTCGCTTATCGATGCTTTATGGACCTTGTTTGTGCATTGGTGTGCAGTCATGTTGGAACAGGAAGGGGCCATCCCCCAGCTGTTCCCACAAATTTGGGAGCATAAAATTGGCCAAAATGTCTTGGTATGCTGACGCCTTAAGAGTTGCTTTCACTGGAACTAAGAGGCCAAGCCCAACCACTGAAAAGTAAACCCACGCCATAATCCCCCCTCCACCAAATGATTTGGACTAGTGCACAAAAGTGGTAGCGGCAAACTTAAACCTCATCCCTATTTACACAGGTAAATATCATTTTTATGTGAATGTTTTAACCTTTTTTTTGTCAAAGTTCATTGTGTTATTTCACAATGTGAATAATAGTCTTTAGCTCTCATCAGCTCTCTATACTGAAAGTAACAATCATTATGGCTTAAGCTGGCTATAGATGTTTTGAATCTTGGCCGGTTCAGCCGAGACTGGCCGAGATTTGAACCTTGTATGAGCAAGCTTATTGTACCCAAGTTGATCAATCATTCAACTTGGGTACAACCAGCCTGTCTAGTTTCTCATGCAATTATTGCCAGCGGCTATAGCTGCTAGCAATAATCACTGTGTGTTCTCCCGGACCGGGACTCTCCCCGCACTCCCCCGCTGGGAGAACACAATAGCTCCGTGGGAGGGATTCCCCATCAACAGTCTCTGTATTGATGGGGGGAATAGAGTGATTTTCTTTCTTGAGAAAATCGCTCCCTCTATAGCTGGCTTTAGTTGGGGCCACTAGTTACATACATAGTTACATAGTAGGTGAGGTTGAAAAAAGACAACATCAAGTCCAACCTATGTGTGTGATTATATGTCAGTATTACATTGTATATCCCTGTATGTTTCGGTCGTTCACGTGCTTATCTAATAGTTTTTTTAAACTATAGATGCCCCCTGCTGAGACCACTGCCTGTGGAAGGAAATTCCACATTCTTGCCAGTAAAGAACCCTCTACATAGTTTAAGGTTAAACCTCTTTTCTTCTAATTTTAATGAGTGACCACGTGTCTTGTTAAACTCCCTTTCACGAAAAAGTTTTATCCTTATTGTGGGGTCGTAATAAGGAGAGCCGGCAAAACTGTAATCCTTGAAGTGTCATTTATTGGTACATCAGAGTGACAATAAAACAATAAATCTGATGTGTTTCGGCAATAGCCTTAGTCGTAGCTAGATATCCCCTCTCAAGCATCTCTTCTCCAGAAAGAATAAGTTCAGTGCTCGCAACCTTTCTTCATAACTAGTGCCCTCCAGACCCTCTATTAGCTTTGTTGCCCTTCTTTGTACTCGCTCCATTTCCAGTACATCCTTCCTGAAGACTGGTGCCCAGAACTGGACAGCATACTCCAAGTGCGGCCGGACCAGAGTCTTGTACAGTGGGAGAATTATCGCTCTATTCCTGGTGTTAATCCCTTTTTTACTGCATGCCAATATTCTGTTTGCTTTGTTAGCAGCAGCTTGGCATTGCATGCCATTGCTGAGCTTATCATCTACTAGGACCCCCAGGTCCTTTTCCATCCTAGATTCCCCCAGAGGTTCTCCCCCTAGTGTATAGATTACATTCAGATTTTTGCCACCCAGATGCATTATTTTACATTTTTCTGCATTAAACCTCATTTGCCATGTAGTTGCCCACCCCATTAATTTGTTCAGATCTTCTTGCAAGGTTTCCACATCCTGCGGAGAAGTTATTGCCCTGCTTAGCTTAGTATCATCCACAAATACAGAGATTGAACTGTTTACCCCATCCTCCAGGTCGTTTATGAACAAATTAAATAGGATTGGTCCTAGCACAGAACCCTGTGGGACTCCACTACCCACCTCTGACCATCCTGAGTATTCCCCATTTATCACCACCCTCTGAACTCGCCCTTGTAGACAGTTTTCAATCCATGTACTCACCCTATGGTTCATGCCAACCAACCTTATTTTGTACAGTAAACGTTTAACTGTGAACTGTGTCAATTGCTTTAGAAAAATCCAGATACATCACGTCTACGGGCCTTCCTTAATCTAGATGGCAACTCACCTCCTCATAGAAGGTAAATAGATTGGTTTGGCAAGAACGATTCTTCATGAATCCATTACTAAAATCTTGTATATAGTCCCGTATCATCCCCTCCAAGTGTTTGCATACTATTAATGTTAGGCTAACTGGTCTGTAATTCCCAGGGATGTATTTTTTAAATATTGATGTTTCATCCGCTTTTCCCTCGTGAAGACTGAGGAGAAGAATAAATCCAATACGTTCGTCATCTCCCCATCCTTTGTAACCATATGTCCTTCCTCATTCTTTATGGGGCCAATATGGTCTGTTCCTCCCTTTTTTTACTGTTTACATCAGGAGTCTCAAACTTGTGGCCCTCCAGCTGTTGCGAAACTACAAGTCCCAAGAGGCATTGCAAGGCTAACAGTTACAAGCATGACTCTCACAGTCAGAGGCATGATGGGACTTGTAGTTTTGCAACAGCTGGAGGGCCGCCAGTTTGAGACCCCTGGTTTACATACTTAAAGAATTTCTTGGGATTTTTTTTTGCTCTCCTCCTCTATGTGTCTTTCGTGTTCTATCTTAGCCACCCTAAATGCACCCTTACATTTTTTGTTGCACTCTTTATAAACTTTGAATGCTGATGATGATCCCTCAACCTTGTATTTATTGAAGGCCTTCTCTTTTGCTTTTATATGCATTTTTACATTGGCGTTAAGCCATCCAGGACTTTTGAATTTATTACCCAATGGGATGCACTGGCTAATGCCTTTATTTAATATGCTCTTAAAGCGAACCCATCTCTTCTCTTTATTCTTTGTTCCTAAGATTTTATCCCAATTTATATCTTCTAGCAAGGTTCATAGTTTAGGAAAGTTGGCTCTTTTGAAATTCAGTGTCTTTGTATTTCCCTTATGTTTCCTTTTTGTGTGATTTATACTGAAGCCAATTGACCTGTGATCGCTGTTTCCTAAATTTCCCCATATTTCCACATCCGTGATCAGGTCTATATTGTTGGTAATCAGTAGATCTAGTAACGCTTTATTTCTAGTTGGTGCGTCTACCATCAGACCCATGAAATTCTTCTGCAAGACATTTAGGAACTGGCGAGCCTAAGACGAATTGCGTGGTTACTCCTCCCAGTCTATATCTGGAAAATTAAAATCCCCCATTATGGTAACACTTCTCATACTTGCTTCTAATCCAAATTGTGTTAGGAGGTCCACCTCCCCCTCCGCCCTCAGGTTAGGGGGCCTATAGCATATTCCCAGTATTATTTTCCCCTTAGCTTCATCCTTTTGGAGCTCTACCCATAAGGATTCCACCTCCTCCCTAGCTCCCTTAGTGATGTCATCTCTCACATTCACTTGTACATTATTTTGATATACAGGCATACCCCTCCCCCTTTTTTTACCCTCTCTATCCCTGCAATTAATCGTATACCTTTGAATGGTTTCCAGACAATCATGAGAGCTGTTAAACCAAGTCTCTGAAATCCCCACAAAATCCAAATCCTCCTCGTACAACAGATCCAAATCCTCCTCGTAGTTATACATATAGAAGAATTGAACAAACCACCAGGGAATCTTTTTTATAGGTGACTTTTATTTTACTAGGTGCAGTCTTGACTCTTATGGGAAGGAAAGGAAGAAAATTTTGTCTCAGCAATCAGCCTGATCATTTGGAGCCATGTTAATGGATTCAGTGATCAAGGTGCAGTGAAGGTTGATAATAAATAGTTTGTTTTAACGCTAAGTACTGTACATGACGGTAGTTACTTCTCTATTTGTCAGTAGTAGCCTGCCAATCACTACCCAGTCACATTGTTGGAAATAGATCATGATACATTATCAATATGAGGGAGCTGCACAAGAACATCCCTATTAGAGAAACTATGATGGTTTGGTATTTTCAGTGGAATTTAGGTAAGTTCCATACTTTTCTGGAAGGAGTTTTTTTAAGTGTGGTACTGTAGGCACTGCATCATCAGTGCCATGACCAAGTAAACATTTATTTAATAAATTATTCAACCATTGGATACTGATTTCTGTCTGTTACAGATAGAGACCAACTGTATGAGGAGGAATAGAAGGAGCACGTCTATCCTATTTACAATGGTGGGGATGCACACTGTACACAACAGATGTATCACAATCATTCATTATGTTGTTTTAAAGTATAACTAATGCATAACTTTTTTTATTTGGATAGAGTGGATATAGATTAGCACTCCTGTCCTGTGTTTAATGCCCTCTGTGGCCCTGTTAGGGAGATTTACCCTCTCGAGTTATCCTGGTGAACATTATCACTCAAAGTGAAATAAAATCCAAAATTTTGGGTTGTTCCTAAAACAGGAGTAGAGGAGAAATCTCCCAAAGACATACACTAGTTCAATTGATTACCTCACTTTGGGGGGATTTCCTCTCATTTTCTGTTTTGGCTATGAGACAAGGAGTGAAGGGAAATCTCTCCAATGGGACATGGAGATGGCAAAAAAATTTACAGAGGTTAAACTCTTTCTTACTCTACTCACAATGGAAAAAAAAAGGTTCTACTATAATGTTCACTACTGCAGACAATGTTTATAGCAGAAGAGTGCTGGACATCATTCAGCACAGAAGACTGAGGATACCTTGTGACCAGGAAGAGTAAATGAAGGGGACAGCTCTGGACTGAAAGTTATTATTGGAGCCAAAACTAGGGGGGCTATCTTGAAATAGAAATGTAATCAAAAGTTGAGCTTTAAATTAAAACTTTTAAGTACCATGTTAATAGTTTGGCCCCCTGCACATGTAATTCACTGCAATTGAAACCCTTTATATTTCATAAGCTGACCACCAATGTTATAGATTATTGAGTCCTCAGTGCACAGGGTGTTGCACCATGCAAGAGGAAAGTGGAAAGTTAGCAATGAATACCCTACTATACTTCATATGATGTGGTTTTTGAACCCTGCCTCTGACAGTAGGTTCTTAACCCAACCCTGCCTAGCTTTGTTATGCTTTTGTGTATGATAATAGCAATGAAAATAACCCTTTGTGTGCATATTTAGCATGCTGAAAAAATCAAGAGGACGTGCTGAGAGCTAATGCTGAGTACTAGCAGTTAGCATATTTGCTGCTTGTAACTGGAATGAATGATGATCCTATAATGAGAAATAATATGTAAGTTTTATAAGAATATCCAAGAGAAAAAAAACACATTCATCATTAAGGTAGTATATTGTAGGTATTGCCGATCACCCAACGCAAGTATGCAGATGAATTTCTTTCTGTCCAATATTCTCATATGAGAAAAATACCAACTGTCATCTAAATGATATTAATTGCATTGGTTAATTGGGTTTACAGGCCCAACGTTATGAGTTCTAGTAAAATTGATTTGCTATCAGTAGAAATAGAATTCTTATTTATGTTGTGTTTCTCTGGTGGCATACTAGTAAAATGCTAGCTACATCATAAACATGTATTCAGCACTGAAACTGAAGTTAACATACCTTCAGTACTTTACCTTAAAGGAAACCTTTCTCAAAAGAAACATGGTGGCTGTCATTGTTGACTTCTCATTCTGACTGTCATGCTGGATCTCTGGTTTCAGCATTTTGAGTCCTGACCTCCATCATGTATGGTAATAACATCTCCCGTGTCTATCTTGTCTTTTTGACATTTCTGTTGTACATGCTTGCTTAGTGTGAGTGTCTCAAATAACTGAAGCTAGAATATCGGCATAAAGCCATACATGTAGCATTGTTAAAAAAAAGCTAGCATATTTCTTTTAAGAAAGGCTCAATTTAAAGGAGGCCAGTAATGTGAAGAAACATGCAGGTTGTCATTTATGACCTTACCTTTTGAAGATGCTAGTTGCTTGGCTGATATTCAGCATCAAAAGTTTTAATACTTTTATATTTGAACCAGGACAAGTATGTAGATAGGAACGTTCTGCTCTTCTCTGCTGTTCCTTATCTGCTTACTTGTTCTGGGTCAGTGACTCCAATAGAAAGGAAGCCAAAGGGTCAGCATAACAACCAGGCAAGTAGCGATTTCACAATGAAGTTTGCAATGGCAGCCTTTGTATGGCAGAATGGACAAATAAAATACTTATGATGTATATTAGCTAAAATATTTGTACCGAAAATCTGGAGGGGACAGTTTGCTGTACATTTTCTTATTTTTACTCACATTCCATATATAACCTAAATTTGTATTGCCCTCTCCCAGCAAGTCAACTAGTCTGTTGTATGATAGGTTTATTTACTGTGTGGCTGCTTTTCATGTTAATATTTCCTTAGCTGTTTATTGTGAAGTACCACATGGAATATGGGATCTACATTTTGGCATACAGTTTTCCCAGATGCTTTTCTTACAATGAACAAGCAATTTCTATGCCATAATACACAGACAAGTGATCATCTGCTGCTCTTTTAGCTCCTGGCCAAAGTCTAGCACTTGTTTAGCGAGATGTACCAAGATGAGGACCTTTAAGTACAGATAGGTTTAACAACCTACTATGACATGTACAGCACCTGCTCTACAAGTGAACATAATGTCCCAAAGGCAGACACCTGCTGCTGTATGCAAACCCAATTGTAACTAACAATTCAATCCTAAGCATTTGGCACAAGGGACTCAGTGTTGTTGGATGCACATAGTTTATTTAATTTTCTAACTTGAAATCTATTTTCTACTCCAGGACTTCAAGAAAAAATATGTAGTCCACCCGGACCCTCTGCTCTTTTTCCATATTGATCAACTAAGCTTTTGGTGAGAACTCAGAACGAAATGAAATTCCCCAGTGTACGGAGACAGGTCTGATTAAATTGTGCTCATTGTAGTCACATCAGTAGTGAAATTGATGCACACTAAATGGCTCTGCTGTGATATGTGAATATAAAGCAATGATCTGTGAAGGACAAGAGGAGTCTGCTTGGGTCTTGAAAGGTTGTTACCCTATTGATCTGAAGCAGCAATTGATTTAGGTTCATTGGATAATTACCTGTGCTTGAGCCTTTCTCATTCCTGATTAGCTTTATTACAGCACTTAACATTTTTGCTGAGTGATACCAAGCTTGAAGCCCAGCTGCATGTGGGATTTTAGTCGCTTGTTAGCACGAGATTTAACCCTCAGTTGACAAGTGCCTTTAGAAATATGCAGAGAAGGAGTTAAATCTCCTACTTCAAATTGATTAGGATTACACAAACAGCTCGGCTTTAAATCATTGTTAGATTTGTTGAATCTCTATACACTCACCAGCCACTTTATTAGGTACACCTTGCTAGTACCGGGTTGGTTTTGCCTTCTGAACTGCTCTAATTCTTCATGGCATAGATTCAGCAAGGTGTTGGAAACATCCCTCCAAGATTTTGGTCCATATTAACATGATAGCATAACACAGTTGTTGCAGATTTGTTGGCTGCACATCCACAATGCGAATCTCCCATTCCACCATATCCCAAAGGTGCTCTGTTGGATTGAGATCTGATGACTGTGGAGGCCATTGGAGTACAGTGACCTCATTGTCATATTCAAACAAACAGTTTGAGATGATTTGAGCTTTGTGACATGGTGCATTAGCCTGCTGGAGGTAGCTGTCAGAAGATGGGTTAATTGTAGTCATAAAGGGATGGACATCTCTTTATAGTAAAGGTAATGTCTGGTAGCCAAAGGTCACCATCTGCCTTGTGTCTGCACAGGATTGAATGGGCTACCCTGGGATGCGTGTCTTTTTGTAGCTATAATGAATATACAATGAGGGGTTGATATTTTGGTTTTTGCTCTTATTAATGAGCTGAACTATTGTTAATGATGTTGCTCAGAAGTGATGTCTGCCTTACAGATGGAACATACACTTGATGTTTTTACTTTTATGTTCTTGTCTTCATTTATGTTATCTTTATTCGCTTTGTATGGCTTTTTGGAAAACAAATAAATACCAATTATACAAAAATAAATAAAGGGATGGACATGGTCAGCAACAATACTCAGGTAGGCAATGGCGTTTAAACGCTCAATTGGTACTAAGGGGCCCAAAGTGTGCCAAGAAAATATCCCCCACACCATTACACATCCATCAACAGCCTGAACTGTTGATACAAGGCAGGATGGATAGATGCTTTCATGTTGTTCACGCATAATTCTGACCCTACCATCTGAATGTCACAGCTGAAATCGAGACTCATTAGACCAGGAAACGTTTTTCCAATCTTTTATTGTCCAATTTTGGTGAGCCCGTGCGAATTGTAGCCTCAGTTTCCTGTTCTTAGCTGACAGGAGTGGCACCCGGTGTGGTCTTTTGCTGCTGTAGCCCATCTGCTTCAAGGTTCAATGTGTTGTGCGTTCAGAGATATTATTCTGCATACCTTGGTTGTAACGACTGGTTATTTGAGGTTCTGTTGTCTTTCTATTATCTGGAACCAGTCTGCCTATTCTCCTATGACCTCTGACATCAACAAGGCATTTTCTTCCACACAACTTCCGCTCACTGGATATTTTCTCTTTTTTGGACCATGCTCTGTAAAACCTAGAGATGGTTTGTGCGTGCGTGAAAATCCCAGTAGTCTGGCACTAACAACCATGCCACATTCAAAATCACTCAAAGCCCCTTTCTTCCCCATTCTGATGCTCCTTTGGAGCATCAGCAAGTTGACTTCACCACATCTAGATGTCTAAATGCATTGAGTTGCTGCCATGTGATTGGCTGATTAGCAATTTATGTTACCAAGCAATTGAACAGGTGTACCTAATAATGTGGCCGGTGAATGTATGTCTACCTCATTCAGCGGCAGCAGCCTTCTGTCCAGTCCAAGCTGACGATACTTAGAAAAAAAATAGCAAAATCATTTTTTAAAAGTATTTAACTCCCCAGTGTGTGTGCATTGTTTAGATGAAACAGCTGAAATGTGCATATGGGATCTCAACACCTTTTCTACTATTTAAGGAGAAAATCATCACTTTCACTGTGAAGCTAACCTATCCCTGGATATAATTTTCATCTGAATGAAATTGAAAGGTGTTGCAAAGTACACATTGATTTAACTAACTAAATATCATCTGATATTTACTTTATTTTTTTGCTGATAGAGTTGAGATCTGTGTAGAGCATTTCTATAGTTACCATGAAGAATATTTAGTTAGCTAGCTTAAAAAAACAATAAGTACTTTCCATAATATTTTTATTTGCACTATCATCCAAATTTTCAGGACAAGTTTTCAGGGTGCACCTCTTCTTCAAGGACCAAGCGGTACTAATGCGCAATGTTTTAGCAGAACGATAATAAGACAATCTTATTACCAAAACATTACCAAAAAAGAACCAAAGCATTCATGTATTCCATAGTGGGGTCCCGGAAGGATTTACCCTCCTTAATGACCAGGCCATTTTTTACGCAGCGGCACTGTGTTGCTTTAACTGACAATTGTGCGGTTGTGTAATGCTGTACCCATTGACGTCCTTTTTTTATCACAAATAGAGCTTTCATTGGGTGATATTTGATCACCTCTGCGGTTTTTATTTTTTGCTCTTTAAACAAAAAAAAAGACCGACAATTTTGAGCAAAAAAAACAATATTTGTGACTTTCTGATATAATAAATATCCCCAAAATTAAAAAAAAAAAAAACTAATTTCTTCATCAGTTTAGGCCAATAACTATTCTTCTACATATTTTTGGTAAAAAAAAAAAAAATCGCAATAAGCATATATTGATTGGTTTACACAAATGTTATAGCGTCTACAAAATAGGGGATAGATTTATGGCATTTTTATTATTAATTATTGTTTTACTAGTATTGGCGGTGATCTGTGATTTTTAGCAGGACTGCGACATTGCGGCGGACAGATCAGACAGTTTGGACACTTTTTTGGGACCACTGACATTATTATAGTAATCAAATCTAAAAATAGCCACTGATCATTGTATAAATGACATTGGCAGGGAAGGAGTTAACACTAGGGGGCGATCAAGGGGTTAAGTTTTTCCTAGGGAGGTGTTTCTAACTGTGGGCGGATGTGACTGACTAGGAATAGCAGATCTCTATCTTCTCCCTTGACTGAACGGGGATCTGTTTGTTTACATTGACAAATCCCCTTTCTGGATCTCTGTGGAGCGATCACGGGTGGTCAGCGGAGATCACGGCCTCCGGGCACGCGCATCGGCTCTGGCGACATGCCGCGAGCACCCGTGCCTGCTATAGTCTTTAAAAGGGACCGCCGTGTCAGTACTGCAATTCGCACAGCCAAGCCAATCTGCCGCAGTGTAACTGGTCGTCAAGCAGTCAATGGTGTGTCTGTGTAAATTCATTGTTTGTTTGTAATTTCTGCCCTGTTTTGCCAATATAAGATCCTTTGTAGTTAGCCATCTGTAAGGATTTCAGCACTAGATATATATTGAGATACATATGAGATATATTGCTATTCCCAATTTTGCATTAATTAAAGTACCCATAGTTACAATGACCACAATCTTATGATGTTTACTTACAGTACCTCACAAAAGTGAGTACACGCCTCACATTTTTGTAAATATTTTATTATATCTTTTCATGTGACAACACTGAAGAAATTACACTTTGTTACAATGTAAAGTGGTGAGTGTACAGCTGATATAACAGTGTAAATTTGCTGTCCCCTCAAAAAAAAAATTAACACACAGCCATTAATGTCTAAACCGCTGGCAACAAAAGTGAGTACACCCCTAAGTAAATAATCAGGTCAGGTGTGGTGTTATCGCTTTCACTCTCTCATAATGGTCACTGGAAGTTCAACATAGCACCTCATGGCAAAGAACTCTCTGAGGATCTGAAAAAAAGAATTGTTGCTCTAAATAAAGATGGCCGAGGCTATAAGAAGATTGCCAAGATCCTGAAACTGAGCTGCTGTACGGTGACCATACAGCGGTTTAACCACTTCAGCCCCAGAAGGATTTACCCCCTTCCTGACCAGAGAACTTTTTACAATTTGGCACTGCGCTGCTTTAACTGGTAATTGCGCGGTCATGCAATGCTGTACCCAAACAAAATTTGCGTCCTTTTTTCCCCACAAATAGAGCTTTCTTTTGGTGGTATTTGATCACCTCTGTGGTTTTTATTTTTTGCAATATTTATTTATTTATTTATTTATTTATTTCAGGTACTTATATAGCGCTGTCATTTTACGCAGCGCTTTACATATACATTGTACATTCACATCAGTCCCTACCCTCAAGGAGCTTACAATCTAAGGTCCCTAACTCACATTCATACATACTAGGGACAATTTAGACAGGATCCAATTAACCTACCAGCATGTCTTTGGAGTGTGGGAGGAAACCGGAGTACCCGGAGGAAACCCACGCAGGCACAGGGAGAACATGCAAACTCCAAGCAGGTAGTGCCGTGGTTGGGATTCGAACCAGCGACCCTTCTTACTGCTAGATGAGAGTGCTACCACTACACCACTGTAAACAAAAAAAAATTAAAGTATTGAAAAAAATGATATTTTCTATTTTTGCTATAAAAAAAATACAATAACCATAAAAATACAATAACAATAAACTCAATTTTAGTCATAAATTTAGTCAAACATACAATAACCATTAAAATACAATAACAATAAACTCAATTTTAGTCATAAATTTAGGCCAAAAAGCATTTAGCCACATGTCTCGGTAAAAAAAAATTCAATAAGCGTATATTTATTGGTTTACACAAAAGTTATAGCGTCTACAAACTAGGGTATATTCTCTGGAGTTTACGCAGCTTTTAGTTTATGACTGCCTATCTCATTTTTTGAGGTGCTAAAATGGCAGGTCTGTACAACCCCCCCCCCCCAAATGACCCCATTTTGGAAAGTAGACACCGCAAGGAATTTGCTGAGTCATGTTGAGCACATTGAATATTTTTTTTATTTGTCACAAGTGATTGAAAATTGACCAAAAAATAAATAAATACATTTTTACACAAAGTTGTCACTAAAATTATATATTGCTTAAACATGCCATGGGCATATGTGAAATTACACCCCAAAATACATTTTGCTGCTTCTCCTGAGTACGAGGATACCACATGTGTAGGACTTTTTGGCAGTCTAGCCACGTGCAGGACCCCGAAAAACCAAGCACCGCCTTCAGGATTTCTAAGGGTGTAAATTTTTTATTTCACTCCTCGCTACCTATCACAGTTTCGGAGGCCATGAAATGCCCAGATAGCGCAACCCCCCTCCCCCAAATTACACCATTTTTGAAAGTAGACACCCCAAGCTTTTTGCCAAGAGGCATGTTGAGTCCATGGAAAATGTTATATTTTGCCACAAGTTTCGGGAAAATTACAATCATTTTATTTTTGTTTTCAGAAAGTAGTCAATACAAGATATATTGCTCAAATATGCCATGGGAATATGTGAAATTACACCCCAAAATAAATTCTGCTGCTTCTCCTGAGTATGGGGATGAGAAATGTGTGGGACTTTTTGGCAGTCTAGCCATGTACAGGTCCCTGAAAACCAAGCACCGCCTTCAGGCCTTCTAATGCCCTGTACACACGATCGGAATTTTCGTTGGAAAAACCATGGATGGTTTTTCCGACGGAATTCCGCTCAAGCTTTGCTTGCATACACATGGTCACACAAAAGTTCTCTGAACCGTCAAGAATGCAGTGACGTACAACACGACGGCACTAGAAAAGGGAAGTTCCATACAAAGCAATGATTCTGAGCATGCATAGTTTTTTGTGCATCGGAATTGCATACAGATGAACCGAATTTCCGATGGAAAAATAGAGAACCTGCTCTCAATCTTTTGTTGGCAGAGAGGCCATGAAATGCTCAGATAGCACCCCCCCCAAATGACTCCATTTTCGAAAATAGACACCCCAAGCTATTTGCTGAGAGGCATGTTAAGTATTTTGCAGATCTCGCTTTTGTCACAAAGTTTTGAATATTGAAAAAAATTGAAAAAAATACATTTTCCTTTCCTTTCTTCATTTTCCAAAACAAATGAGACCTGCCAAATACTCACCATGCCTCTCAGCAAATAGCTTGGGATGTCTACTTTCTAAAATGGGGTCATTTGGGGGTTTTTGTGCTATCTGGGGTGTAAGTTCACATATTCTAATGGCATGTTTGAGCAATATATAATTTACTGACAACTTTGTGAAGAAAAAAAAAAATTATTGTAATTTTCCCGAAAATCGTGGCAAAATATAAAATATTCCATGGACTCAACATGCCTATCAGCAAATAGCTTGGGGTGTTTACTTTCCAAAAAGGGGTCATTTGGGGGGGGGGTTTGACCTGTCCTTGTATTTTATGCACAACATCAGAAGCTTATGCACACATCACCCACTCTTCTAACCACTTGAAGACTAAGCCCTTTCTGACACTTTTTGTTTACATGAAAAATTTTTTTTTTTTGCTAGAAAATTACTCTGAACCCCCAAACATTATATATTTGTTTAAAGCAAAGGCCCTACAGATTAAAATGGTGGGTGTTGTAAAAAACATTTTCAAACAGTATTTGCGCAAGGATTTTTCAATTGCAATTTTCTTGGAAATAAAACTTTTTTGAATTTTAATGCCCTAAAACACACTATATGGCACAAATGTTTGGTATAATATAAAAGATGGGTAGAGAAGGAAGCACCACCTAAGTGTAGTATCAACAAATGCTTTTAATGACACCTTACAGGATAAAACGGTAAAAAGGCTCATCTGTATTAGTGTAAGACAAAGGGTTCCCCTGGGTGGACTTTTCCGGCACTTGCAAGGGCAAACAGGTGGGGTGTATACAAAGTAAAGGGCGTTTGTATATAATAAAAACAGTATAATTTTATTAGTATAGACAAGTACATATGATAAAAACAAGCAGTAGATATCCAAGGTAACACAATGAAACTACATAGTAGCCATGATGAACACACCAAAAAGCAATATATGATGAAAAAATATTGCTTTTTGGTGTGTTCATCATGGCTACTATGTAGTTTCATTGTGTTACCTTGGATATCTACTGCTTGTTTTTATCATATGTACTTGTCTATACTAATAAAATTATACTGTTTTTATTATATACAAACGCCCTTTACTTTGTATACACCCCACCTGTTTGCCCTTGCAAGTGCCGGAAAAGTCCACCCAGGGGAACCCTTTGTCTTGTATCTATAGATTATTGGACGTGGCACGGCTCTCCTTCCTAAACTAGTTGGTCACCCCCTTTTTCTGTCATCTGTATTAGTGTGTGGTCCCTCTGGTCCTGATCCGGTGGTGCTGCAGGGATGCCGGGCTGCAAATGGTAGATCACCGGCTGGGAGCTCCTTCAGTGGCCATCAGGAAGAGACTGGGGCTGGCATGGAATGCACGTGAAGCGCGTGTGACGTCACAGGACGTCCGATCACTTCCGGGACCAGTTTCCGGGGGAGGGCTCATCCAAGCAGGGAGGCTGTAGATAGGCTGTGAGAAGGCTACGCGGTCAGAGCCACTGCTCCTTCAATAGGCCTGATGGAGAGGTACTTATAGGCCAGCGCCGTGAGACAACAGGTCCCAGCATCGGCCGAAAGAAGCACAGTGCCGACTGTGGACAGGAAGGCAAATACAGGGCAATACAATATATAAAGGATAAAGGAGTTGGTACAGTATTAAATATATAAGACAATGTAAATAAAAATAAAAATATAAAAATATAGGAACATTAAGAGCAAAATTGCACCCAGTAGAATCAAGCCTATCCAATCAACTTCATCACTACTCACCCTGATACCCCTCAGAGGGATGTACCAATGCAAAAAACCCCTCTGTTTAACCTGTGAGTTCATACAACACAGTCAAAAAACTTTTACTGCCAAAGGGGAAAACTATACCCTAAAAGAATTTTACAATTGTTCGACAGACTTTGTCATATACTGCCTTACCTGCCCCTGTGGACTATTGTCTGTTGGCAGAACGATCAGGGCTCTTAGGGCACGTTTTGGCGAGCACCAGCGCTTTATTGAAAAAGGCAGCGACCACCACAGCATCCCCAAACACTTCCTGACACACCACGGCCAATCCACAGTTGGCCTTGGTGTGTGGGTCATTGAGTCCATTCCAGCCACATACCCTGCTGCCAAGCGGTACAAACGTTTTTGCCAACAAGAAACATACTGGATCTACTTCTTGGGCAATTTAGCACCTGGGGGGGTTGAACGAGGATATTGAGGTGCATACCTTGCTTTGAGTCACCCCGTCTCCTCATGAGACCACCCCTACAGATGTAATTTTGTTACGTATACTTTTCATCTTTTACCACCATGTATGGGCCAGTGCACACCTGGAGATGTGTGTCTGCCTTCCTTTCTCCCATACATATACATACGCCAATCAAACTTTCTTTTATATATATTTCCCAATGATATGCACATACCCATTTAACCCACCGCCACATATGTATATATCTATCTATGTATATAGATACATACACATATACAAATCTTTACCATTTATCTTTCACCCTGTTTTCTTTATACCTTTTTGTACATTGATATCCCTCATATTTACATCCTCTATTGCCATGAACCAGCATTTTTCCTCTCCCCTCCCCCCTTTTCTTTCCCCCCTACTCCCCAAACCCCCCCCCCTCGTATATAGCAATGGATATTCATATGCGTACTGTGCATAACCGTACACAGGTACGCATATTCCTGTTTTTTATGTTTCTTGTGTCCTCACAAAACGCATGCCTCATCTAATATCCACCCACCTCTCATACTACCATTTTAAATATCCTTTATTTTTATTATTATTATTATTTTTATTAATTCATTTCATTTTCATATTTTTTTATTTTTATTCTTATTTTTATTTATTTTTCCTCTTTATTCTTCTTATTATTTTATTTACATTGTCTTATATATTTAATACTGTACCAACTCCTTTATGCTTTATATATTGTATTGCCCTGTATTGCCCTTCCTGTCCTCAGTCAGCGCTGTGCTTCTTTCGGCTAACACTGGGACCTGTTGTCCCACGGCGCTGGCCTATAAGTAGCACATTGCTGACACCTCTGCATCAGGCCTATTGAAGGAGCAGTGGCTCCAAGTGCGTAGCCTTCTCACAGCCTTCCTCCTTGGATAAGCTCTTCCCCGGAAACTGGTCCCGGAAGTGATCGGACGACCTGTGACATCACGCATGCTCCATGTGCATTCAACGCCAGCCCCAGCCTCTTCCTGATGGCCACAGAAGGAGCTCCCATTCAGTAATCTACCATCTGCAGCGTGACATCCCTGCAGCGTCACCTGATCAGGACCAGAGGGACATACTGAGGACCACACACTAATACAGATGAGCCTTTTTACCTGCCGAGTAAATAGATACCAAACACGACATGCTTTAAAATTGCACACAACCATGCAGCGGAGACAAATTACATACATTTTTAAAAGCCTTTACAGGTTACCACTTTAGATTTACAGAGGAGGTCTACTGCTAAAATGACTGCCCTCAATCTGATACCTGACATGCATGGTGCAATTGCTGTTTACATATGACACGAGACTGACTCTTCTGTTCGCCTTTGCATGTGAGCACGCGGGGGGAAGGTTTTTTATTTTATTTTTACACTGTTCCTTTCATTTTTTTTTTCACTTTTATTGTTATCACAGAGAATGTAAATATTCCCTATGATAGCAATAGATAGTGACAGGTATTCTTTTTAAAAAACCATAAGCTTAAATAATTACTTGCAGAATTGTTATATTCTTAATATTCAAAATTTTATTTGGTTTAAAAAAAAAAAAAATATATATATATATATATATATATATATATATATATATATATATATATATATATATATCTGTAGATTTCCCCTTTAAAAGTGTGAATGTGAGTCTTTTGAGATAATGGTTTACAGATGGTGACATTTGAACTGAGTTCTCAATTTCAAGAAGCTGTCAGATTATTTTGGATTGATATAACTGATTGTATTTTCATGAAGGAATCCCTATGTAATGGATATCTATGTTTTAGAAATGATGTGCTGTGAAAGGTCAATTCCCAACCCCCTCCTCATTTCCTGTGTCAGAATCTAGAACTAATCAACAGTTATCAACAGTAGAGTTTGGTAGATCAGTTATTCAGGCCAATTCTACTGCCATATGATGAATAAATTCTTTTACTTTACTCGCACCCTCCCAACTGGTGAGTTATTTCCCAGTGTGTGTGCTGCCATGATGCATTAGGAAAACGTAAAATTATGTACTCACCTTTCCGTAATTTTCCTTTCCTGATGCATCTCCATGGCAGCACACAGCATCCCACCCTTCATTAGATGATAGCTACAAAGTATGAGGTGGGGTGCCTCTCCTTCAAAATTTATAGTTAACCAATCCTGTCAGGTTGTGGCGGAGGAGTCACAAACCAGTGTGTGTGCTGCCATGGAGATGCGTCAGGAAAGGAAAATTACGGAAAGGTGAGTAAACTATTTTCAGTTTTCTGTACTAGACATCGCAAACTTTTTTTTTAGCATTCCTTTGGCCAAAAACTGTCAATATAAATGTTCATTTATCTACAAAAATGCCCAATATGTTTTTAATAGACTTCCGCAAGGCTATCACAGTTCGCCATCTATATTTCATCAGGCGTTGGCAAATGTTTTATCAAGGTTCTCTAGACCAGATTGCTTAATTCAGCGTGATGAAAATGAGGAGAAGCATTTAACTCTTCTGGTAGAATTGTTGACACTTCTGCAAGAAGAAGGTCTCAAGCAATACATACAAAGTTCAGCTCATGAAAAGAGGTAAAATTTCTAGGAATTTTGATTGGTCCAGGGAAGAAGCAGCCTTTACAGGAACGTATAGAGACTATTGCATCTTTACCTGTACCAACAACATTAAAAGCATTGAAACAATTTTTTGGCTTGGTAAACTTTTCCAGAGATTTTATCGAGTCATTGGCAGAGAAGGCGAAACCGCTATATGACTTGTTAAAACATACAGAGGATAATGAATTTGGTCCCTTAACAGAAGTCCAGCAAAAAGCTTTTGAAATGTTGAAAAACGATTTGCAGTCAGCCCCTGCATTAGCAACAGTGGATAAACAGGCACCATTTGATTTGCAAGTGCATGCTTCGGAAATTGCCATCTCAGCTGTTTTGCTTCAGAAACAGGGAGAAGATTGGAGAATTCTTGTATATATTTTGCGTTCTACTATTCTACTCCAGTAGAAAGGGGATTAGATGAATGTGTCCTGCAATTGGTGGGTGTACATTATGCAGTAAAAGCAACAGAGCAAATTGTAGGATTTAACAAAATCATTTTACATATCCCACATAGTACCTTGAAGTTCCTTTTTGAGAAAAATGTTCCTGGAGTCTCTCAATTTTCTCAATGGTTGTTGGTTCTGTCACCTAAACAAATACAGGTTGAACACAATGCCAAGTATATCCTTCCTCAGTTGATGGAATACAATGGGCTAGAACATGAATGTTTGTGTGAAGCCCATGAAACACACTGTCCTCTCTTTCGTAGAGAGGCAGAGAAAATTGATGAACCTGTATTTGTTGATGTTTCGAGATATTGTATGTCAGGTAATTATTACAGTGGGTATTCAATTTGGTATCCAAAGCGTAATCTTGCCATACAACACAAGTTGCCAGGACATTTTTCAGCTCCATGAGCAGAACTTGAAGCAGTAAAAACAGTACTGACAAGGAAGAGAATAGAGGCTCACTAGTGATTTATAGTGATAGCTCATATGTTGTTCGTTCTCTTACTGATTACTTACCTCCTTGGAAACATAGAGGTTTTGTAGATTCATCCAATAAGACTCTTGTGCAGAAAGAGACACTAGAATCTGTTTTTGAACTTGCAAAGAGTAATCCTCTTGCATGTGCTATTGTAAAAATTCCATCACATAAAAAAGATATTAGTGAGTTATCTTTAGGCAATAGAAGAGCAGGCACATTAGCAAAGGAAGCAGCTTTGCATGGAGAATTAGTGATTCAACCAGAAACAGTTTAAATTAATGTTGTGAAGAAAACAGACACACAGCTTCTTCTTTTTCAGAGGAACAAAAGAGGGACGTGTCACTTTTTTCTTCTTCTCTGGGTGACATAAGATCTTCCTTTGTTTGCGAAAACAGGATCTCGTGTTATGATTTAGATGGGTTTCTGCGTCCTGTTATACCACAACATCTACAGGTGGAATTCACTAAATTCAATCATGACAGTTTAGGTCACATTGGTAAGCAAAAATTGCTTGAAATTCTTAAAGAGAAATTCTATTGGGACAAAATGGAAGAGACAGTAGACAGTGTAATTAAATCTAGTCTAATTTATGCACAAGTGAATCCTAGACCAAAGGGTCAGAAACCTCCTTTACAAAGAATTCCTCCAGCAGACGGACCTTGGTCTTCTATACAAATAGATTATATAGGGCCATTACCATCAGAGAAAAATGAATTCAGATTTGCATTAGTTTTAGTTGACATTTTTTCAAAGTGGATCGAGATTCTTTCAGTACGCAAAGATGATGCTTTAACAACTGCTAGGATGTTGATTAATCATGTTTTTCCAGTTTGGGGTATACCAGCAAACCTCAGTAGTGACAGAGGATCCCATTTTACAGGTAAAATCATGCAGGCAATGTGCAAAATCTTGGGAATAGAACAGAGATTCCATGTACCATATCATCCACAGTCTGCAGGTATTGTGGAAAGAATGAATAGGACTAGCAAATCGAGAATTGCAAAAATGTGGTTAGACAGAGAAAATACTTGGGTTGATGTTGTTATATTCATTTTAATGAGTGTAAGAAGCACAATTTCTTCAGCTACAAAGTATTCTCCTTTTGAATTAATGACAGGAAGGAAGATGCCACTTGTGTTTCTAAATGAACCTCTATTGTCTATGCCACAAAGAGAGGCAATAGAGAAGTCAAAAGGGTTGTACATCTTCAATCTGAACAGTATTTTGCCACATGCAGCTACTTGTATGCAAAAATGGTCCCTCCACACATTTTTAAGTTTGAGAAAGGAGGTCAACTCATGATAAAAAATTTCAGGAAAAGTGGACCATGGCAAAGTAATTGGGAAGGTCCATTTGACATCTTGGATGTTCAAGGGGTAATGGTACAAGTCCAAAGACCTCTCAAGTCAGTGAAAAATGCACATAGACAACAAAAAACGTGGGTACACATTGATCAATGCAAATTGTATATGCCGAGATAATGATGCTGCATTTCTTTTTTCAGGAATGAATTATAAAAATCTAACCTGGAGAAATCATGGATTCCAAAAAGAAGAAAAGATGTCACAACAAAAAAAAGGTTTTAAAGAGAGAAGACTTATCATCATCACAGGATTCATCTTTTCTTTAGTGACAATTTTATCCGTGGTAAAATATATCACAAACTGTTCCAGCTATGCAGAGGTTAACAGGATTGAAGATTTACACAACAAAGACATTACATTATTCAGAAACATAAGAGAAGTAGACATTGATATCAATATAGATGACAAAATTGATAAAGACATTGATATTAATACAGATGAGAAAAATGATAAAAACTGAAAAATGATAAGGATGGAGGACAAAAATGATAAAGATATTGATATTAATGCAAATTACAAAAATCATGATTTTAGATATGTTGATATTAATACAGCATTGGGTATTTCTGGTGAGCTGGGAAAATAGGCAAATGCAGGTATGCTTCCTTGATATCGATTGACGCCAGAAGTTCTCCTCCTTGCAGGATGGAGACTACTGATCTGATTGATTCCATGTGAAACGAGCGGATTTTTAGGAATCGGTTCAGATCCTTGAGATCTAGAATGGGTCTGAAATCTCCATTTGGTTTTGGCACCGTGAAGAGGTTTGAATAAAACCCCAATTCCTGCTCTTCCATGATCACTCTCTGAGACAAAAGCCAGTCTAATGCTTGAAAGAGAGACTTCTTTTTCTTTGGATCTTTGGGAACGTTTGATCTGAGAAAATGAGGAGACAGGAATTCTTTGTAACCTAGAGCTATTGTGGAGATCACCCATCTGTCTCGAAATTCCTCTTGCCAGATCCTTGAGAACTGCAGAAGTCTCCCCCCCACTCGAGCGAGCGGGGGCGCCCCTTCATAAGGAGGCTTTAGTATTTTGTTTTGTAGGTTTCCTTCCCCAGGACTTCTTTTGTCCCTGGTGTTGACCTTGAGGTTTACCTCTTGAACCTGATGGAGGAGGCTGCCATGACTGCCTTGACGCTGATGCCCCTGGTACTGGAGAAGGAGCTTGTTTAAATGAAAGACATTTACTCCTTTTCTTAAATGGATACTTTTCCCACTTGAAATTTTTTGGATGTATTTATCCAAATCATCTTATCCAAAATATCTTTTTCAACCATAGGGTTTTACACATATGCACCAGCCCAAGCGTAAATTGCAAAACATAAAGCCCCTGGTAGCTCGGCTAAATCCTGGGCCTGCTGATCAGGGATAACCTTAAGCACCTGTCTCAACTTCAAGGATTGACATACACCAATTGCTGCCACTGCAGGTTGAGTCACTGAACCTGCCAAAGAAAATGCGTTTTTTAACAGGAATTCCAATTTCTTATCAGTTGGATCCCTAAGCATTTGAACAGAGGATATAGCAGCGTCAATTGCTGGTATCTCCCACTTTTATTTGAATTTTTCCTCCATGGGATAAAGTCCTGAGAATTTTTTAGGAGGAAAAAAATGTTTATCTGGGTGATCCCACTCAGAATACATAAGCTGCTCCAGCAATGAATGGACAGGAAAGGCATGCAAAGCTTGAGGAGGCTTTAGCGAACCCAAACAAGAAGTGGGTTTACCAACCGACTCATTGAAGGGTAACATAAATGTGGAGCGGACCATTTCAGTAAGAAATTGGACCTGCAATCTTTCAGATTGTGAAGCTGAAGGAGGTCCTTCCGCAATAGACCCCTCAGAAGAGGAGTAATCAGAAGTAATCATCCTCTCCTGCCCCCAGTTCCTCTGTTTGAGGATACTGGGTAGTAGAAGGGGACCTGTTGCGTTTTCTCCCACTCTGGGAAGACGCAATTTAAGCCGCCAACCTTTCTTCCAATCCCACCAAAGCTGAGGAAAAAACCTCATCAGTAATATAGACAGGGGCTGCAATGTTGAAAACAGTTGCAACACTTGATGGCCCCGATGGCTCACCCTGACCAGCCAACCCAGAACTCTCAGGGGAGGATGACTTTGCAGAGATGAGACTAGGGTCCTTAGAGCCTCAGAGAGACACTTTTGGGCCTTTTTTTGGGGTGTTTCCACCTCCCCTTCTGACCATAGTCCGATGCACAAACGCAGAGGTACTGCCAGAAGAAAATGTACCCACTGCTTGAGCAATTATTCCAGCAACTGTCGCTGCTATTAATGCTTAGCCTGATGCTCAGTAAATGTGCCTAGGGAATGCCTGTGTCACCACTTACATGCCCCCATCTGCTCTTGTGTCCCTCCATCAGCCTGCAGTCTGCGAATGGAGCTTTTTATTATGCTCTCATGCTGTGGACATTGAGGCACGCCAATGCCACGTGAAGCCACACCCCCTCCGTATTCCTACCACGCGCCTTCCTCTTTTCAAAAAAGGCCGTTTCCCGCACGCGAGCAACCGCCGTGCTAAGAGAACCGCCATGCTAAGGCGCTGGAAGAGCGGAGCTGCATCTGCTGATTGTTCTGGGCTTCCCCTGCCTATTCCAGGAAAGGAGAGAGAACTCCTGCCCAGGTGGGGGGTGTTTTAGAAAAAAATCCCCCCTCCAACATCTTACCGGAGGCTTGGGACTGCTTGGCCGGAGGAAGCCTGCGGCTTCTGCTGACACAGAGCGAGATATGGAAAGCATGAACAAAGTACATGCTCTTTACAGCCCCCGGTGGTGACTTTAGGTATGACAACATTTACTTTAAAGGAGAAAATCCATAAGAAAATGTAAAATTTCTTAGGAATCTCCACTTACCTTATCCCGCTGCAGGGATTCTATGGTAAACCAAACAGGCCCAATCTTCACCCCTCATGACGGGCTCCATTTAAAAAGCTTTCAAAGACCGGGGCCCCTTTTTATTGGGGTTTCCACTCCCTTGGACCCGTATAGCATCCCGCCAGGAAGCCTTATGGCTGGAAAAACCAAAGCACTGGATCCCGGGGTCTAGATCTCAAAAAGAGAAGCGTTGCGGGCTAAACCTTGTTTCTTCCACCACGAGGCCTGGGCACCATTCAATTTGGCCTAAAAAGACACTTTAAATGGATCTGGCTGCATAGATTGCCCCAGCAAAGATTACTCCAGCGGAGCTCAGCATAGCACATCTTTACTCGTGACCAACACCTTAGACACTGGCGAAAAAACTGAGGTACTCCCAGTAATGGAAGGGGTTATATAGGGAGTGAACTTCCTGTCTTAGGGTGTGCCAGTGTCCATCACCTAAAAGTGACCTATATAACCCACATAGTAACTACTATGGCTCTGTGTACCGTGATGTACAATAAAGAAAAGTATACAGACACTTTTATATACCAGCGTCTGGCCTTACGGGCAATTAAGTATGGCGTCATCAACTGGTCGTTGAGGTCCACCCCTCCCAGATTAAGGTTGTATTCATGGACACAGAGGGGTCTCTCCACAACACCAGTCGCTGTTTGAATTTGGACTGTCGTGTCTGCGTGAAGGTAGGACAGAATGAAAACATTCTGATTATCCCCCACTTCACTGCGGGCAAATTATTACTTCTCAAGCAGGCTCTCTCCCCCAGCCAGGAATCTACAAGCCGCTGGGGTAAGCCCCGGTAATTAGATCACACGGTGCCACATGTGCCAATTCCATGATCAAACAAGTGACTAAAAAGTGGCACGCTCATGAAATAATTGTAACACCAAGTCCCACACAATCTTACCAGCACTCCCTATGTAGTCTGGGCAGTTCTCCGGCTCCATGTGACTATCTTTTCCCTCATAAACCATAAAACTATATGTATAGCCTGTGGCCCTATCACAGAGCTTATACATCTTGACCCCATATCTGGCGCGCTGGCTGGAAAGATACTGCTTGAAAGACAAGCGGCCAGAAAACTTAATCAGGGACATATCAATGCAGACAACTTGATTGGGAGTAAACAAGGCTGCAAACTGTTGGTTGAAGTGGTTTATGAGGGGCCAAATTTTGCAGAGCCAATCGTATTCAGGGTTACCCCGAGGACGAAAGAGTTCATTGTCATTAAAATGCATGAACCGCAAGATCTGCTCGTATCTAGCACTGGCCATGGAGGCAGAGAACACGAGCATATAATGAATTGGGTCAGTGGACCAATATGACCGCAACTCACTCTTTTTAGTTATGCCCAAGAGGAGGTAGGCCCAGAAAAGTCTTTATTTCAGAAAATGTAATAGGTTTCCATTCCCTGGCAAGGGTCAAATGGGGATTAGCGGCGATGAATTGACCAGCATACAAATTGCTTTGGTCCACAATAGATCTATAGAGATCTTCCGTGAAAAACAGTGAATAAAAATCAAGTGATGTAAAATCAACAGTAAACTGTTTTCCTGAATTCCGGGTTGGCCAGTGAATGGGGTATGGGTGTATGGGTGCTGCAGAAGTGGTGGGTTCCCAATTAGGATTGGCAAATGCAGCAGGAAGGGAACTATAGGCTCAACGGGCCTGTCTTTGTCTTCTTGGTGGCTGCGAGACTCTACTTGTGCAAGCCACCTCACCAGCTTGAACTGCACTTATGGGACTCGCCACGTCACCACGTGATACTGCAGTGCTGGTTTGACTATGACCAGGGTAAATTAGGCCGCTGGTGCTTGCCAGTTCACGAGAAGGATGAGTACTGCTCCATACGAGAGCCCTGTGGTTCTTGCACCTCAACAACAGCAGAAGAACGGGGTCAGGTACACCTGACCTTGGCAGGCAACACTACTCAGTCGTCAGAGCTATTTGTCAGGGTGCTGTTGCTGACTTTTGAATACTGAGCCTAAATCTGACAGATGGGTGACTTCCTCTTTACTCTCATCTGTCATGCTCAGAAACGTGTAGGCCTCTTCATTAGTGTACCTTCGATTGGACATTTTGACCTCTAAATTTACTGGTACACCTAGTCAGACTCACAGGAAAAAAAGAGCACCTGACTGTCAGTGATTGCTTCAAACCAAAAAAAGTTAGCGTTCGCAGGGTTCAGGCCTGACTCTGCGAACGCTGCAGTTATGTGTGTTGTGTTTTTGTAAGTGACAGTGATCGATTGATACTGCACTTGGGTGGGCTGGGCTGGGCGGAGGGGCTAAACGCGGGTGCTAGCAGTTATTTGGGCTGATCCCACTAACGCTGCATTTTTGGGAACCCTAAACTACTGGGGATGCTAGTATAGATATTATCAGATCAGATATTGATCTTACTCTACTACTAAGGGAGGTGTATGAAGCGTGGGTGGGTGTTAGCGCTACTGGTACTAATCTGAGGCTGCCTGGGGTGACTCAGACCCTAACTCATGCTAAAACCTAACTCATGTCACCCGCCGGGCGATCAGGGGGTTAAACTTTTATTGGGTAATATACGGCGGGTGCCCTGACGCTAGAAAAAACAAACTAACCAGCGTCACCCATAACACTAATAAGGTGATCACTGGTGAAAGGGTTAATTAAGGGGGGAATCAGGGGGTTAAAAACTTTATTAGGTAGTATATGGGGGTACCTGATGGAGAAACTAATTAACTAACTGGCTAACCCGTGACACTAATACGGTGATCAGAAAAAAGATCTATTGGTAACACTGGTGACAGGGGGAGAAAGGGTTAACTGGGGGCATTTAAGGGGTTAAACCTTTATTAGAGGGGTTTAGGGGTACCCTAGACCTACCTGGGCCTACTACTAACTGCCCTATTACTATTTACAGTCACAAATGACACAAATGCAGTGATCAGTGAAAAATCTGACAACTGCAATTGGTGACACAGTGACAGGGAGTGATGGGGTTAACTGGTGGGGGGGCGATTGGGGGGTGATAAGTGTACCTATGTGTACTGGTGTTAGTGTAGTGTTGTGCAACTCACGTTTAGATGTCCTCTCTCCTCTCTCTGGACCCAAAAAGAATTCCAGAGAGGGAGATGACATCACTTCCCCTTTCATTCGCCAGAACTGATCAGCAGTTCCAGGCCAGAAATCATTGGCCTGGACCTGAGGACTAATCGGTTCTGCCCACGGGAGCAGGAGACGTACAGGTACACCAATTTGCGCACCCGTGCCATTCTGCCAACGTATATCGGCGTGCGGTGGTCAGCAAGTGGTTAACAGGACAGGTTCCACTCAGAACAGGCCTCGCCATGTTCGACCAAATAAGTTGAGTGCACGTGCTCAGCATCATATCCAGAGGTTGTCTTTGGGAAATAGGCGTGAGTGCTGCCAGCATTGCTGCAGAAGTTGAAGGGGTGGGGGGTCAGCCTGTCAGTGCTCAGACCATATGCCGCACACTGCATCAAATTGGTCTGCATAGCTGTTGTCCCAGAAGGAAGCCTCTTCTAAAGATGATGCACAAGAAAGCCAGCAAACAGTTCGCTGAAGACAAGCAGACTAAGGACATGGATTACTGGAACCATGGTGTCAAGCGTGTGTGGCAGCAACCAGGTGAGGAGTACAAAGATAAGTGTGTCTTGCCTACAGTCAAGCATGGTGGTGGGAGTGTCATGGTCTGGGGCTGCATGAGTGCTGCCAGCACTGGGGAGCTACAGTTCATTGGGGGAGCCATGAATGCCAACATGTACTGAAGCAGAGCATGATCCCCTCCCTTCAGAGACTAGGCTGCAGGGCAGTATTCCAACATGATAACGACCCCAAACACATCTCCAAGACGACCACTTGATAAAAAAGCTGAGGGTAAAGGTGATGGACTGGCCAAGCATGTCTCTAGATCTAAACCCTATTGAGCATCTGTGGGGCATCCTCCAACGGAAAGTGGAGGACCGCAAGTTTTCTAACATTCACCAGCTCTGCAATGTCATCATGGAGGAGTGAAAGAGGACTCCAGTGGCAACCGGTGAATTTCTGGTGAACTCCATGCCCAAGAAAGTTAAGGCAGTGCTGGAAAATAATGGTGGTCACACAAAATATTGACACTTTGGGCCCAATTTGGACATTTTCACTTAGGGGTGTACTCACTTTTGTTGCCAGCGGTTTAGACATTAATGGCTGTGTGTTGAGTTATTTTAAGGGGACAGCAAATTTACACTGTTATACAAGTTGTACACTCACTGTTTTACATTGTAGCAAAGTGTCATTTCTTCAGTGTTGTCACATGAAAAGATATAAAAAAATATTTACAAAAATGTGAGGGGTGTACTCACTTTTGTGAGATACTGTATATGTTTCCACTGATAGAGTTGAGGTGTGAAGATCTGTCCCCAATGATTTCGGTATCTATGTAAAGAACTGAGATAGCTGCCACTCAGAAATTTTAGTCAGCTACCTGTAAGGATTTTGGCCCTATGTGCTGTATTGCAGTTCATAATTTTGCATTAGCTAAGTACCCATAGTTGTATTGACCACAATCATCTGATGTTTATATATATGCTTTTACTGAGAGAGCTGAGGTGAGAACATTTGCCCCCAACTATTTCTGTATCTGTGTACAGCATTTATATGTTTACCACTCTGAAATTTTAGTCAGCTAGCTGTAAGCACTTTAACACTATTGCCCTGTACACACGGTCAGATTTTCCGATGGAAAATGTGTGATAGGACCTTGTTGTCGGAAATTCGGACCGTGTGTGGGCTCCATCACACATTTTCCATCGGAATTTCCGAAACACAATGTTTGAGAGCTTGCTATAAAATTTTTCAACAACAAAATCTGTTGTCTGAAATTCCGATTGTGTGTACACAAATCCGACGCACAAAGTGCCACGAATGCTCAGAATAAATTAAGAGACGAAAGCTCTTTCACTCCTCCATGATGTTCTTCTGATCCTATTAGGTCTATCAGCTACAGTATTTACAGTTATTGTAGGGCATCCTCTGCACAGTGTGCACCTAAAGCTACCTGAAGAAAATTGGTGGTGTTCTTCTGATCCTATTAGTACCGCAGGCAGTTGCAGTATTTACAGTTAGTGTAGTGCGTCCTCTGCAAAGTTTGCACCTAAAGCTACCTGAAGAAAATTGGTGGTGTTCTTCTGATCCTATTAGTACCGCAGGCAGCTGCAGTATTTACAGTTAGTGTAGTGCGTCCTCTGCACAGTGTGCACCTAAAGCTACCTGAAGAAAATTGGTGGTGTTCTTCTGATCCTATTAGTACTGCGGGTAGTTGCAGTATTTACAGTTAGTGTAGTGTGTCCACTGCACAGTGTGCACCTAAAGCTACCTGAAGAAAATTGGTGGTGTTCTGATGCTATTAGTACCGCAGGCAGCTGCAGTATTTACAGTTAGTGTACTGTGTCCTCTGTACAGTGTGCACCTAAAGCTACCTGAAGAAAATTGGCGGTGTTCTTTTGATCCTATTAGTATCGCAGGTAGGCAGCTGCAGTATTTACAGTTAGTGTACTGCGTCCTCTGCACAGTGTGCACCTAAAGCTACCTGAAGACAATTGCTGTTGTTCTGGTCCTATTAATACCACAGGCAGGCAGCTGCAGTATTTACAGTTAGTGTACTGTGTCCTCTGCATAGTGTGCACCTAAAGCTACCTGAAGACAATTGCTGGTGTTCTCATACTAATAATACTACAGGCAGGCAGTTGATTCTGCTAGCTGCAGTATATATATATATATATATATATATATATATATATATATATATATATATATCCCAGATTTGTGCAGCTACATCTCACTGCAGGCCATTAGTATGTCTGGAAGGCCAGCAAGGAGAGGCAGACAGTCACAAGCCAATAAAAGAGGGGAAGCAGGCTCTGTGTCTAGAGGCAACAGTTCTGGTCGTGGAGAAGGTGCATCCTCATCAGCACGTGGCCGTGGGACGCGCTTATCCTTTTTTTTAAAAAAAAAAGGCTTGTGTCAGCATGGAGGTGGAGCCTGGCACTCAGCATCAGCAGCAGTCTTCAAGGGATCATTTACAGTCCGAAGAAACCCATGTACATGGCTGGGAGGAGGTGGCTGCGGATCATGTCGTCCTTAGTGACCCAGAGGACCCTGGACCGAATGCCTCAGCAAACCTACGCTGCATGGCCTCCCTGATCCTGCAAAGCCTCGTATTCGTGGTATCAAGGGGAGGGATGGGTACTGGCTGGCAACCCTCCTTGATCCATGTTACAAGGATAAGGTTGAGGACCTTATCTTAAGGTCGCAGAGGGAGCAGAGGATGAAACATCTTCGGAAGACCTTGCAGAAAGGTTTGTGCAACGCGTTTGCAGAGCCTGGAAGGTTACAACTTCCTGGTCCTCCTGGACAACGTGTTGCTGAGGCTTCGGTCAGTCACTGAAGGAGCGGTGGAGAAGGTGGCCGTCTGACCGATGTGTTCAGACAATTTTTTAGTCCGCAGCCCCAAGGTCTGATTGGTTCCAGCAACCATCGCCAGCGTCTGATTCACATGGTGCAGGATTACCTAGGGGCAAGATCAGTCTTGGACACCTTTCCGAACGAAAATCCTCTGGGTTACTGGGTCTTGAGGATGGATCACTGGCTAGAGCTTGCACAGTATGCAATTGAGCTACTGGCCTGTCCTGCATCCAGCGTTCTTTCGGAACGCACATTCAGTGCTGCTGGAGGCTTTGTAACCGATCACAGGGTGCGCCTGTCCACCGAAATGGTCGATCGGCTGACCTTCATAAAAATGAATCAGTCTTGGATCACCAGCTACCAAGCACCTGATGCTGATGTAACCAATTGATTTTTTTTTTAATATGAAAAAAAGACTGCAAGACTGCCTATGCTGATGCTGAGTGACTATCCTGTTATGCTGAGTCACAATCCTTTTCCTCCTCAATTTTCATGCTGATAGCTTGTAAGAACATTTTTGGTTCTGGGAACCACCACCAGTGGCCAAGACCCAATTTTTCTGCCGCTGTTAAACAGGGGCGTGTAATTACAATTTTTGATGCAATACTGTGCAGCAGGGCTCATTCCTGCGCTCCAACTAGAGTATCTGTGAGGGATTGCAGTGTTGTGGCACCAGTGCCTAAGGCCCAATTTTTCTGCCCCTGTTCAACAGGAACATGTAATTACAATTCTTGATCTAATATTTCACAGCAGGGCCCATTCCTGAGCCCAGCAAGAGTAACTGTGAGGGCTTACAGTGTTGTGGCAACACCACCACCAAAGGCCCGATTTTTCTGCCCCTGTTCAACAGGTGCATATAATTACAATTCTTGATATAATATTTCACAGCAGGGCCCCTTTTCAGCGCCCACCAAGAGTAACTATGCTGTGGCACCAGCACCACCACCACCACCAAAGGCCCACTTTTTCTACCACTGTTCAACAATGACATGTAATTACAATTCTTGAACTAATATTTCACAGCAGGGCCCATTCCTGCGCCCAGCAAGGGTAACTGTGAGGGCTTACAGTGTTGTGGAAATACCAACACCTAAGGCCCCAATTTCTGCAGAGTATATAGGGCAGGCCCCTACTTTCAAACATCCAACTTACAAATGACTCCTACTTGCAAACGGAAGGAGACAACAGGAAGTGAGATTAAATCTACCCTTAGAAAGGGAAATTCTCTCCTGTAAGAGTTAATATGGGAAAAACGTGTCTCCTCTTCACTGATGCTTTATCACCAATCCTTGTTTCACTAAAAACCCCACATTTTCAAAAAACATTTGTCATTGGGACAGAAAATGAGGTGAAATCTTCTGAAGAGGTGCACAGACAGCAAAACAAATGTTACAGGGGTGATGACCCTTCCCTATGGTTTCCAAAAAGCTTAAAAAAAGATTTTTTGGCTGGAGCTATACTTTAAAAATGTACCAGTTCAAAATTACAAACAGATTCTACTTAACAACAAATCTACAGTCCCTGTCTTGATTGCACCGCCTGTATACTGCTGTTCAGAGCATATAGTGCCTGGGGGGCCCACGCCTTTCCTTTTTTTAATTTGGGTGCGGGGTTCCCCTTAATATCCATACAAGACCCAAAGGGCCTGGTAATGGACTGGGGGGGTGGGGGTCCCCATGCCGTTTGTCTCACTGATTTTCATCCATATTGCCACGACCCAACATTACATTAAAGCCCCAAGCAGTTTTAACCACTTCAGCCCCGGAAGGTTTTACCCCCATCCTGACCAGAGCACTTTTTACAATTTGGCACTGCGTCGCTTTAACTGCTAATTGCGCGGTCATGCAATGTTGTACCCAAACTAAATTTGCATCCTTTTCTTCCCACAAATAGAGCTTTCTTTTGATGGTATTTTATCACCTCTGTGGTTTTAATTCTTTGTGCTATAAACGGAAAAAAAAGTCAATAAGCGTATATTTATTGGTTTGCGCAAACGTTATATCGTCTACAACTAGGGTACATTTTCTGGAATTTACACAGCTTTTAGTTTATGACTGCCTATCTCATTTCTTGAGGTGCTAAAATGGCAGGCCAGTACAACCCCCCCCTTCAAATGACCCCATTTTGGAAAGTAGACACCCCAAGGAAATTGCTGAGAGGCATGTTGAGCCCATTGAATATTTTATTTTTTTGTCCCAAGTGATTGAATAATGACAACAAAAAAAAATATTTTACAAAAAGTTGTCACTAAATTATATATTGCTCACACATGCCATGGTTATATGCAGAATTGCACCCCAAAATTCATTTTGGTGCTTCTGAGTTTGGGGATACCACACGTGTGGGACTTTTTGGGAGCCTAGCCGCGTACGGGGCCCCCGAAAACCAATCATTGCCTTCAGGATTTCTAAGGGCATACATTTTTGATTTCACTCCACACTACCTATCACAGTTTTGAAGGCCATAAAATGCTAAGATGGCACAAACCCCCCCCAAATGACCCCATTTTGGAAAGTAGACACCCCAAGCTATTTGCTGAGAGGCATGTTGAGTCCATGGAATATTTTATATTTTGCCACAAGTTGCGGGAAAATGACAAACTTTTTTTTTTGCACAAGTTGTCACTAAATGATATATTGCTCAAACATGCCATGGGCCTATGTGGAATTGCACCCCAAAATACATTCTTCTGCTTCTCCTGAGTACGGGGATACCACATGTGTGGGACTTCTTGGGAGCCTAAACAAAAAAACAAACAAGATATTTGGGGGGCACACCTTCTCATTAAAGCTGGTGCAGCCATAAGACCATACAATATAAGAAAAATATTACAGCGCACACATGCAAAAAAACATTAACCTCCAGCAAGGCTAGTTTAAAAACACCTAAACATTCTCAAAAAGATATTTTCAAAAATATGGGGATTTGGTCACACCATATTGCTATATGGTGCTAAGCCCACTTACTGCGACAAAGTACCCCATGATTAGTGGGTCCTACACTATCCATAGATTTGTGAGATCCTGCTTCTCTGAACCATGAGAGCTACACTCTTCTAAATGGGAGAATCTTGAGGTCTCCACCTATGACACAAGTGGACACTAATGAGAGGTACTTAATGAGGGAGTAGGGTGCTCCTATCCCAAAGGATTTGGTCAGAATCCATACAATACACAAGATATTTGGGGGCCACACCTTCTCTTTAAAGCTGGTGCAGTCTAGCCGCGTACGGGGCCCCGAAAACCAAGCACCGCCTTCAGGATTTCGAAGGGCGTAAATTTTTGATTTCACTCCTCACTACCTATCACAGTTTTGAAGGCCATGAAAAATGCTAAGATGGCACACAACCCCCCCAAATGACCCCATTTTGGAAAGTAGACACCCCAAGCTATTTGCTGAGAGGCATGGTGAGTATTTTGCAGCTCTCATTTGTTTTAGAAAATGAAGAAGGAAAAGAAAAATGTATTTTTTTTTTCTTTTTTCAATTTTCAAAACTTTGTGACAAAAAGCGAGGTCTGCAAAATACTCACCATACCTCTCAGCAAATAGCTTGGGGTGTCTACTTTCCAAAATGGGGTCATTTGGGGGGGTTGTGCCATCTGGGCATTCCATCGCCTCCGAAACTGTGATAGGCAGTGAGAAGTGAAATCAAAAATTTACACCCTTAGAAAACCTGAAGGTGGTGGAAGTCTCACACATGTGGTATCACTGTACTCAGGAGAAGCAACAGAAGCAACAGTATTTTGGGGTGTAATTTCACATATGTCCATGGCATGTTTGAGCAATATATCATTTAGTGACAACATTGTGCAAAAAAAAATAAAAAAATTAGCTTTTTCCCACAACTTGTGTCACAATATAAAATATTCCATGGACTCGACATGTCTCTCAGCAAATAGCTTGGGGTGTCTACTTTCCAAAATGGGGTCATTTGGGGGGGTTTTGAACTGTCCCGGCATTTTATGCACAACATTTAGAAGCTCACCCACTCTTCTAACCACTTGAAGACAAAGCCCGTTCTGACACTTTTTCTTTACATGAAAACATTTTTTTTTTTTGCAAGAAAATTACTTTGAACCCCCAAACATTATATATTTTTTAAAAGCAAAGGCCCTAAAGATTAAAATGGTGGGTGTTTCATTTTTATTTTTTACACAGTATTTGTGCAGCGATTTTTCAAACGCATTTTTTGGGGGAAAAAACACACTTTTTTAATTTTAATGCACTAAAACACACTATATTGCCCAAATGTTTGATGAGATAAAAAAGATGATCTTAGGCCGAGTACATGGATACCAAACATGACATGCTTTAAAATTGCACACAAAGGTGCAGTGGCGACAAACTACATACATTTTTAAAAACTTTTAAAAGCCTTTACAGGTTACCACTTTAGATTTACAGAGGAGTTCTACTGCTAAAATGACTTCCCTCGATCTGACCTTCACGGTGATACCTCACATGCATGGTGCAATTGCTGTTTACATTTGACGCCAGACCGACGCTTGCGTTCGCCTTTGCACGAGAGCAGGGGGGAACAGGGGTGCTTTTTTTTTTTTTCTTTTTCTTTATTATTTTTTTGCTTTTTTATCTTATTTTTAAACTGTTCCTTTCATTTTTTTTATTTTATTTATCATTTTTATTGTTATCTCAGGGAATGTAAATATCCCCTATGATAGCAAAAGGTAGTGACAGGTACTCTTTTTTGAAAAAATTGGGGTCTATTAGACCCTAGATCTCTCCTCTGCCCTCAAAGCATCTGACCATACCAAGATCGGTGTGATAAAATGCTTATCCAATTTCCTAATGGCACTGTTTACATCCGGCGAAATCTAAGTCATGAAATGCTCGTAGCTTCCGGTTTCTTAGGCCATAGAGATGATTGGAGCCATTCTGGCCTCTGATCAGCTCTATGGTCTGTTGGGACAGGAGAGCCAGAAAAAACCATGGAAGACAGTGGGGGGGACATTCCCTCCCACTGCTAGTAAAAGCAGTCTAGAGGCTACTTAGCCGCTAGGATTGCTTTTACATGAAAGCCGACCGCTGGCTGAAAAGAATGATACCAAGATGATACCTAAACCTGTAGGCATCATTCTGGTATAACCACTCAAAGTTCAGCAACATACCAGTACGTTACTGGTTATGCAGCCTGTGGGCTGAGCGAAAAAAAGAGATTGATCGGTGGGTATGCCCACCATTAGAATACCTCCCTTCATCCACCCACTTCTAATGATGGGTATACCTGCACCATTTATATATGCCGAAGCATGGGGGCATCCGCCCCAAAAGTTAGGAGCAAATCGCTCCTTCGCCCCTGCTGCCCCCATGCTTCGGCATATATGCTCTTTTTTTTAACTGTGGTGGTGAAAATCACCTCCGACAGCGCTGGAGTCACAGCTTTATGTATTGTGGGAGCAAACGCTGTTGCTGTCAAGATAAATAAATCCGCGCTGCATCTGAATGGTGTACCTGCTAAGCAAATGATGGTTAACAATAAAACAAAGTAACATTACAGTATAACAGTAATGCCCCGTACACACGGTCAGATTTTCCGATGGAAAATGTCCGATCGGAGCGTGTTGTCGGAAATTCCGACCGTGTGTGGGCTCCATCGGACATTTTCCATCGGATTTTCCGACACACAAAGTTGGAGAGCAGGAGATAAAATTTTCCGACAAAAAAATCCGATCGCGTCAATTCCGACCGTGTGTGGCCTGTTCCGACGCACAAAGTGCCACGCATGCTCAGAAGAAATTCCAAGACGGAACAGCTCGTTCTGGTAAACTTAGCGTTCGCAATGGATACAGCACTTTCGTCACGCTGCAATGTTAAAAATGGTTTAATACAGCGCACTCTCTTCTTCTTTATAATGTGACAAGAATTAAGTAGTTTTGCTGTTCATATTCACACACACTTCTCACAAAGTTTTATTTGTTTTTTTATTGGGATTCCCTGAATATATTGTTATTAGTTGTCACATCTGACAGAATGTTTTTTTTTTTTAATTTTTTTTGGGGGGGATTTTAAGCCTTTTTTTTTTATTTAATGTTTGGATTTTTTCCAAGGCTGATCTTTGTTCAATGTTATTTTTATTTTTACTCCAGAATATTTTTGTGTGTGTTTTGTGTGTCAAGTTACCCCAACACCATTGATATCTTTTATTATTTAATCTCAAGGAGATTGTTTGGTGTTGGTGTCCCATGTTCATTTCACATTGTATATTTGAAATGTACCCGAATCCTCACAAACAAACTGTCCTTTTTGAAGTAAAACACATAGGAGAGTATAATTCAAAACAAAAATCCTTTATTAAGGGATCAGAACCAAACAAAGAGGAAGGCAACACTGGATCAACAGGAGAAATTAGCGAAGCCTGGGACCCCCACGGCAGACATCAATTCTTGAACATCAAAATTGGTGGCCTGAGGAGTCCATATGTAAGGGAGGGCAGTCTGGTCCAGAATTCGCAGAGATCCGGATAGCAGCAGATGACATGTGTGTCCCCAGGCTGTGGTACCACAAGAGGCTGCATTTTTTGGCCGACCAGATTGGATCCAGGGTCCTCACTTTCTGGTCTTCCTTTCACGCTTCCTTCCTGGGCTGTGGCTGTGCAGTTGGAGATGTGGCAGGAGGAGGAGTAGGACCTGGAGGAGGACTGGGAGGACCTGGAGGAGAGGGAGGACGAGGAGGAGGACCTGCAGGAGGAGGAGGAGGACTATCGCAAAGGTGTGTCTGAGCTGTCATTTGGCCCCTCATACCTTTGTTAAGAGCCTCCAATATGAGCGCCTCACACAAGACTTGTTGGCCCTCCTCCATCCTCTGCATTTTATGTGCAATGATGGCAGCAATGTCCTCCTCCACGGTCTGTCGTGCTCCCAGTACCTCTGTATCCCTCCAAAAGAGTCCTCCGGTAGCCTCCTCAAGGGCACTCCTCCTACTGCCACTTTCTCTTTTCAGGGGGGTGGAGGGACCTGCAGATCAGCCAGCCGGCTCGGCCCGGCCACCTCCTGGCTGAGACTTCCCTGTGTATGAAAAAGGGACATGGTTTTAGTTTTTGCTTCATCAATCACAATCCTAAATTAGTACTCCCAACTAACATTTAGTTAACATCATTGATTGGACAAGCAGAAATATTTAGAGGAATGCTATACCTGGCTCAATCTGGGCTCCTCCATGTGTTGCCTGGAAGGCCCAGGTTGGGCGTCAGAAGCCTTAGCCGGGGGGTAAGGAAGCGTGGAAGGAAGACTGGAGAGGGATGGCCTGGGTTCAGTCTGGCCTGCCAGAAAATGCAGCCGTAGTACAACATTCTGGAGACATAGATGTCATCTGCTGCTCCGGATCTCTGTGAATCCAGGACTTTCTTGCGCTCCCTTAGATATGTGCTCCTCAGGCCACCAATGAAGATCTTTAAATAGGTGATGTCTGCCGTGGGAATCACCTGCTTCACAATTTCACACAATTGCACCAGTGCTGCCTTCCTCTTTGCTTGGTTATTGAAATGGCGGTGTTTAATCTCCCACAGACAGGACAGCTCCCTTAAGATATCTATGAATACTGACATGAAGTCATTGTCTTTCAGTAAGATATCCATGTTCACTGCAAGACACAACACAAGACAAAGCCTAATGTCAGACAAAACTCTCCTAATCTTGTTACAATATAGGCTTCAATGTAGAAGCAGTATAGGCACAAGTTTGTCTCTTACCTTCGTTCTTACGATCGGCGCTTCCAATGCTCCTTCCTCCGCTCACAGATCGTACGTAATACGCACGCGTGTTACGCTTTATACACACTGCGCATGCGTGTAACTCCGCCCGCCCCTGACGTTCTTTCTAGTCTATTCCCCGCCCCTTTTCGTTCGGCGCAGTGGGTGAAGAGCATGATGGCGGAGTTAGAGCAGGTGTGTGCTAATTATAGCAACGAGGAGGAGGAGGAAGAAAGCCCGGATCCGGACACGTCCCGATCCAGAAGGAGACGTTTTAAGGCCACAAATATGTCCTTTGGGGAGATGTTGGAGATGGTCGACATCATGAGGAAGTCCGACTATGACGGGAAGTATAGGCCTTACCCCAGCCCCAACATCAGAAAGGCCAAGATCATGGCGAAAGTGATCAAAAGCCTTCACAGTTATTTCGGGGTACGAAGATCGAAAGATCAGCTCAGGAAGCGGTGGTTGGACCTGAAGTTAAGAGAGCCAGAGCAGTACCAAAAGATCCGGAGAGTGCTGCAAAAAAGTAAGTAGTTGTGCTGTGTTCCTATTCTTTCTGTCTTTATTGCGTTCGTGCTGCTACATATGCTTTTATTAATTGTAACGTTTAAAAGGGCAACTTTAATGTTCATGGGCCCATTATTCGTTCATATCAAACATTTTTCTTTCGGCCTCTAAAACACCATTGTTTAGGCCATATGCATTTTCCCACATTTTTTTTGGGCCTACTTGGATGCCAAATATTTGTTTGTGTAGATGGGTTTGTTACTAGAATGAAATGCAAACTAGATTGTGTGTAAGGAGAGGACACTGAGCAGCTGTTTTCACATCTGGACACTGGAGCACTAGTGTGGGACACCAGAACACCATTTTTATTAGGGGGCCACACAGGTGCTCCAGTGTATCCTATAGGGGGGGCTACATCTGTGAAGCTTGTACTAAACAGGTAAAGTATTACAGTTTGACAAAGGGCAATAAAAAAAATACATCTTGGAACTTGGCTAAAATAGACAATTGTACCCCACTTCCAAGCAATGTTTCCTATTTCTAGTTCTGCCATCAAATATCTGTGTGCTAATTATACCATTTTTGTTTTACATAGGGGAGAAAAGACTCGGAGGACACCCCTCATCTGAGGAGACCAGAGACCCCCCCACCTCTGGAAGAAGGTGAAATACCCCAAACCCAGGCTGAGCAGGAGGAAGAAGAAGATGTGGTGGAGATTGGCACCACAACAGGTGAGTGTCTGCGACCACAGACTCAGGTAAAAGAGATGGATGGTGGCAGATTTTTGAGACCTGTTTTTTTTTTTCTTTCTCTCTTTTTTAGGTGATCGTGATGTGAGGGATAGAGAATGTTTCACATCAGAAAGTGCCCAGATCCTGATCGGGGAGATCATGGGGTGTAATGCCGAACTGCAAAACATCCAGCAAAAAATCAATGATGTTATTAAAAAAAAATAATAACATCATTGATGTTTTGGGGCGAATTTAAAACCCCACAAAATCACTTTTTGGATTGTGGTCCAATCTTTTAAATTTTTTTGCAATGTTTTGAAAAGCCAAATTCTGAGGATGCACACAGTGTGCCAACATGTGCTATCTGCCATCACGGGAGATCAATGGATGCGTTTTGGGGGTGCAACCCCTTCCTCAATTATAAAGTCACGTTGAGGAAGGGCTTGCTCCCCCAAAACACGTCCCTTGATCCCCCCTGATGGCAGATAGCACATGTTGACATTCGTAAATTGGAGTGCATCTTCCAAATTTGGCTTTTCCTGGGGTGATTTCCCCCCATCTGAACGCTATATCAAACCCAGTTCCTAAATACTGATGTCTGATATAGCCTTCAGGTTTTACCTAATGTGAACTTTGTAAGTTCAAGTTTTTTGTCTTTCTTGTTGGTTTTAACCAGGCCTGTTTTATCTGAAATGGACATTTCTATTTTTGATAATGCTACTGCAAAAATTGTTATACAACAAACATGTTGGTTTGTTTTTAAAAACCTTTGGTAAATGCACATGTGATTGTGCAGGTATAAAAAAGTTGCTTACTCGAGAATGTGTGGATTATTGTGTCAACACTACAATACAACAATTTTGGGGTGATGTAACTGTTGTTTTCTGAGAAAATGTGGGTTATTTCCTAAGGGCAAATCCTCTTTGCACTACAAGTGCAGGTTCCGTGCAGTTGCAAGTGCACTTGTAGTGAAATGTGTTTTTGCATTTAGGAAATAACAGCCAACAGTGCTTTGTATAATAAGGTTACACAATCACGACATTTTCTGGACTCAAAACATTTCTGTCAGGGTCAGCTAAAACAAACACAAGCAGTAAATGTCCACCAAGAATTTCTTTTTTTTATTATAAAAAGGCTTCACAGATTTGCTGGCATATTGATAGCCCCCCTACCCGCAAAGAACTCCAGGTAGCGTAACCGGACATCACGGGCACTCAGGGAGGGCAAGCCAGGACGGCCACTTTCAAGCGCCGTCAGTGTGGTTTGATGTAGGATTCCGGCCTCAGGCCCAACTGAGCCAGCATAGTTGCCCGAATGTTTCCTTAAAAAGTTATGGAGAACACAGCACGCCACTATAATATGGTTCAGTTTATACTCCGCCATATGGATGGGTGTCAGAAATAGTCGGAACCGGCTGGCCAGGATTCCAAATGTGTTCTCCACCACTCTTCGGGCTCTGGCCAGCCGGTAATTAAAAACCCTCTGTTCCGGGGTAAGGGTCCTCATTGGGAATGGCCACATCAGGTGGTCCCCCAGCGCAAATGCTTCATCAGCAACGAACACAAATGGGAGTCCTTCCACATTGTCCTCTGGAGCTGGCAAGTCCAAGCTGCCATTCTGGAAACGCCTGTAGAACTCCGTCTGGGCGATGACTCCACCATCGGACATCCGGCCATTCTTCCCCACTTCCACATACAAGAAGTCGTAATTATCCGACACCACCGCCAACATCACTATACTATTAAACCCCTTGTAATTATAATAGTACGACCCCGAGTTGGGTGGTGGGACGATGTGGACGTGTTTCCCATCAATTGCCCCTCCGCAGTTAGGAAAGTCCCACCGCTGGGCAAAGTGGGAGGCCACAGTCTGCCATTCCTGTGGCGTGGAAGGAAACTGTTGAGGAAAAAACAATAAACATTACTATTTTTACTCTGAAACATGGCAAGCAGATTAGACACAAACATTATGGGGCAACCTCCAGATAGCATTTATTAAGGGGAATTTAACAACACCAAAGTATAAGGTACACCTATCATATTCCCCCTCCCCCCCTCTCATGGGCCATTTCTAACATTATAGGGGGGTTGGAATCTTGGACAGGTAACCCTTTTCACTTCATTGAGAGATGAATGCCTATATAATGGGTATTACTTTGAACAGACCCTCCTTAGTTACACTATTGGCAGACCACTGGACAGGTAAGAAGTGTCATAATACAAAGATATAAATACACACTGTACACATTTGAGGACATTTGGACATTCTGCTATTACCTATCAAGATAATAATAGGATACAAAAACTTTAAACAGTACCATTGGAAAATATACAGGCAGGCCCTTGCACTACATGCTTTGGGGAATTCATCCATAAATCTGACCAGTAAAGAGGTGGGTATAGTGTGTATGGGTTTGGCAAAGTCAGCAGATAGATGATTGAGGACAGAGAATTGGGATCAGCTGACTTAGCAGTTGGGGGAGGGAGGGTTACTAAAAAATTTTGGGGGACACCACAAAAAAAAAACTCTGGCACTCTGCCTGAATTGAAATCAAAAATAACATTTCCAAACCTTTAAGGGGGTGTTTGGGGTAAAGCACTACTATGGAGCTGATAAAATACATTGTTAAGTGACTACATGAGGTGAATATAGGGCAGGAGACACCATGCTGGGGAGGTTAGTGAAGGGCAAATATGCATGAAGGACCTAAAATAATAATTACATAAAAATCCAGCATGCATGAGAACAAAGGGGACATTCACAGCATATTACAAGCATGGTAATTAGGGAATGAGGAAAGAAATACAATATATTAGCAAACATTCAATACAATAAAATGTTATATAAAAGGATAAAAATCTTACCTTCATATACTCCTTCTGCAGGACCTGGATGATGGCAGAACAGGTCTCTGGGATAATGATCCCCAGAGCCTGGGGGGAGATGCCTGTCGAGAACTTCAAGTCCTGCAGACTTCTCCCTGTCGCCAAATACCGCAGGGTAGCGACCAACCTCTGCTCCGGAGTGATGGCTTGCCTCATGCAGGTATTCTGCCTGCTAATATAGGGGGTCAGCGAAGCCAACAGACGGTGAAACACGGGGTCCGTCATCCTGAGAAAGTTCCTGAAATCATCAGGATTATTCTCACGGATCTCACGGAGCAAAGGCATATGAGAGAACTGGTCACGCTGAAGCAACCAATTCTTGGTCCATGAACTCCTCCCCACCCCGTTCATGGACTGGACTTGTGTCAAGGTCAGGACCCCAACACCAAGCCCCCCGCACAGCACGAACTCTATGAGGAGTACGCATACGAAACATGGCTAGAAAACGGTCGGCTGCTCAGAACGAAGTAACAGAACGCACTGAAGAACAGCAAGGCCTGTGAAGAGCGACCTGAAAAACAGTAACGAACGAACAAGAATACAATGACTACCTAAAGTCATGTGGAACTTGCTGCATGCACTAAAGAGCAGATACAAACCCACAAGCACAAACTGAACGGCAGAAAACGATCTGAAAGCCACGAGTCTGAAAAAGCGCGAATCGTCTCTCACCAAACTTTTACTAACACGAGATTAGCAAAAGGAGCCCAAAGGGTGCCGCGCTTGGTTCTGAACCGGCCTTTTCTAGTCTCGTCGTACGTGGTGTACGTGACCGCGTGGTTGGCGATTGGAAATTCCGACAACTTTGTGCGACCGTGTGTAGACAAAAAAAGTTTGAGCCAACATCCGTCGGAAAAAATCCTAGGATTTTGTTGTCGGAATGTCCGAACAAAGTCGGACCGTGTGTACGCCCTATAAGACTTACCATGCCTGCAAAGCAAATACAAAAAAAACATAGTAAAAAATAAAACATTTTGTAACGCAACCTGTGCCTAATATATATATATGCTGAAGCATGGGGGCATCCACCCACAAAAGGTAGGAGCTAGGGATGAGCTTCGAGTTCGAGTCGAACTCATGTTCGACTCGAACATTGGCTGTTCGCAAGTTCGCCGAACACCGAACAATTTGGGGTGTTCGCGGCAAATTCGAATGCCGCGGAACACCCTTTAAAAGTCTATGGGAGAAATCAAAAGTGCTAATTTTAAAGGCTTATATGCAAGTTATTGTCATAAAAAGTGTTTGGGGACCCGGGTCCTGCCCCAGGGGACATGTATCAATGCAAAAAAAAGTTTTAAAAACGGACGTTTTTTCAGGAGCAGTGATTTTAATAATGCTTAAAGTCAAACAATAAAAGTGTAATATCCCTTTAAATTTCGTACCTGGGGGGTGTCTATAGTATGCCTGTAAAGGGGCGCATGTTTCCCGTGTTTAGAACAGTCTGACAGCAAAATGACATTTTGAAGGAAAAAACTCATTTAAAACTACCCGCGGCTATTAATGAATTGCCGGTCCGACAATACACATAAAAGTTCATTGATAAAAACGGCATGGGAATTCCCCACAGGGAAACCCCGAACCAAAATTAAAAAAAAAAAAAATGACGTGGGGGGGTCCCCCTAAATTCCATACCAGGCCCTTCAGGTCTGGTATGGATATTAAGGGGAACCCCGGCCAAAATTTAAAAAAAAAATGACGTGGGGTTCCCCCTAAATTCCATACCAGACCCTTCAGGTCTGTTATGGATTTTAAGGGGAACCCCGCGCCAAAAAAAAAAAAAAAAATGGCGTGGGGTTCCCCCAAAAATCCATACCAGACCCTTAGCCGAGCACACAACCTGGCAGGCCGCAGGAAAAGAGGGGGGGACGAGAGTGCGGCCCCCCCCCCTCCTGAACCGTACCAGGCCACATGCCCTCAACATTGGGAGGGTGCTTTGGGGTAGCCCCCCAAAACACCTTGTCCCCATGTTGATGAGGACAAGGGCCTCATCCCCACAACCGTGGCCGGTGGTTGTGGGGGTCTGCGGGCGGGGGGCTTATCGGAATCTGGAAGCCCCCTTTAACAAGGGGACCCCCAGATCCCGGCCCCCCCCCCTGTGTGAAATGGTAAGGGGGTACTTACCCCTACCATTTCACTAAAAAAGTGTCAAAATAGTTAAAAATGACAATTCCTTTATTTAAATACTTCTTCTATCTTCCTTCATCTTCTTCTTCTTCTGGTTCTTCTGGCTCTTCTGGTTCTTCCTCCGGCGTTCTCGTCCAGCATCTTCTCCGCGGCGTCTTCTATCTTCTTCTCCTCGGGCCGCTCCGCACCCATGGCATGAGGGGAGGCTCCCGCTCTTCTCTTCATCTTCTTCTTCATCCTCTTCTCTTCTTCATCTTCTTCATCTTCATCTTCTCTTCTTAATTTTCTTCTGCGGGCCGCTCCGCATCCATGCATGGAGGGAGGATCCCGCTGTGTGACGGCGTCTCCTCGTCTGACGGTTCTTAAATAACGGGGGGCGGGGCCACCCGGTGACCCCGCCCCCCTCTGACGCACGGTGACTTGACGGGACTTCCCTGTGACGTCACGGGGAATGCCACAGGGAATGTGGAAGAAGATGAAGAGAAGAGCGGGAGCCTCCCCTCATGCCATGGGTGCGGAGCGGCCCGAGGAGAAGAAGATAGAAGACGCCGCGGAGGAGATGCTGGACGAGAACGCCGGAGGAAGAACCAGAAGAGCCAGAAGAACCAGAAGAAGAAGAAGATGAAGGAAGATAGAAGAAGCATTTAAATAAAGGAATTGTCAAAAACTGTCTCTTGTCATTTTTAACTATTTTGACACTTTTTTAGTGAAATGGTAGGGGTAAGTACCCCCTTACCATTTCACACAGGGGGGGGCCGGGATCTGGGGGTCCCCTTTTAAAGGGGGCTTCCAGATTCCGATAAGCCCCCCGCCCGCAGACCCCCACAACCACCGGCCACGGTTGTGGGGATGAGGCCCTTGTCCTCATCAACATGGGGACAAGGTGTTTTGGGGGGCTACCCCAAAGCACCCTCCCAATGTTGAGGGCATGTGGCCTGGTACGGTTCAGGAGGGGGGGGGCCGCACTCTCGTCCCCCCCTCTTTTCCTGCGGCCTGCCAGGTTGCGTGCTCGGATAAGGGTCTGGTATGGATTTTTGGGGGAACCCCACGCCGTTTTTTTTTTTTTTTTTTGGCGCGGGGTTCCCCTTAAAATCCATAACAGACCTGAAGGGTCTGGTATGGAATTTAGGGGGAACCCCACGTCATTTTTTTTTTAAATTTTGGCCGGGGTTCCCCTTAATATCCATACCAGACCTGAAGGGCCTGGTATGGAATTTAGGGGGACCCCCCCACGTCATTTTTTTTTTTTTTAATTTTGGTTCGGGGTTTCCCTGTGGGGAATTCCCATGCTGTTTTTATCAATGAACTTCTATGTGTATTGTCGGCAATGCAATAGCTGCGGGTAGTTTTAAATGGCTTTTTTTCCTTCGAAATGTCATTTTGCTGTCAGACTGTTCTAAACACGGGAAACTTTCGCCCCTTTACAGGCATACTATAGACACCCCCCAGGTACGAAATTTAAAGGGATATTACACTTTTATTGTTTGACTTTAAGCATTATTAAAATCACTGCTCCTGAAAAAACGGCCATTTTTAAAACTTTTTTTTGCATTGATCCATGTCCCCTGGGGCAGGACCCAGGTCCCCAAACACTTTTTATGACAATAACTTGCATATAAGCCTTTAAAATTAGCACTTTTGATTATTCATGTTCGTGTCCCATAGACTTTAACGGTGTTCGCGTGTTCGAGCGAACTTTTTTCCTGTTCGCATGTTCTGGTGCGAACCGAACAGGGGGGTGTTCGGCTCATCCCTAGTAGGAGCAAATCACTCCTCCACCCCTGCTGCCCCCATGCTTCGGCATATATGCTGAAGTATGTAACTGTGGTGGTGAAATCACCTCCGACAGCGCTGGAGTCACGGCTTTATGTATCAATAAAGTGTCAAAGCTTATTAAATGATTGAAAACAGTGTAAAAAATGATACTTTTATTTATGGTTATATGCTGACACTTCGGATAATTGCAATTTTACATATGCTGGCACGGAGGACCTCCTGGTGGTAGAAGTTGGAATAACATCAGACAAGGGACCTCAGGTCACCATTATATGCGATTTTAAGCAGTTTATGAAGGTGAGGGCTCTGTGACCATAATTTGTGGGACTTTTAACCCCTCCTTGTCCATCATATCACACATTGAAATCCCTTCTTTACAATTTTTGCCCCTCTTGTGGACTATTTTTTTGGATAATGTGGTCAAGAGACTAATAATACTCTAAATCATTTGCCCTGGCTTTTTATGAATAAATGAATTTTCTATTGTGTACAAATTTTCACACTGTTTTCAATCATTTAATAAGCTTTGACACTTTATTGATTTATGTTATTGAGTGAATATTTTGTATATTTTTTTATACACTGTAGCGCGGAATCACTTTTATAATTAGTATTGAGAGTGGATTGTGATACACTTTAGGTTCTGCTGCAGGCAGTTATTGTTCAATTTTGTGATTGCACTTTTATGCACTATAGGCACTTTAGGATTTGAACACGTTAAGATAAGAATTCACCATTTTAATTCATCCACTAATACATTATAGTAGCGTGAAGGCTTTATATTTCCATTTTCTTATTTTTTCACTAAATACACCTTTGCTGCCACTATGGACCTGTTCACTTATATGGAAAATAGGAATACTAATTTGGATGAGATTTTTAATGCACAGAACAAAACACGAAATACAGATTTGGAGGGTATGATTAAAAGATTGGGGCATTTGATGGAAAAGAAGGTCAATCTGTGGTGGGACACCAATACGTTTGAAAGATATCTAAGGGAGAATATAGCCCCTAGACGTTTGAGATGGGAGTTACCACCCAATGATGGACTAGCTGATAAGGAAGCCATGGATGAGTGGTTTGAATTTTTAATAGTAGAAGTTTAGATTGTGTAAGATTAGTTCTGAAGAGAAAACAAAGGAGAACTCAACTAGTGGAAACTCAGATTGAAGAAATTAAAAATAAGCTAGAACCATATAAAGAATCTGCAGATTTTAAGAAACTGGCCTTACAATTGAATAAGGATTTGATTGCTAAGGATTTGGAAGTACAACAAAGGAAGATGAAGAAGTATATACGGGACATTACCGACTATAAAGCGGGTCGGCTATTCAAATGGCAGACTAAAGTGGAACCAACACAACCTACCTCAACATTTTCTATGCCAGAAAGGGAAGTGAAGATTGTAGACCCTACAGGCTCATACCCCCCAGATGGGTCAAGATGGGAAAGGAATAATGAACAACATCAAGCATCTAGACCCCCATATGATCAACAACGGATGGATCGTGGCAATACTCCAAGATCGCAGCATGATCCACGCGATGGAGCTCAATATATGACACCGAGGCCATATTATGACCAACGCAATACAGGACATTATACACAGACCCCCAAAAGGGGATGGAAAAAGGGTTTTAAGAAACCCTTTAGAAAACCATATAATAATTGGCACCAGAATCAGAGGGATGACAGAAGCTATCCACAACACTATGAATATCCAGTAAGATATGACAGGAGTCCCATACCAACCTATAATCGCTTTGATCCTATTAGGAATCATCATGATGATTATCGAGAGGATCAAAGCTACTATCACAACCAACGAGAAAGAGATACTCAGAGGCCTTTTTTAGACAGAGAGAAGAGGGACTACTCCCCCAGGAGACACCCCCAAGAATTTCATCGCTCCCCCGGAAGAAGACAGGAGGAAGACAGGGCAAGGCACAGCCCAGAAAAAAGAGAGGATGCAGAGCGGGGAAGAGAATCCAAACGCAAAAGAGAATAGTAGGAGAAGGAGTGGTAAATCTGAGCGGAAAAAGATCACTGCACAGGAATTAGCGGTATTGGACAAAGGACTTAAACATGCACCAGTGAGAAACCTGAATAAATTCGAAACTTATATAGGGATTCAGAAATACATTAGGAAGATCAATATCAAAAAATATCTGATTGGGAATCCCCCCAAACCGATACATGAAGACAGACAGAATCAAGGGCTGCCTCTATACAGCACATTGCGGAATAACTCAGTTTTTAATTCTCAAGTATCAAATAATAAACATGTGGAAGTATTTAAGAAACTGGTGCTACAAGATTTAGAAATGTTGAAACCGAAGCGAATTTATGATCCGATACACATAAAGGAAGGGATCAAAAAACTAACTGGAAGACAAGACATTGTGATATGTCCAGCCGACAAGGGAGGAGCTGTGGTGATACAGTCGAAGGAGCAATATTTACGAGAATTGGATAGACAACTAAACGATGAAGAGACTTGTATTAGGTTGCCGAGTAACCCCACAAGAGATTTCAAAAAACAATTACAATCAATAGTAAATTTGGGTAGCAATAAGGGTATACTGAACAAAAAAGAATCTAAGTATTTGATACCAGAATCATGTAGAACACCAATAATATATACCATCCCAAAAATCCACAAGAATCGTGAAGAACCACCAGGCAGGCCGATTGTGAACGGCATAGATTCATTGACTTCCAGAATGGGGGAATATATTGATTATTTTATTCAACCGGCGATTCAGAAAATAAAGGCATATATAAAAGACACCAAGCATACGCTCCAACTATTGGACACAATATCGGTACTGGAAGGTAGGACTTTCCTGGCCACTGCGGATGTGTCCTCACTATATACTATTGTGCAGCATCATGAGGCATGCGCAGCGGCAAAATGGCTTTTGAGGACGTACAGTACTTTAGTGTGTAAACAAAGAAAATTGCTAATTAAATGCCTTGATTTCTGTTTAAAACATAATTATTTTTGGCATGACCAGGTTTATTAGAGACAAATAACTGGCATAGCCATGGGAGAGAAGTTTGCACCCAGTATAGCTAATGCTTTTATGGCATTTTGGGAAGAAGAAGCCGTATATGAGAATATGCCAGCCGAATTAACCCTATATGGAAGGTATATAGATGACATTGTGATTGTCTGGAATGGAAATAAAGATGCATTAGAAGAATTTCTAGAAGGACTAAATAAGAATGAGAAGAACATAAAACTGGTATGGAAAATAGATGAAAAATCTGTGGATTTCTTAGATCTCAATATCTCGGTGCAGAAAGACAGAGTGATCACCAAAACACACTTTAAGAGTGTGGATACTAACAGTTATCTGTCCATTAACAGTTGCCACTATAAACCCTGGTTATACAACATTCCGAAAGGGCAACTGGTCAGAATTAAGCGAAATTGCACATATGAATAAGATTACAAAACTCAAGCAGATCTAATTGGTGTAAGATTCATTGAAAAGGGTTACGATGGCACATGGATCAACGATCAAATACAACAGGTGAATAAAATGGATAGAACCTTGATGCTGCAGAATAATCTAAAGAAGAAAGCATATCGGGCTGAAGCACCATGCCTTATATTGGACTACAATGTACAGCATAAGGAGGTAGCTAAACTTATCAAACGACACTGGCATGTGTTGAAAAATTTTGAGAGAATTATCTGCAATTAAAAGCATATAGGGGACGCCCCTTTGGATTTTGTAGGCAGAGACAAAGTAAAGAAAGTATTAACCATAAAAGGCAACAACAGTGCCAACTTTATTGATACACAAAAATAGAAAAAAAAATGTCTAAAAAGACAAGACAGACGTATACAATCAGTATTGGGTATATATGTAGAAAATGATAATAACAAAGACATATAGAGCATGAATACATAATATCACCCAATGCCAGCAACCCTGAACCATCCACCTGCATGGGGTAGATCTGGTGGGGGTAGGTGGCTAATGCATATTTCCCAACATGTTTCGGAGAGGACCGTAGTCACATTGGTATATTCCTTCTTCAGGGGAATTGTTTTACATACAGATGGGTGGAGGGTAAATATTTCATGTCTCTAGAACATAAATATGAACATCAATGAGTAACATACCAAAAAACTGAACCATATAAATGGTCTATTTTGTAGCCATATTTATATCACAAAAAGTCAAAAAAACAATCATAGTACTTACAAAATAAAGCTCATGTCATAAGGAAAAGACAAGCAGAGAAAAATGTCAACGTGCTGGTTGTAGGGGTCCACGGGTGACAGAAGGGACGCCAGAGATAACACGCAGAGCCGCAAGGGCACCTTCAAAAGGTACGCCTGATCCACCCTGTAGCGAACAATGTCAGCATTAGGGGAAAGATTGCACTTAGAGACCAGAGAGGACATGTAATTAAACAGGATCCAAAGGTGTATATAAACTGACCCTATTAAGGCGTCAGTTGGGTAAGAGACACACATGGTTCATACCTGAATTGGGATAGTAGTCAGAGACAGTTGCTGCAGACAGTCTAATGTCCATCAAGTAAAGAAGTTGAATCAAGAGTATATGCTGCTGACAAGGATGTTAGATCAATAGTGTCTGCTACTGACAAACTGGTGTCTGCCACTGTGTTGGCTTGAGACATCCAGATATGAGCCAGAGCAGCAGCATATATATAGGGAAGTGCAATACTGAGGAAAATTGCTAAACGCAGCACAGCTGTGTTTGTGTTCAGCTGAGGAGATTAGAGTGGAGGGTGTGTAAAAACTGGCCAATCACGGGCAAGCCTGTGGTCATGCCTGACAGGTGGGGCCATTTCCCGAGGGGCGTACCTCAGGCACAGGGGCGCGCGGCGCAACTGCGCCCGTGCCTGGCGCGATGGCGTCACGCGTCAACGTGCCACCGGCGGGGAGGCTTCGGCGTCATCATGGAGACGGCGGCGAAGGCATAGGAGCGCTCCACCCCCCACAGCCAATACAGGACAGGAAGGGAAAACCATCACCATCCTCGGCTGCGGTAGGGGGAGCCCACCCGCCGGGTATCAGTGCACAGGCAGCACCACGGGAACCGCAGGCGCCCATACTTGCCACCCAGTGGATAGATGTAAAAAGAGCAACCAGCCTGTCGAACAGAGAAAACACAATCACAACGTGTCATGAATGATAAAATAGACACTATTGGACACAGACTAAAAATGAAAAAAAAAAAAGGGGGAAAAATATATAAAATATAAACATAATGAAAAATAATAAAAAAGAGAAAAAGAATGGGCAAATGCACATAGTGGAGGAGAAGGGAAAGGGGAGAACAAAACTACGAAATGCATACATACCGTATATACTCGAGTATAAGTCGAGTTTTTCCGCACATTTTTTTGTGCTGAAAGTGCCCCCCTCGACTTATACTCGAGTCAAGTACTTTTCTGCAGCAAAAAATTTCATTTTCCGAACCGATTTGGGGCCCCGTAAGTTTAGTGCCAGGTGGTTTAAATGTTGAATTTGATCTCAACTGTTTTTTAAGTAATTTTTAATGTATTGGGATATGCCTGTCCTTTATTTATTTATTCTACTGTTGATCTGAAGTGTGGCTCTCCCTCCATTTCTGGTATCTGGGCTAATTTTCCCCTGTAGCCATCTTTAACCACTTCAATACAGGGCACTTAGACACCTTCCTGCCCAGACCAATTTTCAGCTTTCAGCACTGTCGCAGTTTGAATGACAATTGCGCGGTCATGCTACACTGTACCCAAACTAAATTTTTATCATTTTGTTCCCACAAATAGAGCTTTCTTTTGGTGGTATTTGATCACCTCTGCGGTTTTTATTTTTTGCTAAATAAATAAAAAAAGACCTAAAATTTTGAAAAAAATAAAAGTTTTGCTTTTGTTTATGTAAATAAGTAAGTTTTCTCTTTCACTGATGGGCACTGATAAGGCGGCACTGACAGGCACTGATACGGTGGCACCGATGAGGTGGCACCAATGAGCGGGCACTGACGGGCACTGACGATGGGCACTGATATGCGGCACTGATGGGCACTGGTAGGCGGCACTGATGGGTGGCACTAATATGCAGCACTGAAGAGCATTTATAGGCGGCACTGATGGGCACTGATGGGTGGCACTGGGTGGCACTGGTTGGCACTGATGGGCACTGATGAACGACACTGATGGGCAATGAAAGGCGGCACTGATGGGTGGCACTGCTGGGCACTGATAGGGTGGCGCTGATAGGCGGCACTGATAGGCGGCACTGATGGGCACTGATAGGCGGCACTGCTGGGCACTGATGGGCACTGATACATGGCACTGATGGGCACTGATACGCGGCACTGATATGAGGCACTGATGGGCATCCCTGGTGGCACTGACAGTGGTAGGCATTGAAGTGGGCACTGACTGGCAGCTGCCTGGGCACAGATTGGCAGCTGCCTGGACACACAGTGGCATTTCCCTGGTGGTCTAGGGGCATACCTGGTGGTCCAGTGTGGATCGCTTCCCTGGTGGTCCTGGGCGGCTTCCCTGGTGGTCCTGGGTAGGATCCGAGGGGGGCTGTGCTGATAAACAATCAGCACAGACCCCCCCTGTCAGGAGAGCAGCCGATCGGCTCTCCTCTCCTCGCGTCTGTCAGACGCGAGTGAGGAAAAGCCGATCACCGGCTCTTCCTATTTACATCATGATCAGCCGTGATTGGACACGGCTGATCACGTGGTAAAGAGTCTCCGTCTGAGACTCTTTACCTAGATCGGTGTTGCAGGGTGTCAGACTGACACCCCGCAACAACGATCGCCGCGGTGCGCGCCCCCGGAGGTGTGCAGCGGCTCGATGTTCCTGATCACGTCATATGACGTCCGATCAGAAATATCAAACCACTTTGCCGCCGTCATTCTGTAATAGGGCGGCAAGTGGTTAATATTGAGCTGGTTATATGGTTGGGTTTATTTATCCCCTTCCATTAACTATTTGCCATAGAAAGCAATATTAAATGTTTTTATTGTAGAATATTTTTAGCAATAGTTTAAATAATTATTTTATAAATATACTAATATGAGGAGTTATTAAGTGCACAATTAAGGTCAATTTGACTTTTGAGGATTTAATATATTTTTAATTTTTGGAGTATCCCCTTTCTCTTTTTTTTTTCTTTAAATATATCTTTGTTTTTATTTTTATGTTTATTTTTACTTTTATTTTTGTTTACCTCATTCATTTTTATATGATTGAGTCATGGATTCATTGTTCCAGTATTTTAGGAGTGCTCATAACAATTATAGCAATTTTAATTTTGATCCATTGAAGTATTTATGTCAAAATATTTTATAACACATTCCAAACCTGACACACTCATTCTTGCATAAACGGAAGCGGCATCTATGTGTGATGAGGTGTCACGGGTTATCTAGTTACATCTTTGCGTCTGCCTATAGAACAGAACATCTTTCTTAGAAGTGTCAGCAGAGGAACACTTCTCCAGAAAATGGCCGCTATGAAAACATTAGGTTTACTACAAGAAAATGGCCACCGTCGGTAAATAGAGCGGACCACAACAAAATGGCCGCTAATCCATTTCCGTTTTATGAAGATATAAACATGATCGCCTCAGCCAATCCGCATCCCCTGAAGAAGTCACGTGATGACGTAACGCATAGGGAGTGACCGGAGACTGAGCGATACCAGGAAGTAATGTGAGAGCGGCGTTCAGACGCCTTAGCAACTGTATATGCTTATCTCTTTATTTATCATTGTAAGAGTCCATTTTTAACCTTTTTAATAAAGCTTGTGTACTTTAACCATACTACACTATTGGGGCTTTTTCTCTCTCTCCCACCCTTGTTCGCTGCCATCCCTCTCCCCCCCCCCCCATTCTGCGGAGGATACGAGGTTACAAGAAGACTTTGATGTGCAGTGGTAACTGGGAGATCTGGTGGATGAAGTAGAAGACCCCCTGGTGGTAGAGATTAATATAGCGGATGATACTTTTATTTATGGTTATATGCTGACACTTCGGATAATTGCAATTTTACATATGCTGGCACGGAGGACCTCCTGGTGGTAGAAGTTGGAATAACATCAGACAACGGACCTCAGGTCACCATTATATGCGATTTTAGGCAGTTTATGAAGGTGAGGGCTCTGTGACCATAATTTGTGGGACTTTTAACCCCCCCTTGTCCATCATATCATACATTGAAATCCCTTCTTTACAATTTTTGCCCCTCTTGTGGACTATTTTTTTGGATAATGTGGTCAAGAGACTAATCATACTCTAAATCATTTGCCCTGGCTTTTTATGAATATTTGAATTTTCTATTGTGTACAATTTTTGACACTGTTTTCAATCATTTAATAAGCTTTGACACTTTATTGATTTATGTTATTGAGTGAATATTTTATATATTTTTTTATACACTGTAGCACGGAATCACTTTTATAATTAGTATAGCACATGAGCGTTCAGCAAAGCCAATTGAAATAAGTATACAGACACTTTTTTATACCAGCGTCTGGCCTTACGGGCAACTAGGTACGGTGCCAACAACTGGTCTTTGAGGTCCACCCCTCCCATATTTTGGTTATAATCGTGGACACAGAGGGGTTTCTCCACAACACCAGTCGCCGTAGTAATCTGGAACGTCGTGTCTGCATGAAGGGAGGTAAGAACAAAAACATTCTTATTATCCCTCCACTTCATACGGGGCAAATTATTACACTGCAAGCAGGCTCTCTCCCCCAGCCTAAGAGGGGAATCTACAAGCCGCTGGGGAAAGCCCCGGCGATTAGGTCGCACGGTGCCACATGTTCCAATCTGATGATCAAAAAGGTGACTAAAAAGTGGCACGCTCGTGTAATAATTGTCCACATATAAGTGGTACCTCTTACCGAATAAGGGTGACACCAAGTCCCACACAATCTTGCCAGTGCTTCCTATGTAGTCAGAGCAGTTTGTCGGCTCTACGTGGCTATCTTTTCCCTCGTAAACCATAAAACTACATGTATAGCCTGTGGCCCTGTCACAGAGCTTATACATCTTGACCCCGTATCTGGCACACTTGCTGGTAAGGTACTGTTTGAATGACAAGCGGCCAGAAAACTTAATCAGGGACTCATCAACGCAGACAACTTGATGGGGAGTAAACAAGTCTGCAAAACGTTGGTTGAAGTGGTTTACGAGGGACCGAATTTTGTAGAGCCGATCGTATCCAGGGTCTCCACGAGGACGACAGAATTCATTGTAGTTGAAGTGCATGAACCGCAAGATCTGCTCATATCGTGCCCTGGTCATGGAGGCAGAGAACAAGGGCATATGGTGAATTGGGTCAGTGGACCAATATGACCGCAACTCACTCTTTTTAGTTATGCCCATGTTGAGGGAAAGGCCCAGAAAGAGCTTAAATTCGGAAACCGTAATTGGTCTCCAATCTCTGGCAAGGGAGGACTGGGGAATAGTGGCGATGTGTTGACCAGCGTACAAATTGCTTTGGTCCACAATAGATCTATAGAGATCGTCGGTGGAAAGCAGCGAATAAAAATCAAGTCACATAAAATCAACTGTTTCCACATGAATGCCAGGTTGGCCAGTGAATGGGGGAAGTACGGATGCTGCAGAAGTGGTGGGTTCCCAATTAGGATTGGCGAATGCAGCAGGAAGGGCACTATGGGCACGACAGGCCTGTGTTCGTCTTCTTGGTGGCAGCGGGACACTACTTGTGCTTGCCACCTCGCCAGCTTGAACTGCACTTATGGGACTCGCCACGTCACCAAGTGTTACTGCAGTGCTGGATGTACGACCAGGGTGTACTAGGCCGCTGGTGCTTGCCAGTTCACCAGAAGGAATAGCGGCGCTAGTACTGCTCTGCTCCATACGAGAGCCCTCCGGTTCTTGCACCTCAACAGCAGAAGAAGAAGATTGGGGTCTGGTACGCCTGACCTTGGCAGGGACCACAACTCCGTCGTCAGAGCCATCTGTCATGGAGCCGCTGCTGTCTACAGGTTCGTATTCTGAGCCTGAATCTGACAGATGAGTGACTTCCTCTTCACTATCTGTCATGCTCAGAAACGTGTAGGCCTCTTCACTAGTGTACCTTCGATATGCCATTTAGTGGTACACTAGTGAGATTCACAGGCAAAAAAACTCCTGACTGTTAGCGACTGTATCAAAACGCTACCAAAAAAACTGTTAGCGATCGCAGGGATCAGGCCTGACTCTGCTAACACTGCAGTTATGTGTTTAGTGTTTTGTAAGTGACAGTGATCGATCGATACTGCACTTGGATGGGCTGGGCTGGGCAGAGGGGCAAAACGCAGGTGCTAGCAGGTATCTGCTAACACTGCTTTTTTGGGAACCCTAAACTGCTAGGGACGCTAGTATAGATCTGATCAGATAAGATATTGATCCGTTCAGATACTATACCACTAAGGGAGGTATATGGAGCGTGCTTGGGTGTTAGCAGTACTGGCACTAACCTGACGCTGCCTGGGGCGACGCAGACCCTATCTGACCCTAAAACTTAACTTATATCCCCGCTGGGCGATTAGGGGGTTAAACCTTTATTAGGTGATAAACGGCGGGTGCCCTAAAACTATAATAAACAAACTAACTAACCGGCGTCACCCGTAACAGTTATACGGTGATCACTGGTGAAAGGGTTAACTGGGGGGCAATCAGGGGTTTAAAACCTTTACTAGGTAGTATGTGACACTAATACAGCGAACAGAAAAACGATCGCTTAGTGACACTGGCGACGGGGGGTGATCACGGGGATAAAACTTTATTGGGGGGGTTAGAGGGGTACCCTAGACCTAAAGGGGCCTAACACTAACTGCCCTACCACTTATAACTGTCAAAAACTGACACCAATGCAATAATCAGAAAAAAATAAAAACTGCTATTGATGTCCCTGTACAAGGGAGTGATGGGGGGGGGGGGTGAAAAGTGTGCCTAGAGTGTTCTACTGTAAGTGTAGTGTTACCTAGACTTACTTGATGTCTTCTCTCCTTGGCGCCGGAACGAAAAGACAGACACAAGGAGAGATGATATCACTTCCTCTGCTTCTGTTTACATTACAGAAACTGAGGAAGCCTGTCATTCGCCAGGAGCGATCGTGAGGGGGTGGCCATGAATCAGTGGCCTCCCCCTCACCTCGGATCGCTCCTGACAAGAATCCGACCGCTGCAGGTCTAAGAATCATGCAGAGTAAACAGCTAGAGAAACAGCTATCTATGTGAGGTGGATGGATCAAGGGTGACAATTAACACCAGACAGAAAGGGACATTTTCATGTTAAGTTGTGGGATGAATGTGGGGTCAGGCATCACAACTAGTAAAGTCAGAAACAGAGAAATGAGAATTAAAACAGAATACTTTATATGTTGTTTATCATTTAAATATTAATTTCTAATATAAGTTTAACAATTTTATTAATAATATAGATATATTGAAACTGGTTTAGACAACCTTTGGTTGGAAATGAAGTCCAGGTTAATGGGGGAATTTGTAAAAATGGGATTAGTTTAGATTAAGATAACAATTTTGTAATTTTACATTTATTGAGTGGAAAAAAAAAAAGATTAAGATGAGGTTGTTAATTGGAATACAGCTGCCATAATGTTTAACAAAGCCAAGATGGATGGGATACATAAGAAGTTTTTCTACAAAAATGAAATCTTAAGGGCTTTAATAACTTGATGTGCGGTTTGTGATGTGAGAGTAATAATAGATAAAATTTAAATATAACAGACCCATCACATAAAGTCCACACACCCTGTTAGGATAGATGCCACCTGCAACCAGTTGTTTTTATAGTTTTTGATGTGGCTGAGCGCTTTCTGGTCCATCATACAGATGGTTGGTCTTTTTGTTTTTATATATTTTTAAATCCAAAGCAGAACGTGTGGATTGAGAAATGATGTGCAGAAGAATATTTTGTATTTATGGACATCTCTGCATGACCGCAGGGTATCGTTATTGTTTATTATAATATTGCCAGGAAAAAGTTGTCGTTTTGAAAGTTGAAACTGGAGTTCTTATACAAACAGCATGATAGAAAACAAGCCATTGTAATATATTTATGCAAGCTGGACCCAGTAACGAAGGGTTCATCCCAACATATCAGAGTTGTAGCTTTTATGCAAAGGTGCTATTAGACAAAGTTAAATATTATTTTGGTCAAACATTTAATTTTTAATGGTCTGACATTCTGCGCAGCAAATATACGGCTACCTAAATGTTTGTCTAATGAAAGGTTTAAAATATGAGTTTGTTTATGTACTAATCTAACAATGAAAATGCGTACATTTGAATCCAGCCACCTTATTGCCTCTATTGGAGCAAGCTGGAGACAAAGAAAAACCACATGTGTTAAATTGATGACATAGGAATCAGCTGCTGTGAGCCCAGTGCAGGACACACTCCATGAAGACCCAGATATTTCATGTTTTGTAGAGTTATTCCCGGTTTTATACTGAGGATGCAGTAAATCACCCAGAAGGATACTCTGTATTTAAAGTCATTGGATCTTTTTCCTCAGCTCAAGAAGCAGAGCTCCATGTTTTAGCAAAGCCTGTGAGCTATAAAAAGAGTATATATTTATATAGATAGTCGAGATATAGAGAGCTTTTGGTTCCATTAGAAGGGCCAGAAGTTTGTTTTTACTTCGGCAGGTAAACCAATCAAGCATGCAAACTTAATTTGATTGGCTGTTTTCAGCCTTCCAGGTTCTTGCTGTGGTAGCCATACTAACATTAAAACTCCCACATGGAAGCAGACCAGGCGACTCTAAGGCTGCTGCATTACAGTCCCGGACAGTTGCTGGGTCTGTGCAACTCACAGATTCCACCCTAGTTCTCCCCCAGTATAGCTGGGATTAATAATTCAACTTTAAGGACCACAGAACGAGAAGAACAAGTGGTCAACAGGGGGCAACTTCTTATGAAACAGGACTTTGGAAAAGGTGATCATTTATGTCTGCCAGCCACTCTTTTCCCTCCAGCTTGACACATGGACCGTGTCATCAGTCACAAGAAGTTATGGCTGCCTTAGTAAATGAGCATGGGATAGAGCCAGGGTTAAAACATGTGGATGTGAGCGCTATGTTCAATATGGTCAGACAGCAGTAGTGAGTCTACTTGTAAAGAGTAAATGGGGAGATTGGGTGCTGTATAACTATTATCATAAAATAACAATCTGGAATGGTAAAATTATATGGTAATCAAAACATCAGCAACTGTAAGCTGTTACAGTCCAATAAGAAACTGAGTTACAGTCCAATAAAAGCAGTTGTAGAAGGCAGCCCTGTTGGTAAAGAAGAAGCAATCCTCTGGAAACTGTAGAAGAAGAACAACAATGGCGCCACTCTAAGTGCAGTATTAAAACAGATTTTAATAAATCTTAAAAACAGGTACTCACAAAAGTACATGTATTCAGGCATATAAGTACTGGACAGGAAATGCCAGGTGTCCCAGGGGTATGATCCGGTCACGTCCTCAGATGTCGTTGCGCTTGGAGACGGGCTGCGCTGCTGTGTGGGCGGCAGATCCGGCTGCTGGAACGCACTGTGTATGATGTGATGATCTGGGGGAACGAAGGCACTTCCGGGTCTAGGCAGGGGTGACGAATAGGCGACGCGTTTGCGGAGCTGCGCTCCTTCCTCAGGCCTAACGTGACCTGTGATTGGTCAAACATGTTATAGTCTAACATGGGCTGGGATTGGGGGAGAGATCTGTCAATCACTATGAGGCATAGACTGTGTACTGGACGCTGTGTGCTAGTGTGTCAGCGTCTACAGCTGTGTCGAATCTTTGTACAAGACAGCGGCATGTGCTTGTAAATAAAAGAGGAAAGATAATGTTACTTTTGAGATCATGTTATCTATGAGAAAGCAAGGGGGAGAAGAAAGAGGGTTTTATTAAAACACAAAGAAAAAGGAAAAAGGAAGACGGGCATGTATGGGTGAAATGAATGTGTAGCTGGAACTACTGCTATTAGATGAACTCCCTATAATGACAATGTGGTAGAATAAGGGATATGCATACCTAGTGAAATGGGGAATGGGGAGTTGGAAGAACTCAATGAACTATGGTAAACAAGGAAACTTATTGGAACTAAAGTGACAATGATAATAAGAAAAAGTTGTGTTATTACAGAATGATTATAGTAGTAGAATGATGGTGATAAACTAATAATTGTATAATAAAAAAATAATAAAAAATATGATATAAAAAAATTAAAAAATATGTTAAAAAAATATATATATAAAAAATATATATATATGTATGTATGATTCTTGAAAAAAAAATTTTTATGAAAATGAATTGATATTTATAATATTGGGGTGATGTTGATGTTCTTGCAGAACTGCTAAATTGTAAAAAGGGGTTGGGGTATGCTTTGATAGAAGACCACACTGGTAAGTTTTTTTGTTGTGAAAAGAAGGGGGGAAGAGTATGTCCTAGTTGGATTTGGAAGTTGAACATGATATGTTTGCGGCCAATAATACATCATATGGAAAATGCTGGGGGGTAGGGGGGGGAAAAAAAGGGGGGGGGGACGAGGGGGGGGGAAAGGGGGGGGGGAAGAAGGTAAAGGAGAGGAGAGCAGATGTATTGATATTACTGGGGTTTCTGCTTCAAAATGCAAATTAGGTTAAATGACAAACTGGAATGTTGGGAGTTAGAGCATCCTGGTGGGACTTGGAGGACTAGGAGAGCGGTCAGATGAGGCTGCTCGTCTCTATTTCCTCGTTGAGTCCTCCAGGGGTCAAAGTATCCAAAGTAAATATCCAGTAAGTTTCCCTCTGGCAGAGACGTTTAAAACGCTCTGCCAGTGGGAACGTACTGGGAACTGACTCGATGATCCAAACCTTGAGACCAGATGAAGAATGATTGTGTTTGCGTAGGAAGTGGAGGGGAACACTGTGATGGTCATCTCCTGCCTCTACTAGGCGGCGATGCTCACCAAACCTCTTTCTCAAAGTGCGTATAGTGCGGCCTACGTAGTGTAACCCACATGGACATGTCAAGCAATAGATGACGAATTCTGTGGAACAGTTATAAAAGTTACTGATCTGATAAGTCTGGCCCTTGATGGTGAATTCTTTCTGGCCATGATGGACATGACTGCATGTGAGGCATAGTTTTTTACGGCATTGGTACATCCCAATGAGGGGAACAAGACAGAGAGATGTTTTCTTGAGATTTTGTTGACTTTTATATTTGCTGGGTGCTACCAGATTTTTGATGTTTCTGCTCTTCCGGTAAGTGAACTTGGGTTTGGAAGTGATAGTGGATTTTAAATGTGGGTCCTGTAGAAGGATCGACTAATGTTTGGTGAGTATGCGTTCGATGGCTTTGTGTTTGGAGTGAAATTGAGTTACAAATCTAACCGGCTGTGATGTGGATTGAATGGTTTCGCTGGTGGATATGGGGGGTTCTGACAGATAGAAATCAAAGGCTTCGTTTATGAGTTTTGGTGGAAAAGCCTTATCTGAGAACTTTTGTTTTAAGTGGGACCCTTCCGTGATGTAATCAGATTGTCTGGTACAGTTTCTGCGTAACCTGCAGAACTGGCTCTTGGGAATATTGGCAATCCATCTTGGATGGTGGCAACTCTGATGGTGCAAGAAGGAGTTGCCTGCTGTCGGCTTGTTATAATTTTTGGCCAATATTTTACCTTTATCATGAAAAAGTAGGAGATCTAAGAATGCGAGTTGGGACTGATCATGTTCGGAGGTGAAGGTGAGGCCATGTTCATTATTATTACAGTGTTTAATTAAATCAGAGAAGAGGGACTCCGGGCCATCCCAAATGATGATGATATCATCTATATACCTCCCATAGAACACTATATGGGAGGTAAAGGGGTTGTTGAGCCAGATGTAATTGGCCTCCCAGTAGCCCATAGTTAGATTCGCGTAGCTGGGTGCGAAATTCGCACCCATGGCTGTGCCCTTTATTTGAAGGAAAAAATCGCCATCGAACTCAAAATAGTTATGGGTCAGGCAGAATTCTGTGGCCTCTAGGATGAATTCCGCCTGACCGGGATTCAGCATGGGATCGGCAGAAAGAAAGCTGGCGATAGCTCTAAGACCTATGTGATGTGGAATTGAGGTATAGAGAGAACTGACATCTAGGGAAGCCCACAAATATGTGGATTCCCAAGTGTAGTGTTCTAGCTGTTGCATGAGGTGGAATCCGTCTCGGATGTAAGAAGGAAGACTGATTGCAAGTGGTTGTAGGAACTGATCTATATATTGGGAAATGGAACTGGTAATGCTGTCCATGGCCACAACTATGGGTCGACCTGGTGGATTTTGGATACTTTTGTGTATTTTCGGAATGTGATAGAAATACGGGGTGGAAAAGAATGGCTGATTGAAGAAGGCATACTCATGTTTTGAGATGATGTTGTTATTTTTAGCTCTATCTGTGAGCGTTTTGACTTCTATGACGTAGCTAGACAAAGGGTCGCAGCGCAATTTCCGGTATGTACTGTCGTCTGACAGAAGACGGCGGGCTTCAGCTAGGTAGTCACTGCGATCTTGGACCACAATGCCCCCGCCTTTGTCCGCCGTCTTGATGACTATGTTGTGATTGTCAGTGAGATTTTTGAGGGATAGTTTTTCTTGGGTAGTGAGATTGGAGTGATATGGATGGCTGTCGTGTGTCAATTGGCAAAGTTTTTTGATGTCAGAGAAAACCACTTGATAGAAGGTTTGCAAATAGGGTCCCTTTGAGTGTGTGGGATTGAACACGGATTTGGGCCTAAAGGTACTATACTGTATGGGGGGAGAGGTAGAGGGATGCTGAGTAAGAAGAAGTAAATCTACATCCTCATCATCACTCTCCATGTTGTATAATTCCTTTAGGATACTCAATTCAGGTAGATCACTGTTGTCTGAAGAAACATTGGGTTCAACCAAATTGGGAGGTATGTGACTATCAGTAACTGGAGATGTTTTCATGCTGTAGTGGCGTTTGAGAGTGAGGTTACGGATAAACATGTGAAGGTCTTTAAATAACTGAAATGAGTTGGGTAGTGAGGTGGGGGCAAAATTAAGACCCCGTTGTAGAATTGAGACCTCAGCTGAGGACAGGTGATGGGAAGATAGATTATATATTTTTATGGTTTGAGGGATTTGGCCCTGTGATTTATGTCGTTGTTTTCCCCCTCGTTTGCCTCTTCTTCTAATTTTCTTTTTCCTGTGTGTGGGCGGCTGGGTAACGAGGGGGGAATTGCTAAAAAATCCTGTGTAATAGGCGAAGAGCAGTTGGATGGGACTGATGAGGTAGATACTGAAGAATCTGTATGGGGAAGGGGACTGTGTGTCTGTGTGTTGGCCTTCTGAAGGCCAGCGCCAGTGACAGGGGTACGGCTGGTGGATTTAGCCAAAACAGAGGTTGACATTGAACCAGATATGGAATTGGGTTTTGAAGAATCCATAGTGTGGTTCTGGGATAAAGGAAAAATGCTTGAGTTGATGTTGTTGTCTCTTGTAGGCCCACTGGGAGTAATTTTCTCATTGGTGTGGGTAAGATTGCCAGAGGGATGAGGATAGGTTTGACCAATCACAGGTCACGTTAGGCCTGAGGAAGGAGCGCAGCTCCGCAAACGCGTCGCCTATTCGTCACCCCTGCCTAGACCCGGAAGTGCCTTCGTTCCCCCAGATCATCACATCATACACAGTGCGTTCCAGCAGCCGGATCTGCCGCCCACACAGCAGCGCAGCCCGTCTCCAAGCGGAACGACATCTGAGGACGTGACCGGATCATACCCCTGGGACACCTGGCATTTCCTGTCCAGTACTTATATGCCTGAATACATGTACTTTTGTGAGTACCTGTTTTTAAGATTTATTAAAATCTGTTTTAATACTGCACTAAGAGTGGCGCCATTGTTGTTCTTCTTCTACAGTTGATAGAGCCAGGGTTCACCACAGTTGTTTTTATAATATACCACTTCTTGTTTTACCTGTTACCAAAGGTGTTACCAAAAGCTGAACATCCCTTCCAGAGATTACAAAAAAAAGATATATCCAGATGCCCAAGTCAGGATCTCAGAGTATGCATTTTGTCTGTATGGACAAATAGACTTTCTGGATCTCCAGTGGAAAATGCTACTGCAAAGGCCACAGTAAAAAGTGTTATCAGAAGTAGTTTAGAAGTACAGAGAGTAACAGAGGAAATCATTTTTATAGGAGAGTCCTTACTATAAGTTTTGAGGTTTTATTTTTACACCCCCTACTGTCTACAATGTAGCGGACAAAGTAGCGTAAGAAACTAGAAAACTTTTGCCTGAGTGTTTTCTTATATTTTATCAAGCCCCTAAGGGGATCTTGGACTCTTTCCCTATGGGATTTGGTTTCGGAGTGTGTTACTCACTTGTTTATATTTTGTCTCAGCAGCTGGAGTCCTCCATTCAGGACTCACAAAGAATGTTGCTGATCTTTTAAGGTTTTTGACAAACTCATTTATGTGTTTTCTCCCCAATTCCAGATCTTAAAACTAAAACCAGGTGACTTGTGGATTGTTAAGAGACATTTATATACAAGGACATGTTTGGAGACTCAATACAGCATCTATTTCATGTACAGTAAAGTCACCTGGATCCACACCAGACACTGCAAAAATTACTAAATTAAAGAAATCTCTGTGTTTGATTTGTTTCCCTCTTGCGATCACAGTCTAGGGTACTTTTTGATTCAATTACTTTAATTGTAAGGGATATATATATTTGAAAAGTAGTTTAGCCATGTTGAAGTCATATTTGTCTTTTGTACGTCTTCCATTTTATATAGAATTGTCTGTGTTTACACATGCTGATAAGTCAGCATGCCAACAATTAAGCTAGAAGGCCATTCTGGCCACAGGAGTGTACAGCCAGTACTCTAAATATGTCTTATCAATCATTTGTTTTTCACAATGAAAAGTCATTTTGTAATGAAAAAGCTGCTCATCTATTATTTTCTCCACAATGGAGTTTTTTGCCTCTTTGGCCAGGACTACCTCCACCTAAGCGTGTGGAGGTTCCAGCTTAAAAGGTGATAGCAGGTATGGTTAGTTATCAAAATATTGATCAAAAGAGAGGAAACTGTAATGGTAATTTGTAAGTTCTGTATATAACTGAATTCTATTTTATATGTATTGCACACTGCTCTCACTGTGCACATGGCACTAATAATGTTTTCAGTACATGTTTGCATTCTTTCGAGTCCTGATTAGAATTAGTCTGCCTATATAATGCCCCTTGTTACCATAAACATACAATTGTAATATTAATGTGATACCTACGTAATCATGTGTATAAAAACCATCAATTGCGTCATAATAAAAGCAGAAGAGTTATTTGAAAAGATGCTGAGCGTATCTTTTGTGTCTGTTCCCTACTGCAGTAGTTATTATTAATTTGGAACCACTAATCAATATGCGGATAGGAGTTGCCTATCAACAAATTGTCGAAGTCACTCAGGCATTTTTTTTTTCAATGACTTTCAATGACTTTTATGTGTATTGTCGGGACCGACAATTCATTCATTCATTAATAGCCGGCACTAGCGCTAGCACTTTTAAATGACTTTTTTTTCCTTTAGAAATGTCATTTTGCTGTCAGACTGTTATCAACACGGGAAACATGTGCTACTTTACAGGCATACTATAGACACCCCCCAGGTACGAAATTTAAAGGAATATTTCACTTTTATTGTTTCACTTTAAGCATTATTAAAATCACTGCTTCTGAAAAAACGGCAGTTTTTAAAACTTTTTTTTTGCATTGAGACATGTCCCCTGAGGCAGTACCCAGGTCCCCAAACATTTTTTATGACAATTACTTGCATGTTAACCTTTAAAATTAGCACCTTTGATTTTTCATGTTCGTGTCTTATAGACTTTAACGGTGTTCGCACAAATTTTTTTGCCTGTTCGCACGTTCTGGATGCGAACTATTCAGCCCATCCCTAATAATAAGTACAGATAAACACGTGTTGACCTGTTAAAAATGTAACGTGCTTGTAACTTCATGTTTGAGAGGAAAACGTGGTCCTGTGTTGAAATTCCAACCAGCATTGTTACCCTGTCTGCTTGACTACCCAATTCCTATCCGTCCCACTGCAAATGCATACATTGATTTATTTCACAGCAAAACAATGCTTTGCTTTGAACCTCCTACATACGGAGAACAGGGGATGTGTTTTTGGATATGTAGTTCCGGGGTTGTGTCTTCAGCTATCCCTAAGGCTAGGTTCACACCTACGTACTGCTTCAGTGCATTTTGCAGAAATGCACTGAAGTTCATTTAACAGGGTTTCCTATAGGACACGTTCACATCTATGCGTTTTTCAGCTGCTACATTTTTGGAAAGGTTCAGGGACTTTTTTCCCCACAACAGATTGCATTTTGCGTGTAAAAGACTTCAATGGACTTGTGCCAAAAATGTAAGAATTGCGTTTTTGATGCATTTTTACATGCAATTTTTTCTCCTACACAAACTGTGAATAGCCAGTTGTTATGGAACAAGTGGCCGCTGATGGCTGAATGTAAAAAGAAAAAGCAAGAGAAAAAAATGGCGTGAGCCCCCATCCCCCCAATCCATACCAGGCCTCTTGGGTCTGGTATGGATTTTAAGGGGCCAAAACTTTTTAAAAAATGGCTTGGGGTCCCCCCCAAAAATCCATATAGGACCCTGCCAGGTCAGGAAAAAAAAATACTGGGGCATGCTATACAAGAGGAGACAAAGATTTGAGGGTTATTTGAGTATTATCTGATTATACAATTTTGGTGGGGTGGCCAGCAGGGAAAGATGTATGTTTTTCACTATTCTGGGACTATATACAGAATGGCAGTCACCATGAAGCAGTTGTAACTGTTGTTTGAATTGTGTCTGTTCAGAATTAAGAAGACAAGTTGTGATGATTGTACCCATACTGAAGACAGAACCCGTTAGTTCAATCTAATAAAATCTAAGTAGCTTACATTTTCCAGTATAAATTCACAAGTGAATACAGATTGAATGATGGGAGGTGGGGCAAAAAACTGTCATTGTCCCCGACCACCTATGGGACCGTGGAAGGCAAAAAAGAGAGTTTTTAATAGGTTAAAGTAAATTAAATATACAGCGGGGGGGCGGAGGAGGTGCCGGACATGGCGTAGATATCCGCGGATACTGCGGCTAACTATGCCTGGAAGTGGGAGCAAATACCTGGATTAGACAGGTATCTTCTCCCGCCTCCCCCCTGAATGGTGCCAAATGTGACACTGGGGGGGGGGGAGATTCTGAAAAGCAAAAGTTCAATTTTTTGGTGAAACTCTGCTTTAATTTTAAAGTTATTTAAATATTAACTGTACTTCGCTCGTGCTGGAGGGTATAAGTACAAGAAGACTACGTCATAGAAATGACAGACTGCACTGGCTGAAGAAAGAAGGTCATTTAGGATCAAGATGAAGTCGCTGCTGAGACAAATACTGGAGTGGGCTGGATCGGAGGGCGGCAAAGATTGAATGCAGCTGAGTTTATCGTTGCCGTGGGGTTCGCGGGCTTACATGTCTGCCAAGGCTGCAGTGCCTGCTGTTACACTGGAGACAAAGAGTGTTCCGCCTGTGTCTTTATTCCACCGCCCCTCCCCCCCGAGCTTCTGTTTCCTACTCCGGGTCAGTCAACCTTGTCAGCTCAAGGACTGAATGCAGCTCTTCCCTTGTTGGCTGTCACTCAAGAGGCTTCAGTCAGCGACTGTCTCTGGGGATTGAAGCTGGTGCATGCGCAATGGAGAGCGAGTCTGCTAATAGACATTCAGCGAAGAGACCTCGCCGGTTTGAATCCTGGTCCCTCCTAGGGAAATGACAGGGGGAAAAAAGAAGGTGAGGATGCCTACGAGTTCTGCTACAAGAAATAATTTTATTATGAATAAAAGAAAGAAATTCAACTGTCGGTGTGGCTCCTGAGAGGGAGCTTGCTATAATGCCTGTGGAGCATTCTGTAATAGGTGACCAAATGTATGACCTGAATGTACCTGATGTTGCCAGTGATACTGCCTTTGCTATGGAAATTCAAGCTCTACCTGTTCCTACAGTAGCGTCAACTAACCGACTGATGCAAGCGGTCCCTACGGCAGGTGCAGGTCCATCAGGGGAGTCAACTGATATTGCTACAGTCAGGTCCATAAATATTGGGACATCAACACAATTCCAATCTTTTTGGCTCTATACACCACCACAATGGATTTGAAATGAAATGAACAAGATGTGCTTTATTTTGAAGGTATTTACATCCAAATCAGGTGAACGGTGTAGGAATTACAACAGTTTGTATGTGTGCCTCCCACTTTTAAAGGGACCAAAAGTAATGGGACAATTTGCTGCTCAGCTGTTCCAAGGCCAGGTGTGCATTATTCCCTCATTATCCCATTTACAAGGAGCAGATAAAGGAGTTCATTTCAAGTGTGCTATTTGCATTTGGAATCTGCTGCTGTCAACTCAATATGAGATCCAAACAGCTGTCACTATCAGTGAAGCAAGTCATCATTAGGCTGAAAAAACAAAACAAACCCATCAGAGAGATAGCAAAAACATTAGGTGTTGCCAAATCAACTGTTTGGAACATCCTTAAAAAGAAAGAATGCACTGGTGAGCTCAGCAACACCAAAAGACCCGGAAGACCACGAAAAACAACTGTGGTGGATGACCGAAGAATTCTTTCCCTGGTGAAGAAAACACCCTTCACAACAGTTGGCCAGATAAAGAACACTCTCCAAGAGGTAGGTGTATGTGTGTCAAAGTCAACAATCAAGAGAAGACTTCACTAGAATGATTACAGAGGGTTCACCACAAGATGTAAACCATTGGTGAGCCTCAAAAACAGGAAGGCCAGATTAGAGTTTGCCAAACAACATCTAAAAAAGCCTTCACAGTATTGGAACAACATCCTATGGACAGATGAGACCAAGATCAACTTGTACCAGAGTGATGGGAAGAGAAGAGTATGGAGAAGGAAAGGAACTGCTCATGATCCAAAGCATACCACCTCATCAGTGAAGCATGGTGGTGGTAGTGTCATGGCGTGGGCATGTATGGCTGCCAATGGAACTGGTTCTCTTGTATTTATTGATGATGTGACTGCTGACAGAAGGAGCAGGATTAATTCTGAAGTGTTTTGGGCAATATTATCTGCTCATATACAGCAAAATGCTTCAGAACTCATTGGATGGCGCTTCACAGTGCAGATGGACAATGACCCGAAGCATACTGCGAAAGCAACCAAAAAGTCTTTTTAAGGGAAAGAAGTGGAGTGTTATGCAATGGCCAAGTCAATCACCTGACCTGAATCTGAGCATGCATTTCACTTGCAGAAGACAAAACTATAGGGAAAATTCCTCAAGAACAAGCAGGAACTGAAAACAGTTGCAGTAGAGGCCTGGAAGAGCATCACAAGGGATGAAACCCAGTGTCTGGTGATGTCTATACGTTCCAGACTTCAGGCTGTAATTGACTGCAACCAAGTATTAAAAAGTGAAAGTTTGATGGATGATTGTTAATCTGTCCCATTACTTTTGGTCCCTTAAAAAGAGGGAGGCACATATACAAACTGTTGTAATTCCTACACCTGATTTGGATGTAAATACCCTCAAATTAAAGCTGCAAGTCTGCAGTTAAAGCACATCTTGTTCGTTTCATTTCAAATCCATAGTGGTGTATAGAGCCAAAAAGATTAGAATTGTCCCGATGTCCCAATATTTATGGACCTGACTGTATATTGTGTAATTTGAAGCAAAAATTTTCTGCAATTGTTGAAGAAATGAAATCTCCTGCTGTTGTAGATGTTAATGGTGTTGTGTCAGCGTGGCAAGTTGACTCTGTCCAGAGAGTCTAATGTTACAAAATCTCGATGTGTTACTCCTTCTATGTCTATGTCATCTGTTGTTTCTTCTACGCTAGTGCCTGAAGGTTGTTTGAAGGAATTGTCTTGCGAGACTTCTCCATTGGGTTTTCATCTTAGTGCAGCTTGCAAAGAAAAAATCTGGAGAGGTGATTATATCGACATTCTCTTTTTACTGCCGTTGTCTAAAGAGAATCGTTTTGACAAAAAAAGATGACAAGTTTGACGATGATAGGAAAAGATCAGTTCCTCGCTCATTTAATAATTGGTTACGATCCTTTTCTATCTTTGCGAGTGTTCTGGGTGAAAAATGACCTGAGCTTTGTAGTGAGCTATTCCAACATGTTGAAATTATTTTGGAAGCTTATAAAAATTTTCATGGACAGGCTTGGTTTTACTACGATGAATCATTTTGACAAAAAGTTGGCAGTGCACCATTCTCTAAAATGGGGAATGAAAGATGCGGGTCTTTGGTTAAACCTGCTATTACCCTATAAACTGCAGTTTTCTAAACCGACTGTTACGACCCCTGTTGGATTCCGCAAAGGCTTGTGCTTTATTTTTAACGAAGGACAGTGTAAGTGGCCAGCCACTTGTAGATATAAGCATGAGTGTGTGTATTGTTCGGGTGCACATCCTGCAGCTAGATGTTTTTAAAAAATGGCTGCTGGTTAAACTAATCCATCAAAGGAGTCTTTTCTTAAGAGTGGTGACTCCTGTGATACTAGAAAACATGCGGCCATGGCTTATACATTACCCAAATCAAAGATAGCAGAGTTCTTAACTAAAGGTTTTTGGAATGTGTTGTCAGTTGTCAATCTGGGTCGAGGGACTTATTACACTACTTGGATGATTTCTTATTTGTCAGTAAAGCTTTGACCAAAGTGGTGATACCAAGCATACCGTCCCCAGACACTACAAACTGCACCATGATCTCAAGATTAAGGGAACGCAAATTGTGGTAATCGATAGATATATTCCCCCCTGGAGGGGTGGTGCTATGACCAGAGGTGTCTCCCGTTTAGAGTCCTTCTGGATACATGAGCTCCAATCATATTCTCAGTATGAATGTCGAACTCGATAATAATTCTTTTATTAATAAGGCTTAATATTCACATTTAGATAGGTACGTTTTATTCATCCATTCGTTTTTCATTAAATGTTCTCTCTCTTCACTATTTTTATTATTTTTACTTTTTCATTTTTGTTACTAATGTTTGGTGTGGTTTGTTTACAATCCTCTTATAAGAGTCCATTCCACATGTGTACATTATTATCTATATTACATTGGTTTCCATCCTATAACATTCCATTTAGTCCTTGTTAACACTAATATTATATATGTGTTAATTTACACATAGGTCTGTTTGTAGCTTGACACACTCTTTATACCTTATGATATCTAATAGCGAAATACGGAGATTACTTTACAGTTTTCCCGTTTTTTCCAGTTTGTCTTGACATATGTCATTATTAGGCCCGAGTCATTTTTATGTGCCCATTTAAATATTTATATATTATTTTGTTATACTTTTCATAGTTTATCTTCGGGGCAGCCATCTTTGGATCACGTGCCTTTGTCATGTGACCTAGTGTAGTTGTGTCCGTTGCGAGCTATTTCCTGGTTTTGGAACGTACGTTTTAGATGCCATTGAGACGCATGACGTCATCATTGTGTTTTGGAGCGCACGCTAAGAATGCTGTTGAGACGCATGACATCACACATCGGCGCACCTGGAATACAAGCCGCTGGCTCTGCTGAGGTGCATTATGTCATTGCGCAGTCGTGCCTCTGAGAGTTACCCTTTTATTTTTTATTTTCTCACTAACTATGCCTCTTACCTGGTTCAAAAGTCCCCTCATAAGACCCGCTACTTAATAGCGAGATGCTATTTAACATTACATATGAATTATATTTTATATTGTGGAACGCATGTTTTTTCATCAGAAGAAGTTCCAGGTCAGCATATTATAGGGTTCATAGCGAGGTGTGGAACGCACGCCGATCGGCCATTTTGCCCAAAAAACGGAAGTAATATTTTCTTCATGCTAAACATACTGGGGACTTAAATCCTAATTTTGAGGTCATATTGCCTATATATACACTTTGTCGGCTGCAATGGGGGACTCCCCAGACGATGTCCAAGGAGACAAAACGCGTCGGGTAGGACCCCACTGCCACCATTTTATATTGCACAGCGCTGTTTTATCTACTCAAATGTGAGTTTATCTTCTTTTTAATACATTTTTTATGTTTATATATGGAATTACACTATGTGTCCTTTTCTGTTCTTCCAATCTTAACCCAATTGTTACGCATGCATATCGGGGCACTACTTCCAAGAGACACATCAGTCCATTGATGGTTGTAGTTTCCTGTTGCAACTTCCATAGAACCCCACATTCGTATTGGCTGTTTTACAACACAAGCTTGTTTGACCCATCGAACATATGTTCTTTTGGGTTCAAACGTTCCGGTAAGCCTCCTTATTGTTGGTGCTGGTGTTTTCTTCACTTCAGGACTTTATCTGTTCACCGTCACGATCTTCATATGAAGTTTTTCATACATATGGGACTCATATCACTGATTTTCTTATCTAGATTTTTGATGATGCACCAGTAGTCACTGAATTTATGGTACTCACACTATACACATAATTGTATGTGTTTTGTATTTTATTTTTTATATTGCATATATTTTTCATGATTTTTTATATTAGCGGTACACATTTTTTGTTTTTCAAAGATAACTTGGATGACTGTTTATATTTATTTAGTGAATTTAAGGTTCTTTGCAATAATTTTGGTGTTCCGTTGGCACCGGAAAAATTGGTATCTCCTACGCATTGTGTGGAATTTCTATGTGTTACTATAGACACACACAAAAAAATGGACTTCCGTCCCCCTATGGCTAAGGTGTTTAGAATTCGATTATTGTTGGACTTTATTTCCACTCAAAAAATTTGTTTGAAAACAATTCAATCTTTATTGGGCCTCTTGGCATTTACTTTTAGGGTTATTCCGATGGGTAGAGTTTTTTCTAAGAGATTGTATTTGATTATTGCTGGCGTTACATCTCCGTGGCATTTTGTTTGCATATCTGCGACTGTTAAGGATGATTTACTTATTTGTAAACTATTTTTGGATTTGTTTAATGGTTGTTCTTTGTGGTAGGCACCTTTTTGTTTAGCTACGGCATTAAATTTGCATACAGATGCTTCAGGGGCAATTGGTTATGGTGCCTTTTGGCAGGGACACTGGTCTGCAGGTAAATGGCCGGAGGTGTGGCATAATAAGGGTTTTACAAAAATCATCATTTTATTGGAACTGTTCTCTGTGTTGGTGGCCTTGGAGTTGTGGTGAGAGGCTTTTAAGAATCGTTAAAAATCATTTTGCTTCATTCAGGCAAAAAAGGTGTAGTCTATGCCATTAATTGCTTGTCATCAAAGTCTTTACCAGTTATTGCTGTTACGTCAACTGGTCTTTAAATGTTTGACTTTAAATGTATGGTTAAAAGCTAAATATGTTCCTGGTTCTTTAAACACTGTGGCTGACGCTTTATCACATTTCCAGTTAGATCGGATCCTTGCTTTGGTGCTGGAGGCAGACCAAGATGGTATCCACTGCCAGAATTCCTTATGGAACCTATTTTATTGTTTGACTATTCGGAATTCGATCGCACTCACCATGTGGGCAAGTTACATGTGGTCTCTGTGGTATTGTTTTTTAGAACATTTTAATAATTTATTTGCCTTCTTTTCGGAATGTTTCATTTTAGCCTTTTTGGATTTTTTTATTGTCACGTAATTATTTTTATTCGCATATTCAAAAAATGTTATCTGGTGTTTCTTTTTTTTTTTTTTAAGTTGAGAGGTATGCCCTCTTGCCAGAGTTTTTTTTTGGTTCAATAAACATTAAAGGTTATCACAAAGGTAATTTTGTAGCAGATTGTAGACTGCCTATTACCTCTGATCTTTTTAGCTGTATCAGTTTAGCGACAGAGTCAATATGTTATTCCCAGTATGAATCGGTGTTGTTCAAAGCTGCACTTTGCCTTTGCTTTTTTGGAGCCTTTAGGATGTCAGAATTAGTTCCACGTACTGCTTTAGATACAGCAGGATTATTGTTTGAGGATTTTTTCTTGGGTCCTGATTATCTCCAGATTATCAGGACCCAGTAAAACAGATCAATTGGGTAAAGATAGGTGGATTAGATTGGGCTCTATCTCTAATCCAATTATTTGTGCGGTTTCTTTAATGCTGCAATTTTTAGTGCCACAGACTTTAGCTCCGGGACACCTATTTTTGTACCATTCTGGTTTACCTTTGACTAGGTATCAGTTTCAATCTGTACTAAGTAAATGTTTGTGTTTTCTTGGACTTGGACATTCGTATTTTGTCACACTCATTTCAAATCGTTGCTGCTCTGGAGGCGGCCAAGTTGGGATTTTCTGGTGCAGATATCAAACATATTGGTGGGTGGAAATCAGATTATCAGTGCTATGCACACCCTAATATTTCAGGTGTCAACTATAATGTTTGGGTTATTGGACATTTGTATATTTTTGGGTCCCACCATTGTGGTTTCAGGAGGATTTACAGCTCTAATTTGGGTTTGCCTTTGTTGGAATATCGCATTTGGTGGTATGGGAAAAGAGGAATGAAATGGTCTGATTTAAGGGAAATGTTATATTTGTTAATGTATTTATCTTGGCTGTCTCCTCAAATTATTATTCTGCATTTGGCTGGCAATGATATCGTCCATTGCAATACTTTTTATTTTATTTCCCAAATTAAGTTAGATTTTCTGAACCTTCATTCTGTATTCGCGGATGCAATTTTGGTTTATTCCAAGATTGTTCCATGTTTGAATTGGCTAATTTCGAAAGAAATTAGGCATTTTGAAAAAATCCGGAAAAGAATTAATAGGACCTTAGCCAAATTTATGCTTTCTTTACATGGCCTATCATTTCGACACGTAGACTTAGAGGGTGGCATCCAAGGTTTTTATCGGAATGATGGTGTTTGTCATATATTGCCTTGGACATTTTTTATTTAGATCTGCAGTCTTATATCAAACTGGCTGCACTGAAGGTGGGGGTGCCAAGCTCATGGGAATGAGCCTGGGGTCTGGATGAAATTGTATAAATTTTGTTATTTAACCTGAGCTTTGATAGCTGGGTTAATATTATTAGTATTGATTATTTATTGGTATGTACAGTTAATTGTCAAATTTTAAAGTGATATTGGTTATATATGAAATAGAACTTAAAGCTGTAAAAATGTTTATTATTAATAAGCCTATAAAGAACTGCAGCCTTTTTGATCCAAGTCTGGTGTTACTAGTGATTTATTTATATAAGTTATACAAAGTCCTGATGACGGTACCATGAAAGGTGAGAGGTGGGGCAAAAAACTGCAGCCCCCTCCCCCATCCCGACGACCTATGGGACTGTGGAAGGGAAAAAAAGAGAGTTTTTAATAGGGTAAAGTAAATGAAATATACAATACCTTTTGGTTGGTTCATTTTAAAGTTATTATTTGAATATTAATGGTACTTAGCTCAAGCTGGAGGGTATAAATACAAGAAGACTGCGTCATAGAAATGACAGGCGGCGCTGGCTGAAGAAAGAAGGTCGTTCCACCCTCCTTGTCACAGTTCAGTTTATGAGGCATTGGGGGTGATTTACTGAGAAGAAGACACTGCTCCAGTTCATATATTAATTGGTGCGCCGGAAAAGTCATTAATCGAACGTGCAAACCGGCGCACATTGAAGTGCAAATAGTGATAATAAATACCCACAATTAGTAGGTGTTCTCAGTTAAAATAACCCTTTTGATGCTAATCTCATTCCTATCACTTCTAATATATCTTGAAATGTGTTTTCTTCTTTTTTTATCCAAATCTTTCAATACATTACAAAGAACAGAGAAGTGTTTCTAAACCCAAAAAATTTATATTTCCAGATCTTGATCTTTAAATGTGACCATGCATTGGAATCAGTTAGATCACTCACTCATTCATCTTAAATAAATTAGATTTAGTGCAAAAACCTGTTTGATTTCCTATAATTTGAATAAATAGTTCAAGTGCGTCTTCCTATTACTGTACCTTTTTTGCCTAAATATTGGGTTGTGCAGAGATTGGCCAGTCAGATTGCTTAGTGCATGATCATCTTAAGTGCAAAATGAATGTAGATGTGCCATGACCCACTTGTATTTTCCAAACGATATTTCTTGGGCATTATACCAGGCACATGAAAAACCACCTTTTTTCAAGACATGCTAGAGTGATCAGGAATCTTCAAACTACGGCTCTCCAGCTGTTGCGGAACTACACATCCCATGAGGCATTGTAAAACTCTGACATTCACAGACATGACTAGACATGATGGGAATTGTAGTTCCTGAACAACTGGAGGGCCGTAGTTTGAAGACCCCTGTGCTAGACCATTATTATGCCTCCAGAGTTGGGAGAGTGGCATCTACCATCTACCCAATGTCTCTCTGCTGGTGGACACAAGGAAGGATAGATAGATAGATAGATAGATAGATAGATAGATAGATAGATAGATAGATAGATAGATAGATAGATAGATAGATAGATAGATAGATAGATAGATAGACAGACAGGAAGCAATATACATTGACCTGGAAGTGAATCTGTACACAGGAAGTAGGTGTGTGTTTTGAGGCCAAAGCATTTAGACATACACACATAACCCACACAAAACACTACTCCATGTAAAAATGAATAAAAAATTATCGTAATTTACAAATAAGGATCATCTCTTCCTCAGAGAACAGTGAGTAGGGCGTGATGTCATTCCTGTGTGCTAGCCACCGCTTCCGGGAACCAGATATGCACCACTGGTACATACCTCCACGCACACAGTAGTTGCGCATCTAGCTGCAGGAGCCCAATTTTTTGGAAATAGCAAAGCAGATGCAGATTTCCAGGACTGGACTAACAAATGTTTATAGTAAAGGCAACTGGTGTTTTCTATTAACCACTTCAATACAGGACATTTATACACTCTTCCTGCCCAGACCAATTTTTAGCTTTCAGTGCTCTTACACTTTGAATGCCAATTATTCAGTCATGCAACACTGTACCCAAACAACATTTTTGTCATTTTTTCATAGAAAATAGAGCTTTCTTTTGGTGGTATTTATTCACCACTGGGTTTTTTATTTTTTGCGACATAAGTGAAAAAAAGAGCGAAAAATTTGAAAGAAAAGCACTTTTTTTTAGTTTCTATGATAAAATTTTGCAAATAAGTCATTTTTGTTCATAAATTTGGGCTAGAATTTATACTGCTACATCTCTTTGGTAAAAAATAACCCATTAACTGAATTTGAAAAAGTAAACTATATATAACCATTTTGCGAAATTTGAAATTCGTATAGAATGAAATCGAATTCCAATAGAAAAGATTAGGATAGAATAGAAAATATAAAAGAATAGCATAGAAAAACAATAGGACAGAATAGAAAAAAATATAATATATTGTATTCTAATCTTTTCTATTCGAATTCGAATTCATTCTGTACCAAATTCCAATTTCGGAAGATGTTTTCTTTTCTATTTTCTTTTCTATTCAAATTCCAATTTCGGAAGATGTTTTCTTTTCTATTTTCTTTTCTATTCTATTCTAAACTTTTCTATTCGAATTTGAATTAATTCTATGCGAAATTCGAATTTCGGAAGATGGCTTCTGAAATTTTAATTTCGTATAGAATGAATTTGTATAGAAAATAATAGAAAAGAATAGACTAGAAAAACAATAGAACAGAACAGAATAAAATATAAAATATATATTATATCTTATTCTAGTAAGATGCAGGATGAGTTTTTTGAAGTTGCAAATTTTTCCCACAGTTCTTGGGAAAATTGAGATTTTTTTTTTTTTTACACAAAGTGGTCAGTTTATAAGATATTTCTAACTCAAAGCATGTATATAGCAAAAATTACACCCTAAAACACATTCTGCTACACCTCCTGAGTATAGCGATACCACATGTGTGAGACTTTTGCACAGCCAGTCCACATATAGAAGATTAAAAATGAAGTAGTACCTTCAGGCGTTCTAGGAGCATGAAATTACACATCTCATTTCATTCCTACCTATCACACCTTTGAAGGTCCTTGAGCACCAGGACAGTGGAATTACCCACAAAATAACCCCATTTTGGAAAGCAAACACCCCAACTTTTTTCTATGAGGCATGGGCTGCAGATAGGTACTCGGGTACTCTGATGGGCTGGAGACAGGTACTCGGTTACTCTGATGGTCTGGTGACAGGCACTCGGGTACTCTGATGGCCTAGTGACGGTACTCTGATGGGCTACAGATAGGTACTCGGGTACTCTGATGGGCTGGTGACTGGTACTGAGATGGGCTGTGACAGGTACTCAGATTAACTGTGACAGATACTCAGGTACTCGTGTACTCAGATGAACTGTGACAGGTACTCGGGTACTCAGATGGACTGTGACAGGTACTCGGGTACTCAGATGGACTGCGACAGGTACTCGGGTACTCAGATGGACTGCGACAGGTACTCAGATGGACTGTGACAGGCACTCGGGTACTCAGATGAACTGTGACAGGCACTCATATGGGTGGTGACAGGTCCTCTTTATTAGGGGGGGCAATCAGTGTGGTTGGTGTACACTGTAACTGGTAACGAGATGTTAACGCAATCTCCTTCTCACACACACGATTGGTTACATCTCGTTAACGTGGTTTGTTGACATTCTGTGATCGGCTGTGATTGGACACAGCCAGTCACGTGGTAAAGAGCCATTTTTTTATTGGCACTTTACACGAATCTGGGATGAGCTGTGTCCGAGGGACATGCCTGATCGCCGGGGGCCCGCAGGAGTGGCGAAAACAGGGGTCGTCATATGACGCCCGCCCAGGATGGGAGATCCAATCTGCGGACATCATATGACTATAGCCCTGTATTGAAGTGGTTAAACAAGGTCTAAATGGGTCATTGACATGCATCACAGTTGAACTTAGGAATGTGTCTTTGCAAGTTAAACTAAATTAAATCCTTTCTTATTTTTGCTTGGGGATAGAGTGCAGAGGGATTAGAAGTCTTGTCAGTTTTTGGGGATGTCTGCACCCTTGATAGGGTGAAGACACCTCCCAAATTTTGCCAGTTTCTCCTTCAAATTTATTCACTTCCTGTCACAGGGTAAAATCCTACCAATGTCTTTCCTTGGGGACACACGGGTCAATCTAAATAGTTTCCCCATTAGGTAAATTGTACTCTAGCTGTGTACACCCCAAATTATTAGGTATCTTGGACTTTGGGGTTTATTTACTAAAGGCAAATCCACTTTGCACTACATGTGTGATTGACATGTGTGTCCCCAAGGAAAGACAATGGTAGGGTTTTACCCTCACTTCCTGTTTAGCTATGTGACAGACACAAAGCCCAACCTAAAAAAGACAAGCAAGGGTTCTAACACTCACTTGGTTTCCCTCAAATGCCCACAATTAGAATGTTATTGTCTTGAGCTAGATTTTAATTCAGTGCTCTAAATCAGTGGTTCTCAACCCTGTCCTCAAGTACCCCCAACAGGCCATGTTTGTAGGTTTTCCTTCATCTTGCACAGGTGCTTTAAATCAGAGTCAATGGTTTGGTATTTTGGACAGCTATTTTAGCTAAGATAAATTCCCAAAACATGTCCTGTCAGGGGTACTTAAGGACTGAGGCTGAGAACCAATGCACTAAAATGGAAAATGTAATACTTATCTCTCAGTAATTTTCCTTTCCTGGTGCATATCCATGGCAGCATACGCACAATCCATGCATATACTACCATGAAGGCACCAGGAAAGTAGCTTTTAGACAAATCACACCTTTATTGTGCCATGCCAATCAGCCTAGTTAAGCAGCAGCTGGGAAATCTGTTGCATGAAAATTGTTTTGGGGGGGGGGGGGGGGTGTAAAATGCATTACTTGGATTGAGCATGTATCTGCAAAACAAATTATTAACAAAAATACATAACAAAAATTGCTACAAATTGTATTCATCAACAAAACAGGACTTGGAAAAGAGCAAGGAAAGCATGAAACACATGTATGTTAATTTGAGACACTAACAGAATAATATATATTTTGAGGTCTGACCATTTTGCAGAGGAAATTAACAGAAGTTAAATGGACTGCGCCCACAGACATTCTTTTAAGGATTTAATCAAATCAAAGTGAAACTAACAACCTACATTGACAACATCAAAAATATCCCCCCCCCCCCAAAAAAACAAAAGTAAAAAATACTTGCTCTAAAACACATCTGTTTTGCAAGAACATAAACAAAATACAAAAGGACACTATAAGGACACCCTAATGTACTCTTGACACACACACACACAATCTGGCCTCTTTTCAGGGCAAAGTAAAGAATGCTATCTGCAAGCTTTATATAACATAGGTTTGTGAGCTAATGAGGCAATTGAAAACACATGCACAGTCCATGAAACACACAAAATGCAAGTTCAGCCAGTGCCGAGACATGACTTCAAAGTGGGTACACCTGTTAAGGATGACCTTAAATTACTAACCCAAAAAATATACTCTGAGCATACCCAGAAAAATCCAAGTACTGTTCACACACAAAAAGCAAAAAAAAAAAAAGTCCCTGAGCATGCCCAGACCAACCCAAATGCATTTCACACACCAAAAGCCACCGCAAAAAACCAAAGTCCCTGAGCATGCCCAGAGAAACCCAATGCAGCTAGCACAAAATAAGCCACCCCCTGTCCAAAATTAAGTACATCATCCAGCATTCTACAAAATTACAGATGGGGCAAACACCCCCCGGGTCCAGGGGGGCAAACAAAGAGCCTAACATGGGCACAAGTTATACAACAAATACCATTGCACTCTATGGGAATTTTGCCAGTCCCCACTTGGCTGGCTTATATTCTATTTATTGGCCTTAAAATGGGTATGGGGGCCCAGGTCCCACCCTGAGGGACATATATCAATGTCACCAATTTGGACAACCACAAAAATGAAGCAAGGAGAAGTGCCTTTAAAAATGCAAAATTGCTTAAAAGCTAGTAACTTGGGGGGGGGGGCTTACTCTGCCTGTAAAGTGGTGCATCTGTAGCATGTATCCTAGATGCTGCTTCAAAGTATGGCTTTAGAGAAAACTAACAAATCTACATTACAGCTACAATATTTTAATTTAAAACAAAAAATAACCTGCCCCCCCCCCCCCCAAATATATACAAGGCCATTTGGGTCTGTTAAGGCTTAAAATAAGAACCCCCACATGAAAAATACCACCCCAAACGAAAAAAAAATATTGTGCCCCTCCCACACACTAACAAACCCCTAGTCAAACACACAGCAAGCCAGCCCATGAAAGGGGGGTGGAGGCTTGGGGCAGGAGGGGCTCGGGCACCCCCAAAATTCAACCACCTTGTTCCCATATTCAGGGGGACAAGGGCCATTTCCACACAGCCCTAGGCTGGGGTTGTGGGGGGCTGCAGACAGGGGGCTTTACGGAATGTGGAAAGCCCCTTTAAACTAGTGGGTACAAGGTGCTTTGTGGTTGGTATTGGGCTGAGCCCAACATGCCCCAAAGGCAGCCAGCTATGTTGAGTGCATGTAGCCTTGTATGGTTCAGGAGGGGGTTGGGCGATCACTCTTCTTGCCACTTTCCTAGCTGGCCCTGTTGTGTGCGAGTTCCCCTTTAAAAGCAAAAGTTAGCCCATGGAAATCCAAGGGATTAGAGGGGGAGACAAGAGCATTGGAGAATGGAGTGTGGAGTTTCCCTTTAATAGATATACTTTATTGTCATTGTATACATACATCAACATTTTTCCGGGTACTCTTTACAGCAGCAATAAAAACATTTCTCAACAAAACCACACATACATACTCCTAGTACATGCCCACATAAAATTCCTAAAACTCTGTACCTGATGGAATTATGGACAATATGGCCTTAGGAAAAAAACTATGCTTTAAGCGATTAGTGTGCGTTTTAAGTGTTCTATATCTTTTCCCTTATGGCAATGGGACAAACGCACAGTAACCTGGGTGGGTTGGATCAATACTAATAGCTTTTGCCCCTTTTTAATCGGCTGGCATATGATGTGTCCAAATTCGGTAGCTCTGTTCCTCTGTTTTAAAACCAAAAGCTAACCCAGGGAAATCATATGCATTAGAGGGGGAAGGTTAAATGCCCTTTTAAGAGTAGCTAGAGGGGCGAGAGTCTTTTTACATAATTTTAACAAAGGTGCATGTCACATGTTGGCAACATAACAAGCCAACATGACCTGAGTGCAAATCTCCTTAAAAAAAAAAAAAAAAACATAAAAAGGTGAACCAGAGTAAAAAAAAAAAAAATTGTCAAATTTAGAGGCACGCTGTTCAACCCATGCAATTGCATGTACGTTGCTTAACATTTACTAAGATTTTGGCTGCGCAGTGAACAAAGTCATGTGAACAAGCGCAAGAGCCACTTGCGTATGCGCACTGCTTACATTGATCTCACGCAGTTCTAAACATACTTGCAGGGACAGCAGACTCTCTCTGAAAAAGTTACTTTCTTATTCTATTTTGGGCATATTTGTTACTTGGGCAGTTGTTACTAAACTTCCTCACATCAGCCCATAATATTGGCCCCTCCATCTTCTGTCAACATTGAATTGGAGATGCCGTGCGCCATGTCCATAGTGGCGCACAGATTGCATTCTCCCGTGCATTGAGATCACTATAGAAAATGGGGGATTCGAGCTCTGTTACCGGCGCACCATTTTGTAAATATGGAAATGTGCATTGCGCGTCGCCATGTGCCTCTACTGATGGTGCATGGCTTTTGTAAATCACCCCCATTGTATCTCCCTTTGAGAGGAGATGAAATTGTAATAATTTTGCTATTTAACCTGAGCTTTCATAGCTGGGTTATTGTTATTAATGTATTATTTATTTGGTATGTAAAGTTAGTCACATTTTAAAGTGATATTGTTTATATATGAAATATATCTTAAAGATATCATTTTTTTTAATAATTAATAAGCCTATAATAAAGAACTGTTTCCTTTTTGATCCAAGTCTGGTGGTACTAGTGATTTATTTATATAAGCATAAGTTATTCAAAGTCCTGACTACGGTACCATTAATAATACTTCAGCCTATACTAATGGTTCATCAACATTAGCTGCTGTGCTGTTTGGGGTGCACTTCACTTTTCAGAACATCCACTGTAAAGCAATGCATGCACACTCTGATTTACTGATGGCCTTTAGCTGCTTGTGATAGCGGATTTAATTCGCTTCCTGTAACAGGGTCACACAGGTTAAATGGTTGTCATCTATGTGTACTTTACATCATTGTAATGGGAGTCTGTTCCTGTGTAAATGACTGTGTACAGAGATTGTGCTTGGCATGGGATATAACTTATGGTGTAAACTCATCAAAGTTCACTTTTTGAATTTTCTTTAATTAAGCGAGTAGATGTGATGATTAGATAGCACGGAAAATGATTGGCAACATCCAGAAAATATGTTCACTAGAGAAAGAAATGACAGATAGCTAAGCAGCAGATGGTACATAATTTGAATATACCTGTAGGAGTTTTACTCTGAAGATGATTGTAAACGGCAAGAAACAGTGATTCTGCAAACTTTTTATATCATTTAATCTCAGACTCAGAGAAGCACACAGATCACTGGAGTGTCTGCAAATGGTTCATATTATCTTATACCACCTTGTAAATTAGTTAGTTGAGACACACATTCATCCAATTACAGCTAGATAGCTCATTTCCATTCATTTTATCACTGAAAAAAAAATTAAGGTTGTAACACATCTTCTTTTTGTTTATCAATTAATTCTGAGGCACAGGAAACTGTCAGAAGTGGTATACACCACATTAACAGAGCAGATAAACCTGTTTCAGGTCTATCTGTGCCACCTGCACCAGTTTCTAATTTAGAGTGAAAAAGAAACTTGCGTAGGTCTGCACCTTATTAACAGAGGGAATATATAGAAAATTGACGCAGATTTCCACTAGGTGTGACCAGTAGACATCTCACATCCCTCTTTATGCCCTCTATGCTCGTGCAGTGATTGTGCCCCTGGGTTAATTAGGAGCAGCATCTGCTCTATGTTCTAAGTTTAGAAGAGTTTAGAAGTTAATGCAAACATTGTGCCTGAACAGCTCCTTGTTAATTCCTTGCATTGTTTGCTGTTGCTATAGAGGTATTAAGTTTATTCTGCACCAAAAACCCAAGGCTAGTATTGAACAGCATGGGTTTTTTTAATGCCTAAAATAACTACACACCCCAAACCTTAGGTTGACCACAATTCATCACCAAACTGAACCAAAATTGTATCTAACCTAACACTTAAGCTGGCCATACACCATACAATTTTCCTGTTCAATTTTCTTTAGATTTACCTTCAACTATGTAGTACAAGGGCCTGCCTGATTGCATCCAAATTGAAAGTGTTTAGGTTTGAGCTCCTATTATATGGTTTTGGTAAATCTAAAGGAAAGTTAAACAGGAAAATTGAATAGTGTATGGCCAGCCTTAGGCTGACCCTATCGCTAATTCTTCACAACTACCCAAACCTTATAATATAACCCAATCTCTTAAATAAACTCTTGTCATTTAACCTCTCCCTAACACCTAGCCCTTGACCCCTTCACGACCGAGGGTAAAACAAACATCAATGTCCAGACCCTATCTGATCGATATCCTAACATTAGATCCTCCCACTCTTTGTCCCGAAAATCCCCCAGTGTCAACAAAAACTCAAAACCAATTGCAGAAAAATTGACCTTAAAGTGGATTTAGTCATAATATCAAGGTTGGTTGGAGTAGTCCTATAGCAGAGTGTACAGGAGAAAGGAAGCTGTGTTGTACACCCAATTAGACAAAATGTATTAGTATTGTTCACTTTGCTTTGGAAATAAACATTTTTTTAGGGCAGAATCTCTTAAATCCTTGAGGAAGAGACAATTTAATAAATCTTGAAATGTGTTGGATGGCTGATGCCACCAAACAAGCAACTTTGTGGAATACCAAAGCTTTTCAACTTATGTGGTTTTTGGGGAGTACCGCTTAAATATGTATATGTACATGAATGTCAACTTTCTATGAGTCAATTGTGGCTGTTTTGTGGTTTTATACATTTGTGCTTTCTTAATTTTTGCATTAAAGTAAAACATTTTAAACAAAAATATGTTTTTGTTGGTTTGGTTGCCTGCAAAATCCCATAGAGTTAAAAGAGAACAAAATACAATTTAATCAGGGAAGGCGGCAGCCTTTTTCCAAAGTAGCGTGAACAATACTAACAAAAGCTATATATTTCTTGCTATTATCATAACTTACCACCAAAGAACAACCCAAAAAAAATTATCTGGCTCCTGAAGATTGCATCGATAACACATATTGTATGTGTATGTTATTTGTTGTTTGTACCTGTAGCAGGGTTCAGAAACAGTGGTGTGCAGTTTTTTTTTTCATCCTACCTAAAACACACTGACACTAACTGACACCAAAACTAATTCAACTGCTTCACGCTTGGCCTATAGTCAAATAACGACCGAGCGGGAGCTCTCCCATCCTGAGTGGACTTCATATGACGTCCTCCCTGGCGCATGCCCTAGGGGTCGCGCTGCAGTGCCATCTGTCACTCGCTGTGTCCACCAGACACAGTGGATAACAGATCATTGCACTGATCTATTGCTGGTACCATGTGATCACCATGACCAATTACAGTGATCACAAGACAGCTGTACACAATGATTGGCTTTCATTTATAACATTCAATTTGAAGTGTTGATCTCTGAGATTGGACACAGTGATCACATGGTACAGACAGGGCACCTATACTATGCGATAGTGGTGGCCACTCACAGCTTCACAATAGTACACAATGAATGAATGGATGTTATTAATAAAAACGATTGCTTATAACAGTGATTGTCACAAGAAAAAGTTATAAAATTGATACCATCAGATATTAGGAAGTAGATAAAAACTGACTCCAATAAAAACCTCATGAGAAAAAAAAAAGACTGATATTATTGAATGCCAGCCCTTATTTTCCATCAACTACAGATACAATGACAGAAAACAAGAAAATGGTTTATATTACCATTGAAATAATACTGTGCTGGGGACTCAAATCAAGAGTGAAAATTGTAAATCAAAACAGGTAAACTGAAACTTGTAAATATAGACAAATTATATATACCTTAGATTTAGAAATGTAGAAAAACAAAATAATGACAAATAATGAGCTGCTATTACAAGAGGGGGGGGCAAATATTCAGGGGTATTCCTTGTATCGGAAGTGAAGGGAAAGTAGAAGAGGGGGATGGGTGTGTCTTTATATCCAAAATGATGTAAGGGTGGTAGAGTGGAGTGACATTGTCAGTGGGATGAGGGGAGCGGTGGAATCCTTACATAGAACTCCATAGAGAAGTGGGTGGGAAATTAATAGTGGGGGTATGTTACAGGCCTCCCAACCTGAAGGAGGAGGAGCTGGAACCCCTAACACAGTTATGCCCCGTACACACGGTCGGAGTTTGTTCGGACATTCCGACAACAAAATCCTAGGATTTTTTCCGACGGATGTTGGCTCAAACTTGTTTTGTCTACACACGGTCGCACAAAGTTGTCGGAATTTCCGATCGCCACGTACGACGAGACTAGAAAAGGCCGGTTCAGAACCAAGCGCGGCACCCTTTGGGCTCCTTTTACTAATCTCGTGTTAGTAAAAGTTTGGTGAGAGACGATTCGCGCTTTTTCAGACTCGTGGCTTTCAGATCATTTTCTGCCGTTCAGTTTGTGCTTGTGGGTTTGTATCTGCTCTTCAGTGCGTGCAAGCAAGTTCCGCGTGACTTTAGTCATTGTACTCTTGTTCGTTCGTTACTGTTTTTTAGGTCGCTCTTCACAGGCCTTGCTGTTCTTCAGTGCGTTCTGTTACTTCGTTCTGAGCAGCCGACCGTTTTCTAGCCATGTTGCGTATGCGTACTCCTCGTAGAGTTCGTGCTGTGCGGGGGCTTGGTGTTGGGGTCCTGACCTTGACACAAGTCCAGTCCATGAACAGGGTGGGGAGGAGTTCATGGACCAAGAATTGGTTGCTTCAGCGTGACTGGTTCTCTCATATGCCTTTGCTCCGTGAGATCCGTGAGAATAATCCTGATGATTTCAGGAACTTTCTCAGGATGACGGACCCCGTGTTTCACCGTCTGTTGGCTTCGCTGACCCCTTATATTAGCAGGCAGGATACCTGCATGAGGCAAGCCATCACTTCGGAGCAGAGGTTGGTCGCTACCCTGCGGGATTTGGCGACAGGGAGAAGTCTGCAGGACTTGAAGTTCTCGACAGGCATCTCCCCCCAGGCTCTGGGGATCATTATCCCAGAGACCTGTTCTGCCATCATACAGGTCCTGCAGAAGGAGTATATGAAGGTAAGATTTTTATCCTTTAATATCACATTTTATTGTATTGAATGTTTGCTAATATATTGTATTTCTTTCCTCATTCCCTAATTACCATGATTGTAATATGCTGTGAATGTCCCCTTTGTCCTCATGCATGCTGGATTTTTATGCAATTATTATTTTAGGTCCTTCATACATATTTGTCCTTCAACCCCAGCATGGTGTCTCCTGGCCCTATATTCACCTCATGTAGTAACTTAACAATGTATTTTTTCTGCTTCATAGTAGTGCTTTACCCCAAACACCTCCTAAAATGTTTTTAAATGTTATTTTTGCTTTAAATTCAGGCAGAGTGCCAGAGTGCCAATTTTTAGTAACTCTCCCTCCCCCAACTGCTAAGTCAGCTGATCCCAATTCTCTTTCCTCAATCATCTATCTGCTGACTTTGCCAAACCCATACACACTATACCCATCTCTTTTGTGGTCAGATTTATGGATGAATTCCCCAAAGCATGTAGTGCAAGGGCCTGCCGGTATACTTTCAAATGGTACTGTTTAAAGTTTTTGGATCCTATTATTATCTTGATAGGTAATAGCAGAATGTCCAAAGGTCCTCAAATGTGTACAATGTGTATTTATATCTTTGTATTATGACACTTCTTACCTGTCCAGTGGGCTGCCAATAGTGTAACTAAGGAGGGGCTGTTCCAAGTAATACCCATTATTTAGGCATTCATCTCTCAATGAAGTGAAGAGGGTTACCTGTCAAAGATTTCCACACACCCCCTATAATGTTAGAAATGGCCCATGAGAGGGGGGGAGGGGGAATATGATAGGTGTACCTTATACTTTGGTGTTGTTAAATTCCCCTTAATAAATGCTATCTGGAGGTTGCCCCAGAATGTTTGTGTCTAATCTGCTTGCCATGTTTCTGATCAAAAATAGTAATGTTTATTGTTTTTTCCTCAACAGTTTCCTTCCACGCCACAGGAATGGCAGACTGTGGCCTCCCACTTTGCCGAGCGGTGGGACTTTCCTAACTGCGGAGGGGCAATTGATGGGAAACATGTCCACATCGTCCCACCACCCAACTCGGGGTCATACTATTTCAACTATAAGGGGTTCAATAGTATAGTGATGTTGGCGGTGGTGTCGGCTAATTATGACTTCCTGTATGTGGACGTGGGGAAGAATGGCCGGATGTCCGATGGTGGAGTCATCACCCAGACAGAGTTTTACAGGCGTCTCCAGAATGGCAGCTTGGACTTGCCAGCTCCAGAGGACAATGTGGAAGGACTCCCATTCGTGTTCATTGCTGATGAAGCGTTTGTGCTGGGGGGAACACCTGATGCGGCCATTCCCAATGAGGACCCTTACCCCGGAACAGAGGGTTTTTAATTACCGGCTGGCCAGAGCCCGAAGAGTGGTGAAGAACACATTTGGAATCCTGGCCAGCCGGTTCCGCCTATTTCTGACACCCATCTATATGGGGAGGGGCCAGGACGGAGCGATCAGCACAGAGCTGGGTTGTGGAGCTCTCACACCCCGCAGCACGCCGCACAGCCGTTTTTTCCTATGTTATGTTTGGTGCACATGAGCACCTTATAAATGTGAGTACCCCATGTGGGGATCGGATGTGATTTTAATAAAAGTATCCTACGGTATTATACTATATTAGCCTTTGTCTTTTATATGGTCTGATGTGAGTGGAGCCATAAAGAATCTAGTGTGGGAATCAGCTGTACCTAATACTGAGCCCAGGGGTGGCTCCAAAAGCGTGTATTGACACAATTAAAACCTGTGTCACACGCTCCAAGGTGAGCGCAATCACATTGGGGGTCACCAAGGCACTTCACAGCATGTTTTTCTTTGGGCACGTTTGATTCAAAACCGGAACTTTTTCTTTGAACCATCACCATTACACTGACTTTTATTTGAACTTGGTCACTTTATGTTACTGGATTGGAAGATTCTTTCACGGATGTGATTTGAACACCTTTATTAGGGCGATTATAGTTTCAATTCGCCCATGCATGTGATTGATTTACTCTGTTTGTGTTTTACGAATATATATATTGTTTTATTTAAATTTTTTTTCTTTTTCATTTTAATCACAGGTGGATCTACATATATGTGTAACATTTTTTAGCATATACACCTTATTAGGAATGATTATATTTTAATCACTGTGGATTGTATATTTATCTTATTACGTTTTTCTATGCACATTGCACTTTGTGTTTTATTGCACTAGATATTTTTTAGTGTGTTTGGTCATAGGATTCACACAGCAGGTGATCTTAGTAAGTGATCAGAGCTTTAGGATTCACACAGCAGGTGATCTTAGTAAGTGATCAGAGCTTTAGGCTCTATTTGATTTGCACGCTTTATTATCTATGATTTGTACTTAGATTTACAGTTATTCAGTTACACCCCTAGGCGCGGCGCATTTTTTTCATATATCATTTATCGCACGGTCATGAATACGTGATCTGCGCCTGCAGCCGGGTAGCTGTTTGGTTGAATTTCCATTAAGGCACTGGATAATTGTGGCTCGCAGGATTTTTCTCCATAATTCAGAGTTTTACAGGCGTCTCCAGAATGGCAGCTTGGACTTGCCAGCTCCAGAGGACAATGTGGAAGGACTCCCATTCGTGTTCATTGCTGATGAAGCGTTTGTACTGGGGGAACACCTGATGCGGCCATTCCCAATGAGGACCCTTACCCCGGAACAGAGGGTTTTTAATTACCGGCTGGCCAGAGCCCGAAGAGTGGTGGAGAACACATTTGGAATCCTGGCCAGCCGGTTCCGCCTATTTCTGACACCCATCTATATGGCGGAGTATAAACTGAACCATATTATACTTGCGTGCTGTGTTCTCCATAACTTTTTAAGGAAACATTCGGCCAACTATGCTGGCTCAGTTGGGCCTGAGGCTGGAATGATACATCAAACCACACTGACGGTGCTTGAAAGCGGCCGTCCTGCCTTGCCCTCCCTGAGTGCCCGTGATGCTTGGTTACGCTACCTGGAGTTCTTTGTGGGTAGGGGGGCCATCAATATGCCAGAAAATATGTGAAGCCTTTTTATAATAAAAAACAAAAAGAAATTATTGTGGACATTTACTGCTTGTTTGTTTTAGCTGACCCTGACAGAAATGTGTTGAGTGCAGAAAATGGCGTAATTGTGTAACCTTATACAAAGCACTGTTGGCTGTTATTTACTAAATGCAAAAAAACATTTCACTACAAGTGCACTTGCAACTGCACTGAACCTGCACTTATAGTGCAAAGTGGATTTGCCCTTAGGAAATAACCCCCATTTTCGCTGAAAACAGCAATTAAATCACCCCAAAAGTGTTGTAGTGTTGAGACAATAATCCACACATTCTTGATTAACCAACTTTTTTATACCTGCACAATCACATGTGCATTAACCAAAGGTTTTTAAAACAAACCAACATGTTTGTTGTATAACAATTTTTGGGGTGGCATTATCAAAAATAGAAATGTCTATTTACGATAAAACAGGCCTGTGTAAAACCAAAAAGAAAGACAAAAAACTTGAACTTACAAAGTTCACATTAGGTAAAACCTGAAGGCAATATCAGACATCAGTATTTAGGAACTGTGTTTGAGATTGCGTTCAGATGGGGGGGAAATCACCCCTGGAAAAGCCAAATTTGGAAGATGCACACCAATTTACGAATGTCAACATGTGCTAGCTGCTATCACAGGGGAATCAAGGGACGTGTTTTGTGGGAGCAAGCCCTTCCTCACCGCTACTTTATTATTGAGGAAGAGGTTGCACCTCCAAAACGCGTCCATTGATCTCCCGTGATGGCAGATAGCACATGTTGGCACACTGTGTGCATCCTCCAAATTTGGCTTTTCAAAACATTGCAAAAAGATTTAAAACATTGGACCACAATAAAAAAAAAGTGATTTTGTGGGGTTTTAAATTCGCCCCAAAACATCAATGATGTTATTATTTTTTTGAATCACATCATTTATTTTTTTCTGGATGTTTTGCAATTCGACATTACACCCCATGATCTCCCCGATCAGGATCTGGGCACTTTCAGATGTGAAAGGATCTCGATCCCTCACATCATGATCACCTAAAAAGAGAGAAACCGAACAAAAACAGGTATCAAAAATCTGCCACCATCCATCTCTTACCTGAGTCTGTGGTCGCAGACACTCACCTGTTGTGGTGCCAATTTCCACCACATCTTCTTCTTCCTCCTGCTCTTCTTGGGTTGGGGGTATTTCACCTTCTTCCATAGGTGGGAGGTCTCTGGTGTCCTCGGATGAGGGGTGTCCTCCGAGTCTTTTCTCCCCTATGTAAAACAAAAATGGTATAATTAGCACACAGATATTTGATGGCAGAACTATAAATAGGAAACATTGCTTGGAAGTGGGGTACAATTGTCTATTTTAGCCGAGTTCCAAGATGTATTTTTTTTTATTGGCCTTTGTCAAGCTGCAATACTTTACCTGTTTAGTACAAGCTTCACAGATGGAGACCCCCCTATAGTATACACTGGAGCACCTGTGCGGCCCCCTAATAAAAATGGTGTTCTTGTGTCCCACACTAGTGCTCCAGTGTCCAGATGTGAAAACAGCTGCTCAGTGTCCTCTCCTTACACAGAATCTAGTTTGCTTTTCATTCTAGTAACAAACCCATCTACACAAACAAATATTTGGCATCCAAGTAGGCCCTAAAAAATGTGGGAAAATGCATATGGCCTAAACAATGGTGTTTTAGAGGCCGAAAGAAAAATGTTTGATACGAATGAATAATGGGCCCATGAACATTAAAGTTGCCCTTTTAAACTGTACAATTAAGAAAAGAATATGGAGCAGCACGAACGGAATAAAGACAGAAAGAATAGGAACACAGCACAACTACTTACTTTTTTGCAGCACTCTCCGGATCTTTCGGTACTGCTCTGGCTCTCTTAATTTCAGGTCCGACCACCGCTTCCTGAGCTGATCTTTCGATCGTCGTACCCCGAAATTCCTGTGAAGACTTTTGACCACTTTCGCCATGATCTTGGCCTTTCTGATATTGGGGTTGGGGTAAGGCCCATACTTTCCGTCATAGTCGGCCTTCTTTATGATGTCGACCATCTCCAACATCTCCCCAAAGGACATATTTGTGGCCTTAAAACGTCTCCTTCTGGATCGGGACGTGTCCGGATCCGGGCTTTCCTCCTCCTCGTTCCTGTAATTAGCACGCACCTGCTGTGACTCCGCCGGGGAATAGAATAGAAAGAACGTCGAGGGCGGAGTTACACGCATGCGCAGTGTATATAAAGCGTAACACACGTGCGTATTACGTACGATCTGTGAGCGGAGGAAGGAGCATTGGACGCGCCGATCGTAAGAATGAAGGTAAGAGACAAACTTGTGCCTATACTGCTTCTACATTGAGGCCTATATTGTAACAAGATTAGGAGAGTTTTATCTGACATTAGGCTTTGTCTTGTGTCTTGCAGTGAACATGGATATGCTAGTGAAAGACAATGACTTCATGTCAGTATTCATAGATATGTTAAGGGAGCTGCTATGTCTGTGGAAGATTAAACACCCCCATTACAAGAACCAAGCAAAGAGGAAGGCAGCACTGGAGCAATTGTGTGAAATTGTGAAGCAGGTGATCCCCACGGCAGACGTCACCTATTTGAAGATCTTAATTGGTGGCCTGAGGCGCACATATGTGAGGGAGCGCAAGAAAGTCCTGGATTCACAGAGATCCGGAGCAGCAGATGACATCTATGTCCCCAGGATGTTGTACTACGACAGGCTGCACTTTCTTGCAGGCCAGACTGAACCCAGGCCATCCCTCTCCAGTCTTCCTTCCACGCTTCCTTCCCCCCCGGCTGAGGCTTCTGACGCCCAACCTGGGCCTTCCAGGCCGCATGTGGAGGAGCCCAGATTGAGCCAGGTATAGCATTCCTCTAAATATTGCTGGTTGTCCAATCAATGATGTTAACTAGATGTTAGTTGGGAGTACTAATTTATGATTGGGATTGATGATGCAACAACTAAAACCATGTCCCTTTTTCATACACAGGGAAGTCTCAGCCAGGAGGTGGCCGGGCCGAGCCCTCTGGCTGATCTGCAGGTCCCTCCACTCCCCCTGGAAAGAGAAAGTGGCAGGAGGAGGAGTGCCCTACAGGAGGCTGGCAGAGGACTCTTTTGGAGGGCTACAGAGGTCCTGGGAGCACCACACTCCGTGGAGGAGGACATTGCTGCTACCATTGCCTATAAAATGCAGAGGATGGAGGAGGGCCAACAAGCCATGTGTGAGTCACTCATATTGGAGGCTCTTAACAAAAGGTATGAGGGGCCAAATTACAGCTCAGACACACCTTTGCGATGGTCCTCCTCCTCCTCCTGCAGGTCCTCCGCCTCCTCTCCCTTCTCCTCCAGGTCCTCCCTGTCCTCCTCCTCCTCCAGGTCCTACTCCTCCTCCTGCCACATCTCCAACAGCACAGCCCGGAAGGAAGCGGGAAGGAAGACCAGAAAGTGAGGACCCTGGATCCAGTCTGGTCGGCCAAAAAATGCAGCTTCTTGTGGTACCACAGCCTGGGGACACACGTCATCTGCTGCTTTCCGGATCTCTGCGAATTCTGGACCAGACTGCCCTCCCTTACATATGGACTCCTCAGGCCACCAATTTTGATGTTCAAGAATTGATGTCTGCCGTGGGGGTCCCAGGCTTCGCTAATTTCTCCTGTTGATCCAGTGTTGCCTTCCACTTTGTTTGGTTCTGATCCCTTAATAAAGGATTTTTGTTTTGAATTATACTCTATGTGTTTTACTTCAAAAAGGACAGTTTGTGAGGATTCAGGTACATTTCAAATATACAATGTGTAATTAACAAGGGACACCAACACCAAACAATCTCCTTGAGATTAAATAATAAAAGATATCAATGGTGTTGGGGTAACTTGACACACAAAACACACACAAAAATATTCTGGAGTAAAAATAAAAACAACATTGAACAAAGATCAGCCTTGGAAAAAATACAAACATTAAATCTAAAAAAAAAAAAAAAAAGGGCTTAAAATCCCCAAAAAAAAAAAAAAAAAAAAAAAAAAAAAAAAAAAAAACCAACATTCTGTCAGATGTGACAATAACAATATATTCAGGGAATCCCAATAAAAAAACAAAAATAAAACTTTGTGAGAAGTGTGTGTGAATATGAGCAGCGAAACTACTTAATTCTTGTCACATTATAAAGAAGGAGAGTGCGCTGTATTAAACCATTTTTGACATTGCAGCGTAACGAAAGTGCTGTATCCATTGCGAACGCTAAGTTTACCAGAACGAGCTGTTCCGTGCCGGAATTTCTTCTGAGCATGTGTGGCACTTTGTGCGTCGGAACAGGCCACACACAGTCGGAATTAACGCGATCGGATTTTGTTGTCGGAAAATTTTATCTCCTGCTCTCCAACTTTGTGTGTCAGAAAATCCGATGGAAAATGTCCGATGGAGCCCACACACGGTCGGAATTTCCGACAACACGCTCCGATCGGACATTTTCCATCGGAAAATCTGACCGTGTGTACGGGGCATTAGAAATGGTAGCAAGGCAGAGAATGTCATCATAATAGGGGGAATTTATCCCGATATTGACTGGGCAGAGGGGACAGCTCACTCATTAACCGCTTGCCGATCGGCTTACGCCGATATACGTCGCCAGAAGGGCATGAACAGGTGTATTAATTTACTTGTACGTTGCCCTTTAAGACCCGGCTTGCAGTCGCGTGCGCTACCACGAGGTCTGTGAGTGTGATCGCAGGTCCTGCGGAGTCGATGTCCGCAGGGATACCCACGATCGTCTCATGGAAAGGAAGAACGGGGAAATGCTGATTTAAACAAGCATTTCCCCGTTCTGCTTAGTGACAGGAAACTGATCACAGCTCCCTGTCGTGACCAGTGTCGTGTAACACGTAGCCCAGCCCCCCCCACAGTTAGAATCACTCCCTAGGACACACTTAACTCCTACAGAGCCCCCTAGTGGTTAACCCCTTCACTGCCAGTCACATTTACACAGTAATCAATGCATTTTTAATTGCACTGATCGCTGTATAAATGTGAATGGTCCCAAAATAGCACCAAAAGTGTTCGATCTGTCCACCATAATGTCGCAGTCACAAAAAAAAAATAAAAAAATAAAAAAAATAAATAAAAAAATTAAAAAAATAAAAAAATCGCTGCCATTACTAGTAAAAAGAAAAAGAAAATATTTATTAATAAAAATGCCATAAAAACTATCCCCTATTTTGTAGACACTATAACTTTTGTGCCAACCAATCAATACATTCCTATTACGATTTTTTTTTTTACCAAAAATATGTAGAAGAATACGTATTGGCCTAAACTGAGGAAAAAAAAGTTTTTTTAATATATTTTTTAGGGATATTTATTATAGCAAAAAGTAAAAAATAATGCGTTTTTTTCAAAAATGACGCTTTTTTTGTTTATGGCGCAAAAAATAAAAACCGCAGCGGTGATCGAATACCACCAAAAGCAAGCTCTATTTGTGGGAAAAAGGGACGTCAATTTTGTTTGGGAGCCACGTCGCACGACCGCGCAATTGTCAGTTAAAGCGACGCCATCCCGAATCACAAAAAAAGCTCTGGTCTTTGGCCAGCCAAATGGTCTGGGGCTGAAGTGGTTAAAGTAGTTGTAAACCCACAAAAAAAAATAAATAAATAAAAAACCTGCAAGACAACAGAAAATTGTTATCACCATAAATTTTCCTTTCCTGGCCCATCCTCCCGTCAGCACATATTGGGTTAACACCTCCTTTGGAGCCCCCAATGACCACATGCTCCAAGCTGAATATAAAAGACAGCCCCTCCCCCAACTAAGATGTTCGATAACCTAGCCTGCGACAGGCCACTAGGGAGAGAATCCTGTGCTGACGTGAGGATGGGCCAGGAAAGGAAAATTACGGTAAGTGATAACAATTTTACATTTTCCTGGCCCATACTCCCATCCCATCAGCACATAACGGCATATACCAAAGCCAATATAGGGTGGGAGAGAACAAATGAAAAGAGACACTGACAATCAAAGAAAAGCTGCTAAAGCCAGAAAGAATTGATCTCTCTTGTCCCAAACTTGCTGGTCGCATATTTAGTTGTAAGGTTGAATGAAGACCACACCAGACCTTCAAGCTAGCCCTTACCTATATCTTCCAAGCAATCCTGGCATAACTGCTCCAAAGGTTGCCACCCCTCTAGTCAAATAGGCTTGCAATGAGTGGATGTCTCTTGAGGGCCTGATGACTAAATGAAAAGATTGTACACTTTCCTCTGTTGACCGAGTACACTGTTAGTAACTCAACCATGTGTAAAAAAACTGAAGTCTTCCTGCTGTGCACTCAGTGCCTCTCATGTGAAGACTCCAGAAAAACTGGGAAGTAGTCCCTCCGAAATTGGATACCACTTTAGAATTGAATTTTGGAGATAGATATGGTATCCCTATCTCTGGTAAAAAGGAAAACGAAAAAGACAAGGGCCCTTGCAGGAAAGTGTTGAAATCTTCAATATCTGTCTGAAGTAGTTGCTGTCAGAACTAGTTTTATCGTGAGATACTTCAATGGAAATTAAATCTATTGGAGCAAAGGGTGCTCTCAGATCCAAGCCCAAGTACCACAGAGGGAACTAGGATCTCCCTCAAGGTCATATGTATTGTCATCTGGAAAAAGCATCTGGTAACTGGCTTTTGCACCCATCTGAAGCCTGTGAAAAGATAAGGTAGCGATCTGTACCTTAAATGGAGTTGTATGACAGACCAACCTCTAGCTCTGACTGTAAAATGTCAAGGATTTTGGCTAGAGCAGGAAACACAGGAGAGAAAGCTTTTGCTGAGCAGACAAAACAGACTTCTTTCATATCCTCTCCTATGTAGCGTTCATGGATGATCTTCTGGTCACCAGGGTCTGAACAACCTCAGATGAGAATCCCTGGATCTCTAGTGTAGCCTATTCCATAGCCAGGCTATTAAAAGTAGTCTTATTGGATTGGGGAGCTGTTACTGACCTTGCCATAAAGGATTTCATTTGGCCAGAGACAAAGATCAAACAGAGAATTCCATGGCACTGTGAATCTCTTGTATGACGGAGTCTTTGCATTGGTATCCTGTTGCAAATATCAGAAGCTGCAGGTTCAGTGAAGTCTCCCTGAGAACTACTGCTGGAACGTCCCATATTGGTATTAGGCACTTGTTGAAAAAAATATTCTGCCTAACCGAACCAATAATTGGCTTTGCTTTCCTGGCAAGAAGACCAACCTTAACTGACTAAGTGATTCTCTGTCCCACGAAAAGTTTCTTTGCAAGATGCAACAAGAAAAAAACTTTGTGTCCCCTTTCTAGGCAATGTAGGCTACTACTACATCTTGTTGTCAACCCCTTGAAAATCTTGAAAGGCTTGCAATGCTAGAAAAAGGCTTTCTTTCCTCCATTCAAGTTACTTGGGGAGTCTGAGCTTCACCGTGCTCCAATGGCCTTGCACTTGTTTCTTCAGATTGTGGACTCCCCAGCCCCAGAGACTGGCATCAGGCTTCAGAATCATCCTATCTCCTGGGCTGAGAGGCATGCCTCCCAAAGAGGCACAGCGGCGATGTACAAAATGTCAGTTCTTGTTGAATTTGTGTAGGCACAAAGATTTTCTGATCCATAGACAGCCCAGCTCATAGGCTAAAGAAGGCAAATTGAAACGCCCTCATGTGCCACTTGGCCCAAGGTACCACCACTGCCAACAAGATCTTCAAAAAGATTCCTGGGGCTGTGCCAATTCTGTAAAAGAAAGACAACTAGAAGTGACCTCTGGCCACCGCAAATCTTACACGCCTCTGGTGTTCGGCACTGATCGGTATATGGAAGTATGAGTTGTCAGGTCGATTGATTCCAACTGGTCCTCCTGCTGAACTGTACCTGTGACTGTCTGCATGAACTCCATCTTGAACCTCTTGATGTATATGAACAAATTCCATTCCTTCAAACTGAAACAGGTCAGGAGGCTCCTGCCTTAGGTACTAGTAAAACTGGTGAGAAAGGTCCCCAAATGATTCTATGTTTTCGGCATCACTGGCTTGATAGCCTTGTAATAGTATGAAGATTTTGCATTTTCTCTTCTGAGATCTGTTCTCCATTGTCCACCCAGCTGTCTTCTGGACCCACTGGTCTTTGGCGATTGCTGTCCAAACCTTCCAGAAGGAAGCTACAATCATCTACTTCACTTAGGCCCCCTGGCCCCAACTGGAAGAGACCGGTTGGACGCACCTTTAAAAAAGACTTTCCAGCCATCTTAGCAGCTTGCTCTCGACTTATTTCATGCCAAAAGTAACTTTGAGATACTTCCATTGTGATCTATTAAATCTGCAGCCTGTCCTATAAGATTCGGCCTCCTGCACCCTCTGAAGTTCAGTGGGCTTGAGTGAAGGATGGCGGCTTCCTTTCACTAGTCTGTGGCTACAGTCCAGATTTTTCCTCCTGTCATTCGCTTAATTGCGTTGTTCAGCGTTTGGCCGAACAATAATCTCCCATTATATGAAAATGTCGAAGGCTTGTGTAGAAGTTCCGCCTGCTCTCCAGTGGCATAACCACAATGCAAAGCATTCTACATGCATTTTGCCACTTTCCGGATGAGTTCCTATAAAGAAACAATGAACAAGCGTAGAATGTTGGACGGCACTAGAATGCGCTGTACTGGTGTGAATTAAGTAATTGGAATCAAAGTTAAACACTATCCATGCGTTCTTGATGCAGAAATAAAAATGCACTGGACTGCATCTGGTGTGAACAAGTCCATTGAAGGCAACCAAATTATAAAAAGGCAAATACACTTGCTGCACCGGACACAAGAGGGCAGCAACCAACCCCTGGAAGTGCAGTGCATAAACATACAGCAGCCATTTTTTATGGGTAAAGCTTAGGGAACCTGTTACTGTAAATTGGTCCTCTGACGAGGTCTCTGTCATCCTCCAACGAGCGATTTACACTCTATCATTGTTGGGAAAAGACCATCCTTCATCAACGAGCGATTTACGCTCAATCAGGAAAAGACCATCAACGAGCAATTTACGCTCTATCACTGTGGGAAAAGACCATCCTCCATCATGAGCGATTTACACTCTGCCATTATGGGAAAAGACCATCCTTCATGAACGAGCAATTTACGCTCTTCTATTATGGGAAAAGACCATCCTTCATGAATGAGCGATTTACGCTCTGCCATTATGGGAAAAGACCATCCTTCATGAACAAGTGATTTACGCTCTACCATAATGGGTGCTGCTTGTGGCGTGGATATTTGCAGCATACTTTCTGCTATAGCTGTCTTAATAGGTCTTAGAGTTTTGCACAACCACATGCTTGTGAGGCAACCTGTGCAATTTCATTTCTCTGCCACTGCAGACTGCATGCAGGCCCAAAATGCACCCTGAGATTGGCAAGGCATCTTCTATCATGCTGGCATAAAACGCATGTGCCAATTTCCTGGACTCTGTCCCTTCACAGGGTAAGTGGAAACAACTCCTTTAGAGTGTATTGACCACATGCTTAATGAATGTGACAACCTGTTAGGTGTCATCATCCTGTGATCGTTGGCGGGTCTTATGCTTTTTGGAGCATTTGCATTCAGGGTTTCTGCTCCTAAAATAATGCAAAACACCTTAATTTGCATATTTTCCTTGGGCACTCTTTTAAAGGACCATGTCCCACGTCGCTCCCTCCTACATTTGCTAATCTTCTGTGCCACTAACAGGTGTGGCAAGCTCATATTTGCACAAAATATATGGAGAAAAGGATCTTACCTCTCACCAAAAAAACATGGAACCCGGTCTCTTTAAGAGCCATCTGCCTTCATCCACTTACTTCAGAAGTATCTGCAGGTGCGCTTCAGACAGCATTTCGAAAGGCAGACAGCAGACACAGTCAGAGTCAAAAACCAGTCAGACTGTCAAACCTTCAGAAGTACACAGCATATCAGGGGAGCCAGGACAGACAGGAGACTCAGCCAGAAGTCCTTTACCTGGCAGGACTGCAGAGAGAGAGGGAGAGAAGCCCTCACAACTGCAGACCTCCAAGATTACACCATTGCATGGCAACTGGCGGTTCCCATCTTGTGCTTCCCATCTCCCCACACTCTGTGACACCATTCACAGCCGCTCTCAGACTGACAATAAAGCCAGGAGAGCAGTGTGGTGCACTGCATATAAAAAGACAGGAAAAAACCAAACGGAGAGGCAATGATGACATTGCAGAGCTGCTATAATACCACACCTGTACAATATATCAATGCTGTTTAAGCATCATTTCGCCCTCAGCCTTGGCACAAAAAGGCACCCGCTTCTTAGAAATATTTAACTTCAGCATTAATGGTCTTCCAACTCCATGAGAGGCTGAACATGGAGGGGTAGGTTCGGCGGGGGGGATGCAGAAAACAAATTACTTACCAACTGCAATCAACATGTGGCCTGGAGCAGTCTTTTATATTCAGCTTGGAACATGTGACCATTGGGGGCTCCAAAGGAGGTGTTAACCCCGTTATGTGCTGATGGGAGGATGGGCCAGGAAAAAGGCATAATGAGCTAGTATGCATAGCATACTAGCTCATTATGAAAAACTCACCTTAGATCGAAGCCTCCGCATTAGTCCAGGCACACTGCTATGCCCGGCAACACGTCTCCCACAGTTATTTCCGGGTATTGAGGACTCTGGCGCTGTAATTGGCCGGAGCCGCGATGATGTCACTGCCGCGGGAGCCGCCAGTAATGGCACATCAGCTGAAGCAACGGCACAAACTAGCCGTTTCTTCCGTGCGCATATGCCGATAACATCGGCACATGCTGATACAGGGGATATCTCCTAAACCGTGCAGGTTTAGGAGATATCCATGCTAGCTACAGGTAAACCTTATCATAGGCTTACCTGTAGTGAAAAGTGGGTGTAAAGGATTTACAACCACTTTAAAGAACACAACAGATGGACTGTTGTCTTTATTCAACCTCACCTACTATGTAACTATATTTTAAATATCATTATATCTGCCCTAGGATTTGTAATTCTGTATAGCTGGTCTTATGATTTACATGCATTTACCACACTGCACATCAAAATAGGTGAAATACTTATTTCCTGATTCTTTAAGTCTAGGTTCACACTGAATGCGGCTTTGAAATCATGCAACTTCATTTGAAATTGCACAAGTTTAAAGCCGCATGTCAGTGCAACTTCGGGTGTGACTTGGCTGACATTGGTGCAACCTCATACACAGACATCTATGCAAGTCGCACCTGAATCTGCAAAAATAGTGTGGGGACTACTTTTTCACCGATACACCGATTTGAACAGTTCCATTGATGACAATAGGGTGCCACTTGCCATGCGATTTAACCCATCAAATCGGGGCCTTATTAAGCATTTTATGTCATCTCTCCAGCCTCCTCATTGGATAATCCATCAGCATCGCTGCATTTCTCCAATTACATTTCCACAAAGAAAAGCTACACAGGCCTCTCACAACCAGTTCACTTAATTTTGATAGAAAAATATGAAATTGAATTAGTCATCAATGGTCAGCACTGCTTCTTTTTTTGTAGACATGTAAGTGAATTTGGTGGTAAGGTTCCAAACTGCTGGGTGAAATGTCCAGTTTGGTGGTGTGTGATCTCATTTGGCCAGAATTTAGGAAGCAGATGTGATCCTCCTTTGCCAGTTGTATTACCCACTTTAGCCCCGGAAGGATTTACCCACTTCCTAAACAGGCCATTTTTTGCGATACATCACAGCGTCACTTTAACTGACAATTGCGCGGTCATGCGACGTTGTACCCAAACAAAATTTAAGTCCTTTTTTCCCACAAATAGAGCTTTCTTTTGGTGGTATTTCATCACCTCTGCAGTTTTTGTTTTTTGCGCTATAAACAAAAAAGACCAACAATTTTAAAAAAAATGCAATATTTTTAACTTTTTGCTATAATAAATATCCCCAAAATATATATAAAAAACTAATTTCTTCCTCGGTTTAGAACAATGTATTCTTCTACATATTTTTGGTAAAAAAAATTGCAATAAGCGTATATTGATTGGTTTGCGCAAAAGTTATAGCGTCTACAAAATAGGGGATAGATTTATGGCATTTTTATTACTAATTTTTTTTTTTTTACTAGTAATGGTGGCAGTCTGCGATTTTTATCGGGACTGCAACATTGCAGCAGAAAGATCAAACACTTCTGAAGCTATTTTGAGACCATTAACATGCATGCAGCGATCAGAGCTAAAAATAGCCACTGATTACTGTGTAAATGTCACTGGTAGGAAAGGGATTAACACTAGGGGTCGATCAAGGGGTTAAATGTGTTCCCTCAGTGTGTTTCTAACTGTGGGGGTAAGGGACTGACTGGGGGAGGAGACCAATAGCTGCTCCTAAGTATTAGAAGCACATGACCTGTCTCTACTCCAGACAGAACAAAGATCTGTCTGTTTACATCGACAGATCTCCATTCTGTCATTCCCAGGAGCAATCGGCCACGCGCATTGGCTCCTACATCACCCGGCACACGCGTGGCCGCTGTACAGCTAAGGTGATTCACGCAGGAGTGCCATACTGCCACCGTCAAACGACAGCACGCTGTCGCAAAGTGGTTAAAGTGATTGTAAAGTCAGAAGGTTTTTATCTTAATGCATTTCTATGCACTAAGATAAAAATCCTTATGTGTGCAGCGTGTGAATGTCTCAGCAGCCCGGGACTCCCCTCCTCATTGGCTGAGACAGCAGCGCTGTACCATTGGCTCCCGCTGATGTCAATCAAAGTCAGTCAGCCAATGAGGAGAGAATGGGGCAGGGCCAGGCCAAGTGCTCCCTGTCTGAATGGACACAGGGAGCTGTAACTCGACTCGGGTGCCCCCATAGTAAGCTGCTTGCTGTGGGGGCAGTCAACAGCAGGGAGGGGCCAGGAGAGCCAAAGAGGGACCCAAGAAGAGGAGGATCTGGGCTGCTCTGTGCAAATCTCCTGCTACTGCACAGAGTAGCAGTGGCGGCTGGTGCTTACTAATTTTGGGGGGGCGGCACAACCAACACTACCCCCCCGTGGGAGGCACAGGCAGCGGCAATAACCCCTGCAGCAGCAACAACCCCCCGAGACACAGGCAGCAGTAGTAACCCCCCGCACCACCAACAACCCCCCCCCCCCGCGGGGGACACAGACAGCGGTGATCACCCGCAGCGCCAACACCCCCCCCCCCCGTGGGAGACACAGGCAGCGGTGATCACCCGCAACACCAACAACCCCCCCACGGGAGACACAGGCAGCGGCAATAACCCCTGCAGCAGCAACAACCCCCCCGAGACACAGGCAGCAGTAGTAACCCCCGAACCACCAACAACCCCCCCCGTGGGAGACACAGACAGTGGTGATCACCCGCAGCGCCAACACCCGCCCCCGTGGGAGACACAGGCAGCGGTGATCACCCGCAACACCAACAACCCCCCCACGGGAGACACAGGCAGCGGCGATCACCCACAGCACCAACAACCCCCCCGCAGGAGACACAGGCAGCGGGGATAACTTTAGCTAGAAGGAAGAGCTCCAGCGAAGACAAAGACATTCTCCTTCCAGCCGATTGGAACCCAAAAGTGTTTCCTGAGACACGATTGGCCAGGGAGTCATAAGGCTCCCTGGCCAATAAGGGCTTCCTGATTGGCAGGGAGGAGAATATGGCAGAATCGCGAATATTCATTCGCTAGTGTCACACTACTGGGTGGGATCAGGGTGCACTCTCTGCACCCCGAGCCCACCCTATTTTGAAGCCTATTAGAGCCTCTGGCTCTAATCAGGTGCTTCAAAAGACACACCCACCAGCCTATCCCCGCAATTGTAATTCCTGCGCCCGGGCGACCTGATAGGGAGGGCAGCGCAAGGGTTAGGGGGGCCGTGCCCGTGCACCCACAATGCAGAGCAGGTAAGCATAACATGTTTGTTATTTTTAAATTTAAAAAAGGAGACTTTACAATCACTTTAGGTTTTTTGAAGTGTTGGTCATTGCTTGTCTATCTCTGTCCGGTGGGCAGGGAGGTGATCTAGGAAGTTGTAAAAAGCACTTGGGAAGTAATAGAGTGATCATCCTGTCCAGTGTGGCAGAGCTATGCAAATGAGAAGACTGGCTGAGCAAAGTGACAAAATATTTTGGTAGGTAAAACAGTAAACCCCTGTATATTTTACTGTGTGGCTGAGGTTCAACTTTAAAAAAACAAATAGATTTGATTAAAGCATTACTATGTGTTATCTACTTTAAATATAGAAAAAAAAATATTTCTGTGGATTAACCCACTTTGTTTAAACTTGACAGAAGCAGATAAATTAGAAATGTGTGACCTTCATTCAGTTTCTTTTTTTTTTTCTAGACAAAAGCATTTAATTACATTCAGTTTTTATTTTATAAAGTAATAAGTGCACACATGAGGAGTATTAACACTGTGCTGACTAATCTACTGAGTATAGGAAAGCTGACGTTACTTTTGCCTGTGGAAACTAGAATTTGGCAGGACCTGCAGAGGATGCACTGTACCGTCATTCTCATCTATCATAATAAGTATGGCATCTATTACACTTCCAAAGTAGTAATGAAACATCTGCTTGGAGTACAAACCATATTCTTACATATATTCATCAGCCAAGCATAAGTCCCTGGATAAAGCTGACTATAATCATAGCATACTAATGCAACTCTTCCAAAATGAAGAGGCTTTTATTCTAAGGGGAAACACAAGTGCTCAGTGCTCATCAGCCTTTCATTGCCAGTTAAATTAAGGCTAATTTTCTAGTAACATAAAAAAAAATGACACTAGCTTTAAAGTTCAAAACATATACTTCCCTACTTAAAGTAAAACTCTAGACAGATTTTTCTTTCAAACTTTTGATTGAATAATAGGCAGGGTGTTTGCGGGTTTGGTCACTGTAGGAGAGATTCCCTCTCAAGGGGGAATTTAATAAAGCTGCTCCACCACTTTTCTGGCGATAATCCTTCTTGTTAATGTATTACGCCAAATTCGTGAAGCATTTGCAACACTTTTAGATTCTGACAGCGACTCGTGCACCAAATTCAGGTACAGTAGTTCTAAAATGCGCCACTTTTACATTGTGTCGCACTGAATATGCCAAATGTAAAAGTGGAGCCAATTAAAACCAACTCTCTTTTGGCGTACAGAGAGAAAAACTATCTCAGCCAGATTTTGCAAAAGTGTATCATATGCATTCTAAAGGTGGCACAGCATGAGCCAAATTCAAGTACAGTACAAGCTCTAGACAGGTATTTAAATGTAGTGTATGCTGCACCACTTTTAGAATGCATGAGAGACACTTTCGCAAAATCTGCCTGCAACAGTCTTTATGAATTCCAGGGGCAGTTTGTGTCCCAGTGACAGGCAGGGTTAATGTAAAATGACCCTTTTCTTTGCCAGTGTAGTACATACAGTAGTAGATTGATCATCTAAATCATTTCCTTTGCTCCCTTGCCACCTTTCCTATGCTTTCCAGCCACCCTATTCAATCACTGATAGCAAAGTGAAATACCCGATACTTCAGGGTATGGGTGACTCACTGTTGCCTGGTGACAGGCTTAGGTTTGTCAGATTGGGTCAAGACAGGAGCCTGCAGCCCTATGTAAGCTCTGCCAACTTGCCTTGGAGCTTTCCAAAGGCTTTCTTTCATGGTTATATCAGCCAAGCAGGGTACTAGTGAGGATTGGTGAGGGGAAGGGGGAAGTGAGTTAAAGTAGAACTAGATTTGTGTTTTACAAAAATGCTGACAGGTAGACTTTGTATGATTGGAAAGACTCTGGGGGTTATTTACTAAAGGCAAATCCACTTTGTACTACAAGTGCAAACTAAAAGTGCAAATTGCACTTGAAGTTGCACTGAAAGTGCACTTGGAAGTGCAGTCGCTGTAAATCTGAGGGGGACATGCAAGGGAAATAAAAAACAGCATTTTAGCTTGCACGTGATTGGATAATAAAATCAGCAGAGCCTCCCCTCTTGCCTTTCGTAAATAACCCCCTCTGTGTCTTCTGTCATAAATGCTTCTCCTAGTCTGTCAGTGTTTTTTTTTTATTTGAGTGTGCACTGAGTTAAATGTACATAACCAGCACAATTCTGAACAAGGGGTTCCAGCGCGCATGTGTTTATCAAAGCAGGCAGATCATGGCTTGCGGGAGGAGGTGTATATAGCTTTCTATAACACCACAGCACCTTGCCTCCTCTGAAAAGCCACCACCCTTTATTAGTTCTTTGACTTCCATGCTAGGAACATCAGACTTTCAACATAGCAGACATGACCCTCAATTCAACATCCTTATCCAACAGGGGGTCTTCCTACTGCTACATTTCTCCTCTAACAATTGTCTGATGACAAATTAAGTGGAGATTACTTTCTCAAATACTCTGGACTTTCTAAATGCTCCGCAGTTGGGAGCACACCTTTGCACTCTACTGATTGAAAATGCCACAGTGAGGAAACCATCCTCACTTGAACAAATTTTCCTGGATGGAGAGCCAGTAATGCAAACCTTGTCATTGCTGTATGACTCCTGATAGCGATGGAGGCCCAATCAAAATTCCCTTTCCTACAGCAATGGGAAACAGATTTGAATATTACTTTCTCACAGCTTTCAATAAGAAAGCAGTGTTCTATTTGCACAAAAAGCTTCTGTAGCATGTAAGTATCAAGAAGGGGGTTACAAACTAGGTGGCACAAGACCCCTGCAGTCCTTCACTGCATGTTCCCACAGGTCTCTAATAAGTGGTGGCGCTGCCTGGAATCTAAAACCACCTTGCTGCTTATCTTCAGGTAATGCCCAAAACTCAGAGACTTTTGGGATATGGCCGAACATATGATTAAAACAATTATAGGCCTGTCTCTTGAGAGAAATTCAGTAGTGTTCTACTTCATGACACCCCTTATCCAACAAAAAATTTAAACAGTCCCTACTGAAACGTCTCCTTACAGTAGCTAAAACCGGCATTCTAGCACTATGAAAAAATCTATTTCCCCATAGTAGGTGATATTGGCTTGATGGAATTGCAGAAATCCAACAAATGGAAAACCTTACTATGGCTATGAATGATCGCTATGGCTATGAAGGATCAGGAGGAGAAGCACTGGCAGATTTGGACAGCATGCTTCTTTTATAAAGAGCAGGCACCACTAACCTCCCAACGTTAGGTTGGACACTAATCTCCTTTTGCTGGTCCTGCTGTTGTGGCATTGTGAGTTAGCGAGGGGATGTGGACTCCCCTTTTCTCTACCTAACTATTCTCCCTTGCTTTCCTCCCCTTGCCTTTTCCCCTTATTTTCTCTTCCCTCTCTCTGCCTCTTCGTATCTCTTTCTCTCTCCTTCTTGCTCTTACTACCCATTGGGTTTAAACATACTGTATATCCTCAGTTCCTTTTGTAAACTAAAAAAATAAATATAAAAGAATGTTCTAGGAAACAGTAGCCATTTGTATGACAAATGGGATATAACTATTGCAGACAGGGCTCATGACTCACATTTATGATAACCTGTACCTATATTTTGTCAGATTTTATGACTGCTACACCGTGTCACTATTGTATTTATGATCTGTATCTTATAAGGGATACTTTATATTGATGTGTTCATCCATTATACTTTGCACTACTGTTTCTCTAAAATAAACAAAGAAGTTATATAAAAAAAAATCAGCACTTGTGCAAGCAGTGTGCTGCCTCTTGGGAGGAGTTATGCAAGTATTAAAATGCCTTGATGTTTTGGTGTCAGTCTAGATTAAGAATGGATTTTCCTAGACAGATCTGGAAGATAACCAGAGACTAAAATAGTGGAGTCCAAAAGTCAATAAGACCTCATTAACATCAACAAGAAAACTATAACATAAGTTTCTGAAAACAGTGACGCATGCATGTGAAAATAGTTGTACAATAATATATTGACAGGCATATGGGGCAATAGCCCATACAAAGGGTATTGAACAATATATTATGCTGTATATACACTCTAAACAATACTGGGCTGGGTCTACTCAAACAAATTGAGGCAACTATTTGCATCAGCTTTTTGAGTGCTGTTAACTAAGCTTACTTTTGTCTGACCCATTAGACTTTTCATGTTTTCCACTTTGTTGTTTTAAGTAAAGCCAACTCAATTTTTTTGGTTTATAGACCATAATGTTTTAAGTTAGGAATACATACCTTAACTTGTCTGGAACTATACTAAGTAAAGCCAACTCAATTTTACCTGTTTATAGACCATAGGTTCAAGTAAAGCCAACTCAATTTTTCCAGTTTATAGACCATAGGTTCAAGTAAAGCCAACTCAATTTTTCCAGTTTCTAGATAATAGGTTTAAGTAAAGCCTATTTAATTTTTTAAGTTTATAGACCATAGGTTTAAGTTAGGAATACATACAATAACTTATTTATGGTACTTATACAGCACTGTCAATTTACGTAGCGCTTTACATATACATTGTACATTCCCATCAGTCCCTGCCCCAAGGAGCCTACAATCTAAGATCTCTAACTCACATTCATACATACACATACTAGGGCCAATTTAGACAGGAGCCAATTACTCTACTAGCATGTCTTTGAAGTGTGGGAGGAAACCCACACAGGCACAAGGAGAACGTGAAAACTCCAGGCAGGTAGTGTCATGGTCGCGATTTGAACCAGTGATCTTTTTGCTGCTAGGTGAAAGTGCTAACCACTACACCACTGTGCTGCCCTATTACTTGTCTGGAAACATAGTTTTAAGTGATATTAACTTACTTTTTCTTGTAACTTATTCAATTTTTTTAAGTTGGTAAAACGTATTTCTCAAATGTATTTTATATATGTTTGAAGGTTTTTATATAATAATTATAATACAATAATATGGTTTTTAAAAAAAGGAATAATCTCATGAAACAGGCTTTCAAAATAAATTAAATTTTTTTTTATAAAGTGTTACAAATGTAATATTAATAAAGCATCAAATGTAAATGTAAACATCTTTAAAGAAAATAAAATGCCTCTTTCTCAGCTAACAAATAAAACTGGAACACACAAATGTAACATACAGTATATCTGTAAAGAACATAGAACAGAAAATGTATTAACTTTCCTAAAAGTGCCTTTTAGGAAAGTAATTTGCACTTTAACCACCTAAGGACCGGAAGGATTTGCCGCCTTAATGACCAGGGAATTTTTTGTGAAATGGCACTGCATCGTTTTAACTGACAATTTGCACATTCGTGCGTCATTGTACCCAAACAAAATTCATGTCCTTTTTTTCCCACAAATAGAGCTTTCCTTTGGTGGTATTTTATCACCTCTGTGGTTTTTATTTTTTGCGCTATAAACAAACAAAACAATATTTTTTACTTTTTGCTATAATAAATATCCCCCCAAAAAATGTAAAAAAAAAAATTCTTAATCAGTTTAGGCCAATATGTATTCTTCTGCATATTTTTGGTAAAAAAAAAACACAATAAGCATATATTGATTGGTTTGCGCAAAAGTTATAGCGTCTACAAAATAGGGGATAGATTTATGGCATTTTTATTATTTATTTATTTTTTATTAGTATTGGCGGCAATCTACAATTTTTTAGCAGGACTGCGACATTGCGGCGGACAGGTCAGACACTTTTGACACTTTTTTGGGACCACTGATATTTATACAGCGATCAGAGCTAAAAATAGCCACTGATTACTGCATAAATGTCACTGGAAGAGAAGAGGTTAACACTAGGGAGCGATCAAGGGGTTAAGTGTTCCCTAGGAAGGTAGTGTACTGACTGGAGGAGGAGACAGATTGCTGTTCCTGATCACTAGGAACAGTATATCTCTCTCTTCTCCCCTGTCAGAATGGGGATCTGTTTGTTTACATACACAGATCCCCGTTCTGGCTCTCTGTGGATCGATCGCGGGTGGCTGGCGGACATCACGGCCACCGGCCATGCGCTTCGCCTCTGGCGTCTCGCTGCGGGTGCACACGTGCCTCCAATAATACACACCTACGCCGATTTGTGCAGCCGTGCCAACCTCGCATGCCAAATCGGCGGCTATTGCCGGCAGTGGCACCGTCCTATTCCCAAAAGTAGTTTCTGTACGACTTTTTCTGACTTCAGTGTGTGATTTGTATAGACATCTGTGCAGGAACCCACACAGATGTCTCTGAAATCACTCCCGAAGTCGGACTGACATACAGGTATGAAATCGTGCGAGTTTAGCTGAACTCGCACAATTTCAATCCCGCTGTCAGTGTGAACCTAGGCTAAAGGTGATAGATAGATGAGGGAAACAGAAACATTTGATAAAAATATGTGATTTCCTTTTGTCTAGTGGAGTGGTCTAGAATAAAGACGAGAACGTGCATTGGCACTACTATTTCTTCCTTAGAGATGGAGTTGATAATATGTCTGACACAAAGGTATTTGTAGAAGCTTGAAGTGCAATTGTAAGTCTAAAGGTGACCAATGGTGGATATACCTGAGTCCATCCAGTTGCTAATGGAAAGGTCATTGGTAAAGAATTCTATAGAGCAAAGTGGAAGGTAACTGTAATTACAGGAAAACTGTTGTAGATGCTTGGAATTGATAAATATCCAGGATCTTGTAGCTGCTCCCATGGTGAGGTAAGAAATTGATGGGATACAGAGGCCCATTGACAGTGCTGCTATAAGGCCTTCAAGGGGATGGCCAATTGTTGCTTGTTCTATATAACTCCATTGTTTTTCGGTCAATGGGGACCACCATACTTTACCTTGGTCTACTATGGCTGCATGGTAATACAATTTTACATTGGGCACTCCCATGCCAGTTGATGATTTAGTTCTGTATAATATTTTGTTCCTGAATCTTGAGCGTTGTGATGACCAGATAAAGAGGTTCAGAGTGAACTGCAGTTCCTGATGTGATGAGGGAAATAGGGAGTGTTCAAAAATAATATAGAATCATTGGTAATAATTACATTTTTGTGACTGCTGCTCTACCAGCCCAAGATAGCTACAAAGGAAATTTCTGCACTAACTAAGTGAAAAAAGTGCAGCTGCTGTAAGCCTAAATACAAAAAAGCTCAAAAACATATATCTCTGAAAAACAAGCGCGCAACCATTAATTAATCAGTGAAGATGATTAAACACAACCATACAAACTCATATAAAGATATATATAGTATTGTGCAAAACTGATACAATAAAGTAAAAAAATGCTACCAAAAAATGCCACCAAAAAATGTGAACAGTGGTGTGCACCATCCACCTGTTACAAGGAAAAGTACTCTGATATATACAAAATCAATTAAGGTGAGTGTATCTAAGTGATCAAAAATATATAAGCAAAGTCCATAAAAATGTCAATGTGAGTATGGAGAAAATCAGTAATTAGGAGAGATGGGATTGAGATGTTCTTGCAGCCCAAAAACTTGTGATATTACTGCCGCTTACCAGATCAGTTGGACCTCAAATTATAGAGATCATGGGAGTCTGTTGCATCAGCCTTCCGGCATCAAAATCCTCCACCTGTCTTTCAATCCAGGGATCGTGATTACAATCACCCTCAACGACCGAACCTAACTCCTCTCTCCTTTTGGAATCCACACACAGGAACAGTTATAATCACCCTTGATTTAGATCGCTTCTCATGGATGATCTCAGCGGTTAACACTCAAGGAAGATAAGAAAAAAGCTCCATAGTGCAAATAAACTTCGAAAAAGGGTTTTTTATTCCAAAAAACTTCACAGCAGCTCACAGCAATTTAAAAAACTTCGGTAAAACTTCACTGCAAATGTTCACAGCAAGCTAGCAATCTATCAATCATAAAAACGAAAATAGGAACGGTTAAAAAACTAATGAAGCAACAGATCAGGATCAAACCAAATAGCTGGATAAAACGTGATGACGTCAGAATCAGCTGCTCCACCCGATGTGTTTCTCCATAGAAGGCATCAACTGGGAACGGAGGCATGATTTGACGACAGCACATCATGCTTATATATACCCAGGAGGCAGGAGAGACAACGGAAGTGAACATTCATTAGACTTCCTCCCATTGTCACTAAATATATTGGATATTTTCCTGGCAAATTCATCCAAAAAAGATGCCAACAAAGAATTCCAAAAAATTATTTGAATTACTTCAAAAGGTCTTCACCTTAATAATACAATACATTTATAAAATTGTTTAAAAAATGGGCATAATACCCCTATTTATGAGCACAAATATATGCGCCACAATACCTCTACTGAACACATAAAGCTATGTGCCAATATATCACAACCTACTCATAAAAAAAATGAATATATAAAAAATATAAAAAGTATAAAAAAACCTTGTTTGTCCAATATGCAAAGAGATAAATAAAAAACATCTAGACAAATATAGTGTTCCAATGTGAAGTAGGGAGGATGTATATAAAGAGCAATGATGATGTCGGAACAAATATATAATATAAAGAGTAAGAGGTATCAGAACAGATAACAATAAAAAACTTTCTGTGTTTGGGAAAATCATCTGTTATCAATGTAGCAATTGACATCTCATTCCACATTCATTCCTAAGGGGCTATAACATTGGAGGTCATATATCCATCTAGTTTCACGACGAGATATATGCCTTTTAAGATTGTCACCTCTCCAGTGTGGAGTGTATTTTTCAATTGCTATTACTTTAAGGAGTGCAGTATTTCTATTATGATATAAACGGAAATGGTTGGGCACACTGTGCCCAATTAAACCCCTCCTAATATTACCTAAATGCTCCCCTATCCTAACATTAAGAGCCTGTGTAGTCCTTCCAACATACTGTAACCCGCATGGGCAAATAAGCAGGTATACAACTCCTATTGTCCCACAGGTAATAAAGTCTTTGATGTTATATGATTTAGAGACAAAAGAAGAGGTTCTAATAGTTTGAGATGTCCTATATACTTTACATTTCCTGCAGGAAAAAAATCTTTTTAAGCTACCAAACATACTGATTTTGGGCGGTAGATCTAATGCACTAGGTGCTAATTTATCTCTCAGAGTTTTGTTTCTTTTATAGACAATGTTTGGTTTGTTAGGAAGAAGTGGACCCAAAAACTCATCTCCTTTCAAGATTTTCCAGTGTTTCCTCATCATCCTATTCACCCACCAGTGTTGGGAAGAGAACGTAGTAATAAATGCCCATTCAAAGCTTTTGTTTTTGTTTCAATAGTTTTTTATTGATCTTCACAGAAATAACAGAGGAAACAGTATCTGTCACATAACAAAACTGAGAAAAGGTATACAGCAATTGAATACAGATGTCAAAATCGGAGTTACATGTATGTTGGAGCTTGATAGGTGCATTCAATTACTTGTTTAGAAAGAGGTGAAGGTCATCTCCTACTGCAAGCACCCCATATTGGGAACACACTGTGTCTAGCAGCGGAGACCACCCCCTCAACCCCCATTGATTCTTTCAGGACAGGATACTGAGAGGAAAAGAGGGAGAACAGGACAGTATCAGCAATTGTAGTAACATTACAGGAGTTCAATATTGTGATGTACATGAGTCATAGGTTTAACATTTTCCATTTAATCCACAGTTGCCACTTGTGAGTGAATTGTTTTAGTTTGAGTGAATAGCTGTGATTTGTTCATGGGCATAGTGTAGTTGGGTTAATTCTATCACATCTCATATGGTGGGAGGGTCTGGATTTTTCCATCGTTCTGTGTTGATAAGTTTGGCTGCTAGGAGGATATGGGTCGTTATGTGTTGTATGTGGTAAGGGAGGGTTTTGATCCCCAGAGATAGAAGTGCTAGGGCAGGAGAGGGAGTGATGTGGAGTTGAGCGACTTGGGATATGAGTCTGAATGTGGAAGTCCAGAATGCCGTCAGTTTAGGGTATCCCCAGAAGGTATGGAGGAGGTCGCCTTTGCGGTCACAGTGTCTCCAGCATAAATCAGAAGTGGTATGGTGGAATCAAGAGATTCTGTCAGGAGTTAGATACCACCTGAGCAGTAGTTTAATAGTAAGTTCCCATAGGGTAGAATAACTGGTGACTTTAAATGTGGCATTACAGGCTGTAGTCCATTGTATGTCGGTATAAGTGCATTTTAGGTCATCTTCCCATTTGAGTAGGGGAGCAGTTTTAGTAAAGGTGCGTTTTTGCTGTAGAATGTTATAGAAGATTGAGATTCCTTTAGCATGTAGTGTACTGGTGGTGTAGTATATCCAAGCTGATGAGGGTATTTTGTATGACCATAGATGGAATGTTGATATGCAATGTTTTGTACAAATGTACTTGTAGAAGTCCGAGTTTGGGAGATGAAATTCATGTTGGATTGTAGGAAAGGGTTTGATGCTGTCATTGCTGAAGAGGTCATCAATGTAGTTTATCCCTTTTGATTGCCATGCTGTGAAGGATATTGAATCCATGAGGTGGTGGATTGCTGAGATAGAGATCTTTAGGGTGGTGGAATGGGGGTTGGAGTGGCCTGATTAGATTAGTATATTCCAAGCTTTAATCGAGGCTTTCATGGTAGGAGGAATATACGTAAATATTCTAGCTCTCAGCACTGTACTAGTGAGCCAGGGGTAGAGGGAGTGACCTGGTACATAGGACACTTCTATGGTTCCCCAGATTGTGGTAGGGGAAGGTATGAGCCATTCCTTAAGTTGTGTGAGTAAAGAGGCTAGGTAGTAGTCAGCAAAATCAAAAAAACCTGCTCCTCCTACTGATCGATGTTTGATGAGCTTTGCGTGGGCACAGCAAGATTTTTTACCTTGCCATATAAATTTGGTGAGTATAGATTGAAGTGATTTAAAGTAGGTAGTTGGGAGTGGGATTGCTAGGGTTCTGAATAAATAGAGAAGTTGGGGTAGGTGAAGCATTTTGAATGTCGCTAGTCTTCCTATCCATGAAAATTCAAATTTCGCTAAGTTAGTAAGGTCTTGCTGTAGCTTGGTACGATATGGAATGTAGTTTGTTTGGAATAGAGTTTTAGTGGATTTGGTCAGCTGTATTCCTAGATAGGGTATATTATTGTCCGCTCATACGTAGGGGTAAAGGTTTTGGAGGAGGTTGCTAGAAGTTGTGTCTATTCCTAAGTTAAGGATAGAAGATTTCATGTCATTGACCTTATAGTAAGAGACTTTGCTGAACCAGGAAAGCGTTTCTTGTACTGCGGGTAGTGATGTCATGGGATTGGTTAACATTAAAATTACATCATCAACAAATAGGCTGATCTTGAGGTCGTGTGTGTTCATGGGGACTCCGGATATTTGAGTGCTCGTTCTAATATGTTCCGCTAAGGGTTCCATTAGTAAGTTGAAGATAAGGGGTGACAGGGGCACCCTTGTCTAGTTTCATTAGTTATTTGGAAGGAAGAGGAGAGGATATTGGACGTGTATACGTGTGCTGATGGTGTTGTATATAGGGACATGATTGCTTTGAGAATTTGGCCATTGAAACCGAATTTAGTGAGAACTGAGGCTAGGTAGTTCCAGTGGACTTTGTCGAATGCCTTCTCTGCATCCAAAGATAGGAGCAGAGAAGGAGTTCCAGAGGACTCAGTGTGGTGGATGATATTGATTATGCGACGTGTTGCATCAGAGGTTTGTCACTCCTTAGTGAATACTGATTGGTCGGGGTGGATTAGGGTTGGGAGGATATCCATCCATCTTTCTGCTATGAGTTTTGCATAGATTTTCAAATCAATGCTAAGTAGGGATATTGGTCAGAAGTTTTTTGGTGTTGTAGGGTCTTTGCCTGGTTTAGGTATCATCACTACAAGTGCACTCGGCATTTCGGAGGGGAAAGAGGAAGAGGAGGCAGCGTTATTATAAACTTTACATAAGAGTGGCGCTAGAAGGTTCTGGAATTTTTTGTAGTACTCGCCAGTAAATCCATCTGGGCCAGGTGATTTGGAGTTTGGTAATTTGTGGATAGAGAATGAATAGAGAGTTGTTGCTGGGATAGAGATGGGAGTTTGATATGATTGAGGAAAGCTTGGATGTCCTCTTGGGAGGGTTGATGGGTATCATGGTCATCTTGGATGTTGTATAGACTACTGTAGTATAGGCTAAACGCGTCAGCAATAGCTTGGGGTTTGAGGATTTTTTCGTTGGTAGTCGGGTGATAGAGGAAGTGAATTTTAGATTTAAGGTGTTACCCTTTAATTTTTGAGGCCATAGCTTTCCTTTATTGCCCGTGAAATACATTTTAGCTTTAAGTTTCCTTTGGGATTTCTCGAATGATGCTAGTAATAGGGATCTGAGTTCCTGGCGTAGGGAGAAGATTTTATTTTGGAGAGGCAAGGAAGGATTTGTTTTGTTAAGGGCTGCTAGATCAGCCGTCAGTTCGTCTAAGCGCTGCATCCTCTTTTTCTTTGCTCGGGAGCCTAATTGGATAAAGGTACCTCTGATTACTGCCTTGTGTGCATTCCACACTGTTGCTGGGTCTGTCACAGAGTCAGCATTAAGAGAAAGAAAATCTTCCAGGTTTTTGAGGAGCGTAGAGGCGTGCATGGGGTCTTGTAGAAGGAAATTATTGGCTCGCTATAGGTATGTGTTAGGATGGGAAGGTTTGCTGGATAGGGTAATGCTGATAGGGGCGTGGTCTGACCAAGTGACAGTGTGTATGGCGGAGGCTGATACTTTTTGCAATAACCATTTATCTGTTACAAAAAGATCTATTCCTGAGTAGGTGTTGTAACGCGGGGATAGATATGTGTAGTCTCGTTCGTCAGCATGACAACACCTCCACACGTCGTACAGATCATTGGTAGCCATATAGTTGCTCAAGGGTGATTCGTGTCTCTTAGGGCCTGAGGTTGTGTACATTGTGTTATCTGGTACTAGATTAAAGTCTCCACGGGGTAGGAGATGGCCCTTTTGGTGTTTTTTTGCCTTCTTAATGGTCTGTCTTAAGAATGGCATTTGGCGGTGGTTATGAACTTAGGGATACCAACGTGTATTGAGTATTGTCAATAGAGCATATTAAAATAATAAATCGACCTTCTTGGTCTGCAATACATTTGTGTAGTTGGAATGAAACAGAATCTTGAATAGCGATAAGGACTCCTCTTTGTTTCTTCATGTAGGAAGATTTGAATATGTGGGGAAAGTTTTTGTGGGTGCAAGAAGGTGTCGCTGCTTGGTCAAAGTGAGTTTCTTGTATGCAAAGGACATCGCATTTAAGCAATAAGGCTGTTTTTCACATTGAAGCTTGTTTGGCTGGGTGGTTGAGACCCTTTGCGTTGAGTGAGAGAACAGTGAGAGTCATGATCTGGAGTTGGAGGGCAGTGTGTAGTTGAGGAAGGACTTATGGTTGCAGGAGGGCAGGCTTCCAGGTGGAGGGGAGATGGTCGCGGGACTATGCTTGTTGAAGGAGTTCCAGAAGAGATGTGGAGGGGATGATCAGGCGGCAGACCGTAGTATGGAGAATGGAGATTGCGTTGAATGAGCACTAAGGAGAGTAGTAGCGTGCAGTGCTGATATATGTTGAAGGCTGGGTCTTCATGCTCTTGTTGTCCTGTAAGGAAAAAGGGAGAAACAAAACAAAACAAAGGTGGAGGGAGGAGAGAAATGGTCAGCAGTGAAAAACTCTGAGAGTCGCTGACTAAACTGGGGGTAAAGTTCAGTAACTGTGTGGATTCAAGCAAGGATTACGTTGTCTAGGAATGTGGTAGACAGGAACATTCATTTATAGTTGGTCTTGAAATTTCCCTGACAGTGTTGCCCTGGTGGAGGTGGAGGCACCTGGGGCCTCCACTGGAGGCTCTGGAATGATTCCCCATGAGTGGAGGAGTTTCATGCCACTCGCGATGTTGGAGATGGTGTGGCCATTCCTGGTAATCAGTAAAGTGGCTGGGTGATGCCATTTATAGGCCAGCTTGTAGTCGTTGAGAGCTTTGGTAACCGTTTACAGCTGTCTCCTCATTTGGAGGGTATGTTGTGAGAGATCTGCATAGATTTGGATGTCATTACATGGCACCGGTAGGGTAGTGAGCGCTCTGGCTTTTGAGAGAATTAGCTCTTTGGCTTGGTAAAAGTGGATTCTCATAAGGACATCTCTGGGAATCGAGTGCTCTAGGTGCTGTGGTTTAGGGATCCTATGTATGCCGTCTATAATAAGCTCTATTGGCGTCAGCTCAGGTATTAGAGCAGAGAAAAGGCTGGTGGCATATGCTTGGAGCTCAGTGGGTGGAACAGATTCAGGGACCCTGCGCATTTTTATATTATTGCGTCTCGAGCGGTCTTCGAGATCCACGAGTTTCGCTTTGATCCATAATGTGTCATCTTTCTGTTCTGCATACTCATCAACTAGATCATTTACTGTGTCAGTACACTCCTCCATTTTGTATTCTGTACCCTGTGATCCATATGTACTGTGCCCTGTGATCCATATGTTGCATATCAGATGTAAATTTATTGATGAGTGAGGAGAAGTTAGCCATGAGGGAGGATTGCAGTGACAATAACATGTCTTTCATGGTCGTATCTAGTACAGGCTGGCCTGTAGTGGGAAAGGCCGCTATGGGTGACTGCAGATGTGATGCAGCAGTCTCTGTGAGGGATTCTGTACTCACTGCGGCCTGGTGGCTATGATCCATCCTCATCCTGGCTTTAGCTGGGCTTTGGGAGGACGGGCTGGCCGGAGGCGAGTGGCAGGGGGATGCAGCTGCTAATCCACTGTTCTGGTTGTGCGGATCGGCATCAGGGAGGTCTGTGTAGGAGGATGGAAAGGTCCGGGCTGCGGCGCCATCTTGGGAGAGCTCCGTTCTCAGCACTGGCTGAAGGAAGAATGTGGTGAGCTTCTTGGGGCACCGATCTTCCATTCGTTTGCTGGACATTGTTGGCAGGGAGTCCACAGAGTGGTGTATGGCGATTGAGAGTTGGCAGTCACGGGATTCCTGTCAGAATGCTGGCGTTCTCCGGTCGGCCGTGGAGAGCTCTCGGCTTAGGCTGCCATCACGAACGCTTGCCCCATAATCCTGTTTTTTGAGGAGTACAATGCCTCCTCCTTTGTCCGCAGGATGTATTATCAAATATTTCTTTTTACATAGAGATTTCACCCCTTCCTCAATCTCCTTCTGGTTTTTAAATTTAAATTTGACCATCTGCAACTCTTTCAGCACTAAATGTTTAAAAACAGTAATACTAGGTGCTGGTTTCCCAGGAGGGTTAAAAAGGGAAGCATTTCTCAGCCCTGTCCCTTTAAAAACTCTGGTGTTATTTTCTATCTGAGATTTACAGTTATTAACAATAGGATTGGATAGAAAATATCGCTTGATGCTTAATTTTCTCATATATTTTTGTATGTCTATAAAGATTTGAAATGTATTTAATCCTTGTTTAGGCGCACATTTTAAATCCTGATTTAAAGTCATCTGTTCTGTATCTGTCAAGGTAATCCCACTCAAGTTAAAAATCCCTTCATTTCTTATCTCTTTCTTTTTTTGGGAGTTACTCCGTTTACCTCCCCTGCATGCTCTCTTAATCTTCCTTTTTTGTTCTGACCTTTCCCTAAAAAACTGTCCAACTTCTGTCTAAGTGGAGCTGCACTGGGTGGTCCTTCATGTGGTCTGGAAGCATATTCATGCTGGGGTTCATAATTATAGGCGGAACATTCCCCCTCATAATCACTCTCATAGCATTCCTGAAGTGACCTTTATCGATTTTCTATCTGTATTTCATATCTCCACGGGGGAATGGGAGAATTTCAGGGACCCTCTTGGCGTTCATTCCAATAGGGTCTTTTCTGCGATGAATCATCATATCTCCCTGTGCGATCCATTTGGGATGATCTTCCCTGAGGGTATTGATTTCCAGATTTATATGGAGTATGTGGTGTTCTGTTTCCTCTATTCTGGCCAGAATATTGTGTTTTACCCGGGTTTCTAGAATGGTTATTAGTAATGGGGTATTGATAATGATTTTTGGGGGGATATGGATGGTTTTTATTATTTGCGACTTTTTTCTTCATTGGATAGGAGGGAGGTCCTCCTCCTCCCTTCGGTGGTCCCAAGTCTCGCTGTAGTGGGGTCCGTGGATCCACCTCCCTAATGTTTTTTTCAAGGAGAGGGTGTACTTGAGCCCCCCCGCTGGCTTCTATATTTTCAGTATCCCCAGAATCTATATTAGATCCCTGAATATCCTTATACAATTCCTACCATTTAAAAACATTGCTAGTCCTATAGTCTTCAACGGCCCTGAGATATTTTTTTTCATTTTTTAATCCGTTGTTCCTCTTCTTCCTCTACCAAAATTGTTCTAAGTTCTTTAGTGTAAACTTGGTACAACCCCTCTTTGTTAAATGGGGTAAGCTTATCTTTGATGTCATTTATTTCTTGCTGCAATTTAGCAGCTTTACTGCGTTTTTTAGACACCAAAAACTCCAAAAAGGCGAGACCAACCCCATTGAAGTATTGAAACCATTCTTGGGGTTCTGGGTCCCCCTTATTTGGGTATACATGTCAACGTAAACTTCTGGGAATCATCTTCTCCTTTAAATATCTTTCTAGGAAGACTATATCCCAGTTGGCATGTAGTTCTGCAAACAGAACATTTTTGAGTCCCATTAAATATCCCTCTTAATTTATCCATTTCCAAAGTAACCTGTTTAAAGACTTCCTCTGGATCAATTTTCCTATTTTTATGGTATTCAAAAATATCCATAATGCGGAAAAATGTGTGCCACTAAACTTATGTGTAAAACTAATATGTGAAACAAATTATATATAAATTTGTATTAAAACACACAAAATAGAAAGCCACAAGAAAAAAGTATTTATGATACAATGTAGCTATAAAGGAAATTTTTGCACTAAGTGAGAAAAGTGCAGCTGCTTGTGTAAGCCTAAATACAAAAAAGCTCAAAAACATATATCTCCGAAAAACAAGCACGGTCATTGAGGGTGATTGTAATCACAATCCCTGGATTGAAAGACAGGTGGAGGATTTCGATGCTGGCAGGCTGATGCAACAGGCTCCCATGATCTCTATAATTTGAGGTACAACTGATCTGGTAGGCAGCAGTTATATCACAAGTTTTTGGGCTGCAAAAACATCTCATTCCCATCTCTCCTGATTACTGAGTTTCTCCATACTCACATTGTCATTTTTATGGACTTTGCTTATATATTTTTGATCATTTAGATACACTCACCTTAATGGATTTTGTAGATATCAGAGTACTTTTGCTTTAGGTCCTTGTAACAGGTTGATGGTGCACACCACTGTTCACATGGGCGTTTTTTGGTAGCGTGTTTTGGTAGCATTTTTTTACTTTATCGTATCACTTTTGCACAATACTATATATATCTTTATATGAGTTTGTATGGTTGTGTTTAATCATCTTCACTGATTAATTAATGGTTTTGCACTTGTCTACCAGCCCAAGAGACATGGAATTTGGCGTAAGATTATGTTTGTTGACGTATGCTGCTCAGGAGAGACTCATAATTGGCTTTGAAAAGTAAGCAGCTAGGGTAGATAAGTTTAGTACCCAGGTATTGTAAAGCTGAATGAGGAGCCTAGGGGAAACTGGATGATGCTATTATCTGATCTTTCAGTTTGTTGGAGAGTGCGATAGGAAGCATCTGCGATTTGGTAAAGTTGACTTTGTATAAGGAAATTTGGCCGAAATCTTGCAATAGTTTGGTAACCACTGGTAGAGATGATGTAGGATTAGTTAAGGATAGGATAACATCATCTGCATAAAGACCTATTCTACAGTCTTCAGAGCCAATTTTTATATCAGAGACTTTAGAATCACTTGAAATAGCTTGGGCAAGCGGTTTCATGACCAGGACAAAGATTATGGGGGATAGGGGACAGCCCTGTCTGGTGCCGTTAGAGATATCAAAGGGATGTGATAGTATGCTTGATGTATATACCTTTGCGCTGGAGGGAGAAGTATAGGGTATGATAGCCAAATTAATAAATTCTGTGAGGCCAAAGGATTGTATTATCTCTCGGAGATAAAGCCAATAAACCCAGTTGAACACCTTCTACATATCCAAAGAGGAGCAGAGAAGGCATTCAATGGGATTCAGACCATTAATGCAGGTTTAATATGCGTCTGGTGCCATCGGAAGTCTGGCGACCCTTTACAAAGTCCACCTGGTCTGGGTGAATAGGAAGAGAGCTAATGTTTTCCAGTCTAGCTGTGATCATTTTAGCATAAACTTTAATGTCTGTGTTAAGGAGAGAAATAGGACCGAAGTTGGCTGGATGTGTAGGGGGTTTTCTGGGTTTTGGTACACCATTATTAGGTCTTTCAAGGCTTCTTTAGGGAATGAGGCTTCATTCGCTGCTGAATTGTAGACCTGTTTTAACTGGGGAGATAAAATTGAGCTAAATAGCTGTGTGAGGTGTTCCTTGGAGATCTTTGGGAGTGTTAGGGAGGATAGAAAGTACTAATTACCATGATTGTAATATGCTGTGAATGTCCCCTTTGTCCTCATGCATGCTGGAAGTTTTTAATGCTCCTTTTTTGTCCTTCATGCATATTTGCCTTCACTAACCTCCCCAGCATGTTATCCTGGGCCAATACACACCTAGCCTAGTCACTTAACAATGCATTTTGTCATCTCCATAGTAGTGCTTTACCCTAAACACCCCCTAGAATGGGTACAAATGCTATTGTTGTCCTTAAATTCAGGCAGAGTGCCAGAGGTTTTTTTGGTTACCAAAATAATTTGTAACCCTCCCTCCCCCCAACCGCTAAGTCAACCGATACCACTCCTCTATCGGCTGACTTTGCCAAACCCATACACACTATACCCATCTCTTTTGTGGTCATATTTATAGATAAATCACCCAAAGCGTGTAGTGACAGGGTCTGCCTGAATACTTTCAAATGGTAGTGTTTAAAGTATTTTTTCTCCTATTATCTTGATAGATACCGTATTTATCAGCGTATAACACTCGCCGGCGTATAACACGCACCCCAAGTTTAGGAGGGAATTTTATGGAAAAAAACTTTTAGGAGGGAAGTTTAAGGAAAAAAAAACTTACATTTAAATGCCCATCAATGCAGCATTATCGTGTCCATCTGCAGCCTTGCCCCAGTGTCCAGTGCAGCCTTGTCAGTGCAGCTTTGCCCCAGTGCAGCCTTGTCAATGCAGCTTTGCCCCAGTGCAGAATTGTCAGTGCAGCTTTGCCCCAGTGCAGCCTTGTCAGTGCAGCTTTGCCCCAGTGCAGCCTTGTCAGTGCAGCCTTGTCAGTGCAGCTTTGCCCCAGTGCAGCTTTGCCCCAGTGCAGCCTTGCCCCAGTGCAGCCTTGCCCCAGTGCAGCTTTGCCCCAGTGCAGCCTTGCCCCAGTGGTCCGTGCAGCCTTGTCGCCGCCGACATACAAAAGTTTAGTTTGGATTTTTAAATATGGCGCCGCGGAGTTCGGAGGGGCTCGGCGGCGCTTGTTCAGCTGAACGAGCGCCGCCGAGGACACAGTGACTGGGCGGAGCTGAGATACACATAGCCGAGGGTTCTCGGCTCTTCTCGGCCCCGTTCACAGTCACGCCCAGTCCCCATGATGGACATAACACAGGTCCAATGGCGGGACTGGGCGTGACTGTGAACGGCGCCGAGAACCACCGAGAACCCTCGGCCTTTGTGTATCTCGGCTCCGCCCAGTCACTGTGTCCTGTGTCAGCTGAACGAGCGCCGCCGAGTCCCTCCGAACTCCGCGGTGCCATATTTAAAAATACACGCTATGTGAATGTCGGCTGCGATCGCGGCGATCGCTCCGACAGATCACAAAATAGCGGGGATCGGCGTATAACACGCACCCACGATTTTCCCCTGATTTTAAGGGGAAAAAAGTGCGTGTTATACGCCGATAAATACGGTAATTGCAGAATGTAAAAAATGTGCTTCAATTAGGACAGTGTTACTCCTATTTTTGTATTATGACACTTTTTACCTGTCCAGTGGGCTGCCAACAGTGTAAGTAAGGAGGGGCTGGCCAAAGTAAAACATTATTTATGCATTCAGCTCTCAATGAAGTAGAGAGGGTTACCTGTCCAAAACATCTCCCCCCTAAAATTTTTACAATGGGCCATCAGATGGGGGGAGGAATCTGATAAGTGGACCTTATACTTTTGTCTTTAAATACTCCTTCAAATAAATGTTAATACTGATGTTGGCCAAGAATGTTTGTGTCTAATCTGCTTGCAATGTTTATGTCCAAAATGACTAATTTTCTATTTTCTTGTTTGACTCCACAGTTTCCTTCAACGCCACAGGAATGGCAGACTGTGGCATCCCACTTTGCTGATCGTTGGGACTTTCCCAACTGTGGAGGGGCAATTAATGGGAAACACGTCAAAATAGCCCCACCCCCAAACTCGGGGTCATACTATTATAACTATAAGGGGTTTAATAGTATTGTGATGTTGGCGGTGGTGTTGGCGACATATGAGTTCCTCTATGTGGACGTGGGGGAGAATGGCCGGATGTTGGATGGTGGAGTCATCGCCCAGACAGATTTCTACAGGCGTCTCCAGAGTGGTGACTTGGGATTGCCACCTTCGGAAGAGAACGTGGAAGGACTCCCATTTGTGTTTGTTGCTGATGAAGCATTTGGTCTGGGTGAACACCTGATGTGGCCATTCCCAATGAGGACCCTCACCCCGGAGCAGAGAGTTTTTAATTACCAGCTGGCCAGAGCCAGAAGAGTGGTGGAGAAGGCTTTCGGGATAATAGCCAGCCGGTTCCGCCTATTCCTCACTGCAAATAACGTGGCGGAATATATATATATATATATATATATATATATATATATATATATATATAGATATATATATATATATATAGATAGATCTATATATATATATATATATATATATATATATATATATATATATCTATATATAGATATATCTATCTATATATAGATATAGATATAGATATATATATATATATATATAGATATATATATCTATATATAGATATATATATATAGATATATATATATAAACTTAATCACATAATTCTTGCCTGCTGCATTTTACATAACTTTTTGCACAAAAATGCAGCAAACTATGTGGCCTTAGTTGGACCTGAGACCGGATTCTTACTGGATCCAACCCTGATGGCTCTTGAATCTGGCCGTCCTGGCTTGCCCCCCAAAGCACCCGTGAAGTTCGCCAAAAGTATCTAGAGTACTTTGCAGGTAGGGGGGCCATTGATATGCCACCAAATGTCTGAGACGTTTTTTAGATAAATATCTTTTTGAAACAGAACTAATATTTCATTTGATTTACTGCTTGGGTTTCTTTTAGCTGTCTCCTAGGTTCTCCAATGGGCTTTTTTGGCCTTTTTCTTCAATAGTGCAAACTTAATTTATTTGATACATGAGGTGACAATCTCTTCTTCAGTGAAATATTATGTTGTGGGTCTGCTACACACGCACACACCTTGTTTTTGTTGTTAATGTCTGTAATGCATTAATGATAAAAATATTCATCAATTTCAGCACCATGAATGAGATTTGTGGATTCACGAAAATGGGCTGATTGTGGCCATTTATAAACCACTGTGGGTGTTATTTACTAAAGGCAAATCCACTTTGCAATAAAAGTGCACTGGAAACTGCACTGAAAGTGCACTTGTAGTGCAAAGTGGATTTGCCTTTAGTAAATAACCCCCATAAACACCAACTTACTCCAAAAACTGCTATTGAGCCACACATTCTTGAGTAGCAAACATTTTACTCATAGCACATTCACATGTGCGTTTCGAAAAGGGTTTTTGAACAAACCAGTGTTTAACATTTTTTTGGTCACATTAGAAATAGCCTTTTTTTGGTTAAACAGACATGTTTCAAAACATAACGTACACAACTCAGGAACTTACAAAGTTCAACTTTGATAAATTGAAGGCAATATCAGACATTAGTATGTCCAAACTGTGTTTATATTGCCTTCATCAGATGGGGTGATGTCACCCCTGTAAAATCCAAATATTGAAGATGCACACAAATCGGGATTCAAACTAAGGATTTCCCTCCTGATCCCATGCCTAATGTCAACATGTGCTAGCTTCCATCATGGGGAATCAATGGACGTGTTTTGGGGGTGCAACCCCTTCCTCTCACCTAATTGAATTGGGAGGAAGGGGTTGCACCCACAAAACGTGTACATTGATATCCCGTGATGGCAGGCAGCACATGTTGACACACAGTGTGCATCTTCAAAATTTGGCTTTTAAAATACTTAAAAACTTTTTTTTAAAAATCAAAAATACACAAAAAACGGTACAATTTTTTTTTATATTCTGCCTAAAACATCGATGATGTTCTTCATTTTTTGTTGAACATCATTGATGTTTTCCTTTATATTTTCTAAATCCCTATTGCACCCCATTATCTCCCCGATGAGAATCTGGGCACTTTCCCCAGATGAAGTTGCGAGAGGCAACGTAACGTGTAGGGATTGGCCGGGAGAGCCGCGACCGGAAGTGATGTGAGAAGGCGAGGAACAACAACATGTGCTATTTTTAACTTTTCTGTGTAATAGTCCACGCTATTATGCTTAAATAAATACGTTTTTAGCCCTGACATACTACACTATTAGAGGCTTCTTTTTCTCTTTGTCCCCTTTCTTACACTGAGGTACCTCTTTATACCATTTTGATCTGGCAACACACCGCTGTACACTAAGAAGGAATACTGTTAAATCCATCATCCAGAGAGACCACACCGACTATCCAGGGAGCCCAAATTGTTGAAGGAGCCACAACAGGATTATATGAATAATCATCTCCACCTATTCTAACAGCCACAGAACTTCACCACTTCCCATTCACTGTAGCAATTACTGGACTTTTTTGTCACTACTTTATTGAAATTTGAAGCTGTGTTTTTATTATATATTTTTTTCTTTTTGATGTTTGTTTTTCGGCTTACACAAGGTGATACACATCCAATTGCACATGAGTATATTAAGCATGTGGTTTGAGTACACACGGCAAGATTGAGATTACATCATCTACGCATATCACTTGTTTATGGTTATTGTAGATAGATGTCTAATACACAATTTATTCATCTTTTAAAATATTTAAAATATTCTTCATCTTTATATCCCATATGGGATCATTTATTTTGAATCCTATATCACTATTTGCACAAAATCACTTCATTCACTTAAATACAGGGAGCTGCCCTGTCTGTGGCAAATGATGTGAAATAGATGTTATTATTGATCACTAATTGTTGATTCAATAAAGTGTTTTACATATCAATAGACAGTAGTAGCCAAAAAGGTTTGGGACAAGAATGACATGCTGGGGTCAGAATGATAGTCTTTTCTATTTGTTAACATTCAATTTGCAACAGTCAAGAGCTGAAAATTATGTGTGAGATTGATGAACAAAATACTAAAACTATGTCCCTTTTTCATACACAGGAAGACCTCAGCCAGGAGGAGGCTGTGGAATATGGCAGCCAAGAGGAGGCAGGGGTTAGTGGCAGCCAGGAGGTGGCAGGGGTTAGTGTCAGCCAGGAGGTGGCAGGGGTTAGTGGCAGCCAGGAGGTGGTGGGGGTAAGTGGCAGCCAGGAGGTGGCAGAGCCCAGTAGCCTGACACAATCTCAGGTCCCTCCCCTCTGCCCTCCACAAAAAAGGGCTAGGAAGGGGAGTAATGTAGAGGAGGCAGCGCTTGGGCTGATTCCGAAGGCTAATGCTGCTCTCAGAACCCCCCTTAATCCTCAAGAGGCCTTTGCCTCCATGGCAGCCTGCAAAATGCAGGACATGGAGGAGGCCAATGCATCATGTGTAAGGAAATCATTTATCCCACATTAAATAAGGGGTTGAGGGGCCAAATCACACCCAATACCCACCTGTGTGAGTTGGACCATCCTCCTCCTCCACCTCCTGCCACACCTTCAACACCACAAGCAAGCATGTAAGGAAGACAAGAGTGTGATGGCCTGGGTTCAGTCTGGTCTGGCAAAAGACGCAGGCTGTTGTATGACCACAGCCTGGAAACAAATATGTCATCTGCTGCTGTTCCTGATTTCTTGGAGTCCTGGACCGGATTGTGCTCACTATTATATGGACTCCTCAGGCCACCAATTTTGGCTGGCAAATAATTGATGTGTGCCCTGGGGTACAAAGGCTTCACCAATTTCAGCAGTTTCTCCAGCGTTGCCTTACTCTTTATTTTGTTATGACCCAGAATAAATGTATATTTCTTTTAATAAATACTTGCCTATGTGTTTTACTTCAAAAAGGACAGTTTGTGATTAGGGAGGTACATTTCCTAAATACAATGTCAACATAGGACACCAACACCAAACAACCTCCTTGAGATTAAAAAATACAAGATAATAATGGTGTTGTGGTAACTTGACACACAAAACGAGAAAAAATATTAGGGAGATCACTAAAAAAAAAACAAAACAGAAGATCTTGATTAAAAAAAACCCCCAAAAATTATATCACTATAAAAACAAAAACAGTTAATTATTCTTGAGATCTGATGAAACCAAAAAATTATATTCTGGAGATCACAAGAAATAATACAGAAATCAGTTTGTGAGAACTCTGTGTGAATATGAGCAGCAAAACAACTTAATTCTTCTAGCATTCTAAAGAAGAAGAGAATGCGCTGCATTAAACTATTAAAAAAATTGCAGCATAACAAATGTTTTATTTCTATTATGAACGGTAGTTTTACCAGACCAATCGCTTCCATCTCTCAATTTATTCTGAGCATGCGTGGCACTTTGTGCGTCAGAATTGTCTACAAACGATCGGAATTTACGGAAAACGGATTTTGTTGGCGGAAAATTTGAGAACCAGACCTCAAATTTTGTGCGATGGAAACTCTGATGGAAACTGTCTGATGGAGCCTACACACTGTCTGAATTTCCGACAAAAGGCTCCCATCGGAAAATCCAACCGTGTGTACAAGGCATAAGAGTTTTTGACAAAGTTCCTTTAGTTGTTTGTCCTTAACTGGGGATTATTGGGCTTTATTCTGAGCTTCCAATATGGAAATGGCTTTTGTAATGTCAGAAATCTCCTGCTTCCTCCTGAGCTCCCAGTTTTATAAAGAGACCCCTCATAAAGGCCTTGTGAAATGCCCAGAGGGTGTGGACCTTATCTACAGAGTTGACATTCTGAATCAAGAATTCTACTAGTTCCTTTCTGATATGTTGCTCGTGGCTAGGGTTATGTATAAGATGGGAATTCAGTCTTAACAGTTTAGCAGGGAGAGATTTTTGGTCTAAGCAGAGTAACAATGAGCCTGGGGCATGATCTGACCAGAGGATTTTTGAGTCAGACATCAGTAAGAGAGTGGATTGCTCCATGAGAAGGAATTCTGGAATATACATGAAGTGCAGGTGAGAAAAAAGTTCTCCAGACATCATATAGACATTCTTCCTTTATCACTAAATGTAGGTAATTGGTACGTCTCCTATTAGGGCTAGAGGAATCTAGGGTGGAGTCAGACAGTGCATTAAAGTCTACACGCATATTTAGACGGCCCAGTTTTACTGAGCAGATACGTTTAAAAAGGTTGCAGAGAAATGTTTTCTGTTTGGTGTTCGCTGAGTAAACTGATACTATTGTAAAGGGTTGGTGGTTAATCTTGGCACCCAAAATTATGTATCTGCCATTGGGATCAAAATCTACAAATTCCTGTGAAAAGGTTTCCTTGATTGCAATCATCACACCTTTGGTATTTCTTACCATAATTTGCAAAGAAGCAGTGAAGAAATCTACGATGGCAGACTCAGGGGGGGTTGAACGAAGTGAGATGTGTTTCCTGGGTACAATAGATATCACACTTTTGTGATAGGGCTTCTTTCCAAAGCATTGATCTTTTATATGGCTGTTTGAGCCTTAACATTCAAAGAAGTAATTTAAGTAATTTTTAATTACATCTTTTACGATTGAGAGGAATGCAGGAAACAGTATAGTATGGTCAGGCGTAGTTACGTCCTGAATCAGAATGTTCTGCTAATCAGGTATGCCTCAGCCATACCGTAGGAGATGTACCAAATACAGCTAATAAGGACAACCAAGAACTTAAAGATTACAAATACAATAGTAAAACAACGTGTAATAGAAACAGTAATGCCCTGTACACACGGTCGGACATTCCGACAACAAAATCCATGGATTTTTTCTGACGGATGTTGGCTCAAACATGTCTTGCATACACACGGTCACAGAAAGTTGACGGAAAATCCGATCGATCTGAACGTGGTGACGTAAAACACGTATGTTGGGACTATAAACGGGGCAGTAGCCAATAGCTTTTGTCTCTTTATTCTGAGCATGCGTGGCACTTTGTGCGTCGGATTTGTGTACACACGATCGGAATTTCCAACAACGGATTTTGTTGTTGGAAAATTTTATAGCAAGCTCTCAAACTTTGTGTGTCGGAAATTCCGATGGAAAATGTGTGATGGGGCCCACACGGTCGGAATTTCCGACAACAAGGTCCTATCACACATTTTCCGTCAGAAAATCCAAACGTGTGTACAGGGCATAAGACAACCTGTAGAATTTAGACCGGAAGTCTTTTACTTAACAGCTGTTTGGGGAACTACTAGCAGTAGAAGAATTTTGGTAGCCCAAAGTTGCTCAATTTGTTATCCTGGGGTGGGGACTTTTTCTAGACTGAAGAGGAGGTGTTTGAGGGATTTGAATGATGTGGATTTTGGGTGGAGAGTGATGGAATACCCCATTGTTGTGGCAGGATAATGTAATCTGCTGGGAATTGAAGGACATATTTGTGGCTTTGGTGATAAATCTGAAGGGTGGCTGGGAAGAGCCGTTTTTAGATAATTTTTTTGTTTCTTATTGCTTCTGTGATAGAGAAAAATTGTTTCTGCCACACCAGCATCGCAGCTGAGAGATTGGCGTAGATTGAGATATGAGAGAAGCGGTCAGGTAAATTTCCTGCTTTGCGATCGGTCGCCATAGCTCTTTCTTTGACGTGAAAAAAATGATTCTTTCCAAAACATCCCATGGGACTGAATCCAAGGTTGTCCCAGCCCTCTGACTTCCACCTCTAACTAAAATATTTAAAATATTTTTTGGGTGGATTGGTCTTGAAGGACTTGATTTATATATATATATATATATATATATACAATGGAGATGGAAAGTATTCAGACCCCCTTATAATTTCCACTCTTTGTTATATTGCAGCCATTTGTTAAAATCATTTAAGTTCATTTTTTCCTCATTAATGTACACACAGCACCCCATATTGACAGAAAAACATTGTTGACATTTTTACAGATTTATTAAAAAGGAAAAACTGAAATATCACATGGTCCTAAGTATTCAGACCCTTTGCTGTGACACTTATATATTTAGTTCAAGTGCTGTCCATTTTTTTGATCATCCTTGAGATGGCTCTACACCAGTGGTGTCCAAACTATGGCCCTCCAGTTGTTAAGGAACTACAACTCCCATCATGCCTAGTCATGTCTGTGAATGTCAGAGTTTTACAATGCCTCATGGGAAGTATAGTTCCGCAACAGCTGGAGGGCCGTAGTTTGGACACCCCTGCTCTACACCTTCATTTGAGTCCAGCTGTGTTTGATTATACTGATTGGACTTGATTAGTAAAGCCACACAGCTGTTTATATAAGACCTTACAGCTCACAGTGCATGTCAGAGCAAATGAGAATCATGAGGTCAAAGGAACTGCCTGAAGAGCTCAGAGACAGAATTGTGGCAAGGCACAGATCTGGCCAAGGTTACAAAAAATTTTTTGCTGCACTTAAGGTTCCTAAGAGCACAGTGGCCTCCATAATCCTTAAATGGAAGAGGTTTGGGATGACCAGAACCCTTCCTAGAGCTGGTTGTCTGGCCAAACTGAGCTATCGGGGGAGAAGAGCCTTGGTGAGAGAGGTAAAGAAGAGCCCAAAGGTCACTGTGGCTGAGCTCCAGAGATGCAGTCGAGAGATGGGAGAAAGTTGTAGAAAGTCAACCATCACTGCAGCCCTCCACCAGTCGGGGCTTTATAGCAGAGTGGCCCGATGGAAGCCTCTCCTCAGTGCAAGACACATGAAAGACCACATGGAGTTTGATTAAAAAAAACACCTGAAGGACTCCAAGATGGTGAGAAATAAGATTCTTTGGTCTGATGAGACCAAGATAGAACTTTTTGGCCTTAATTCTAAGCGGTATGTGTGGAGAAAACCAGGCACTGCTCATCACCTGTCCAATACAGTCCCAACAGTGAAGCATGATGGTGGCAGGACCATGCTGTGGGGGTGTTTTTCAGCTGCAGGGACAGGACGACTGGTTGCAATCGAGGGAAAGATGAATACGGCCAAGTACAGGGATATCCTGGATGAAAAACTTCTCCAGAGTGCTCAGGACCTCAGACTGGGCCGAAGGTTTACCTTCCAACAAGACAATGACCCTAAGCACACAGCTAAAATAACGAAGGAGTGGCTTCACAATAACTCTGTGACTGTTCTTGAATGGCCCAGCCAGAGCCCTGACTTAAACCCAATTGAGCATCTTTGGAGAGACCTAAAAATGGCTGTCCACCAACGTTTACCATCCAACCTGATAGAACTGGAGAGGATCTGCAAGAAGGAATGGCAGAGGATCCCCAAATCCAGGTGTGAAAAACTTGTTGCATCTTTCCCAAAAAGACTCATGGCTGTATTAGATCAAAATGGTGCTTCTACTAAATGCTGAGCAAAGGGTCTGAATACTTAGTACTATGTGTTTTTTCATTTTTTCTTTTTTAATAAATCTGAAAAAATGTCAACAATTCTGTGTTTTTCTGTCAATATGGGGTGCTGTGTGTACATTAATGAGGAAAAAAAATGAACTTAAATGATTTTAGCAAATGGCTGCAATATAACAGAGAGTGAAACATTAAAGGGGGTCTGAATACTTTCCGTCCCCACTATATATATATATATATATATATATATATATATATATATATATATATATATGATGTCATCAGGCAGAAAAGGAATGCATGCCAATATATGGCCTGCTATCTTGTTTCTGCTTTAAATTTAATGGCCTGTGAATGTAGTGCTGGCTTTGTCACACACTAGCTTGTGACAAATTGTCAAATAATTCGGACAACAGCAGTAGCCTCCATTCTCTTAAAATGTGTGCACAGTTAAAGTGTTTAGAAATTCTTGGCACTAGAAAGCTTAGTGGAGTCGGAAGATCACATTTTAAGCTACAGTTATGCAGCTAGGAACTGTTTACTGCTGCAAATGTGATTTTGAAATTATCATCATCATTTCTTACTAGCGAGAGCTCAGTGTTTATTTTCTAGTAATGAACACTTCACGCTAGAAGGAGCAGAGTTCAGCTTCCATCGAGAACTTAAAGTTTGTTTACTACTTTTATTAGAAAAGGTGCTTGTGGTTGTTTATATTGTAGGCAATTGATTAAAATCCATGATTTTTATTTGGAAGTTTATTATGTGCTTCTAAAGACATTGTTCTGACGCCACAGACGCAGTAGTATGCTTTATAGTGGGAAATATATAATCTGGAAGTCGGTGGCGTAAAATACTCTTGACACTGAGCTTTTAGCTCTTTCCAGAAAAGAAATGCTGAAGCAATTCACTTCTCTATTTCTGTGTTTTAAACACTATTGATTTGTTTAAAGAAAAAAAACAATTTTATATGTATTTATTATTTTAAACATTTATAATAAAGCAGAATTCCTGGTAATTAAAGAATTTTTTTTATCTGGCACCGTGCCCTGCAAAAAGTAATGTCTTCTAGTGGATGTCACTCCTCCAGGGTCATCAAGCCCACTTCCTGTGTGTCAATGCTGTCATAGTTACATAAATAGTTACATAGTAGGTGAGGTTAAAAAAAAGACACAAGTCCATCAAGTCAAACCTATGTGTGTGATTATATGTCAGTATTACATTGTATATCCATGTATGTTGCAGTCATTCATCATACTGGCCTTGGCTAACAGTGCTGTCATTACATGAGCTAAAGTTGGTAACTGCACTGCCACCAGCGCAAAAGAAGAAGGAAACATGTACTCACCAAACCAGTGGGAGGATCAGGAATTAAAGTATGTATTTGCAGAAAAAAAAGAATCCTGTAGGGTTGAGGCAGTAGACTGGGAATGGGCTTTTAGAGGAATAACAAAAAAAAACAGTGGCAGCTTTACTTTATAGCATGAGAAGTATGGGGTCCAAAGCCTAGGAACCAGGTGGGCTATTATGGATTATGGAGTCCTCTATCTCTTATATTTCACTTAAGAGGAAAGTACAGTGGTTTTCCAACAATCTGTTTAATAAATATTGTATATGAACATTATGTAGTCTTGTATTCAGCCACCGTCGGTTTCTTTTCATATGCATTACCTTGGCATTGTAAATACTGTAGCATGTTACAGAGATCACTAGATAAAGCTAAAATGTACACACTGAACTAAAAGAGTCATAGGAGTGACCCTTTCCTCGTTGAACAGTTCAGTCCAATGCCTTGACCAGTCAGAAAGTGAAATACTTTTGCTTTTTAGCTAACTCATAGTGCTCTAGGAATCATTTTCCCTTAATGAAATGTTTATTTCTAAAACAAAGAATGTACTGTTCAAAAGTTGTACCACTCTCCAGGCATTTGAGGAATAAAGGCCTCTGTAACAGCCACATATTGCAAATTTTGTCTCATAAGTCCAGAGCACCTACTGCCATTTATCTACACACATGTTCTAGTGTTTTCAAAGGTGAGTCACGTTGGCCTTGTTTATACTGTACCTAATCTACCAATATACTGTGTAATTTTTGGGTTTGTGAAATAAAACCCTACAAAACACAGACAAATATGTAACATTTAGGCAAACACTTTCCAGTAGGGGGAACCAAAACCAGAATCCCAGCACTAGAAGGCAAGAGTGCTAATCAGTCAGCCACTATGCTGCCCACACACCCTCCTTTGACCTAAAACTTGTGACTCCTTTCCTTAGCTGCTATATTATTTTGTGGAATTTGCAAAGAGATAGGGAACAAATAAATAAAAAATACTACAATTTGTAATGCTTATGGCTTGTGGCGGTTCCTCTTCAACCTGCTGCCTTGGACACTGTAGTAGAATGTACTCCGACTTCAGTTCACCAAAGACTTCAAACTCAGTTATTGGGATGAGGTGACCACAGCCGCATCGAGTGCATCTAAAACTAACATTAGCCTTATATTTCTTAATAACCCTAATACTCATTTTTATTTATATAAAACATATTCAGGCACAGAGTAAACTCAATGGAAATTTTAGTACTTTAGTGTTACTACAAAGGCTTTCTTTTCAACTGGACAAGAAGAGCTTTACCCTTGTAAAAGATGACTTTTTATTGTAGAAGCTGTGAATATGTGAGCTAGTTTTCCACAGGAATTGGTTCTAGTAATTTTAGTAGATTGTTTGAAATATTTCTGGGTGTGTTTCTAAAAGCACAAAATATAAATGGCTGCTTATCTTTATAAGAAATACAATTTTAGGATGTTGATTTAGGGGAATATCAGATTGACTTTGAGGATCATGAAATAGTATTTTCCATCAGAGCATATTTCTCGACATTTTACATTTTTTCTCACCTTGGCTCTAGGTTTAGGATTCTGAAAATTAAATGTTGTGGGGAAGGAGGGGAACTCAATGAAATTAATGTTTTTTTTTCAGCTTGTAACTATGTAATTAGGTCTATTTGAAAAAGCAAAGTGTGATAACCAAAAAAAAAACTAAACTATATTTATCTTTCACTAAGAAGACTATAGTAATGGTAAAACCATTTGATTACTACAGGTTCCTACCCTTGTTTAACGAACCAAAATGAGTGCTACTAACTGAAGCAATGTGCAATTTCTAGCATATCTCTGTTACAATGTTAAATTATTTGTTACAACTATGGAACACATTTCCTAGAATAATGTGCTCTTCTTCTTCAGTAATTCTTTTTGAAGGTGGAAGTAAATTATAAAGCAATGCAACTGACAGCCTTAGTTTAAATAGGGAGCCTGCTAAGGTTATAGTAACATGTCACAAGTAAATCATTAATATTTATTTATATGCAATCAGATCATCCTTTAGATAAATATTCTCTCCAGAAATGATGGGCAGATCAGAACAAGCCTGATTCTCCTTAACCCCTGACTTCTACATCTGCCTGCCTGGCTCACCCCAATCTTAAATTTTTGCACGTCTGCATTTGTTAGTTTTATTCTTGCCACTTTGACAAAAAAACATATATTAATACAGTAGAAATGTGCAGTTCTTTTTTATATGAGAAATACAGATTTGAACTCTGCCACCCTAGCAAATAATATGTGACAGTTTACTGTCATTGGAAATGTGGACTTTGCTAGAGGACAGTGGTCATGAATATTGCAACAGCAATTTATAGTTGTATTATTCAATTTATACAAAAGATGATGCATCCCGTGATAATATATACACCCAGCTAACCAGCAACTTTTTTATTATTAAACAAAGCCATAAATAAATTCAGCTTGAAGGTTTCACTATAACTATATGTCCAAAGCTCATACATGCTCAAGCATGACAACCCAACAAACAAATAACCAGTACCTATCCTGTTTGGTTAACTCTTACAAGAAAGGCTGTTGATAGCTCCATTGTCAACAAAAAGACAAGAGACAAGAACCTGGAATTCACAATTCTCTGAATAATTTTTTTCCCATAACATATGCAACAAATATATGTTTTCGGTGACCAAGGCAGATATTTGCTCATAATTTCTAGAGATGACTCATTGTTAAGGTAGGCTTAGCAGTAAACAAAAATGTGTACGTAATTATACAGCATGATGACTTAATGTGTATCTAGATCCAACAGCAAAAATCATATATATTTTACCACCCTTAGATGTGATAGTTGCATTAGTTTTGCTTTTTTATAATTATTTTAAACTGCTGATCCAGTAACATGCTTTCTGTCCTAGGGTGAAAATTTTCACTCCCCGTACGATATCTATGGAGGAGCAACAGTGTCACGCTTGGACAGAAAGTATGTTAAGACTGCAGAACACCTACCTTTCTTCACTGTAACATAGGGTGATGACGCTTATCAAACTGTCATAACACTTTGAATGGTTTATATTATAGACCACTTTAATGGTTAGCACCATAGCCTCAGTTCAGCTTCCATCAGTAGACTGTGTGCAGTTCTTAAGTTGTCCCTTTTTTCTTCTAGATAACCCCCTGTGTTAGCACCAGTGTTGGCAAGCTTTGGACTGTGTTAATGAGCTTGCTTTCAAGTTAACCTCCTTCTGACTTGCATTTGTCCTGTTTCAAGTTGCTTTTGTATTCCATAGACTTGTATGAGGAGAAGTACAGGTGCATCTCATAAAATTAGAATATCATCAAAAAGTTAGTTTATTTCAGTAATTCAATTCAAAAAGTGAAACTCATATATTTTTTATAGATACGTTACACACAGAGTGATATATTTCAAGCATTTATTTATTTTAATTTTGATTATTATGGCTTAAAGCTAGTGAAAACTCAAAATTCAGTATCTCAGAAAATGAGAATATTATATAAGACCAATATAAAAAAGGATTTTTATTACAGAAAGGTTGGCTTACTGAAAAGTATGTCCACGTACAGTATAGTATCCACTCAATACTTGATCGGGGCTCCTTTTGCATGAATTACTGCATCAATTTGGCGTGGCATGGAGGCGATCATGACCAAAAAAGAAAAAGAAGAAGAAGAAAATAAAATAAAATAAAACCAGGTCCTACTATATACATAGCCTGGTGATAGGGAAAATAATTTTATATATAATGAACCCTTTATAAACTGACCAAAGTTTGGTAATGTTGCTATAGCCAAACAGGCCAATACATACAAAAGAAAAGAAAATTGGACCTCTGTATCACTACGGGGATCCAAAAAAGTGGCTACTTCGGGCAACAATGAGTCAACACCAGGGTATGTATATTTAAAAAAAGTATAATGTATTTATTGTTTTAATTAAAACACTGCTTCAACACGCATAAAATGCATCCACATGCAGGGCATCAGCTCTTGCACATAATGTGCACCACCGGGTGCTGCAAGGAGCACTACCTGAGTGGGCACTATAGGTTAGTGAATACACTGCAAACAACAGGAAGATTCACAAAAAGCCTGAACAAACAAAAAAACAAATGACACACAGGGGACACATACATAACGTAACCACGACACAGACAGTCCGGACGCCGGCTAAACCACTCACAGTGAAAATGGGTACTGTTACCACAGGTAAACTACGTGACTACCCAATAAATGGGCAGGAAATACGGGGAACAATCCCCATATGTATGTATGCAGAGATATGCCCAGTATCACTGTGAGGGCTCCCCATGGGATGACCTATATATTGATGGCAATGCTGGACTGAGGCTAGATAAACATGTGTTAATCTGACAATTGGTGCTGTCCTCTAGGTATGATTGAGTTCAAAAAGTTATTCCCAACTGGAAAAATCAGGCGCTTCACCAAAGTCCCTCACTGCGTGTGGTATGCAGCAAGCAATAGCTGTAATAGCCTCTTAATCTACCAGAGCATCTATTGGTCACATAAAGCAGGCTTGTCCAATAGCTAAAAATTCCTGTCAGATCATCAGCTGTGTAGTACAGTATAGTAGACGTATTCACAGGGCATATGAGGCCCTTAAATGCTGGCATAAGTAATAGCAGTAGGCATAGACTGACAGGTATCTATAGGTAGACTGACAGGTGAAGGATGGGTAGGATATGTAGAGGCAAAATGTACATTACCGCCTGGCCGATCAATATACGTGGATCAACATCTTCGTTTCTCCCCACATTTATATCATCCATATGCTAGCATATAACAGTGCTGTATTCGTTCATTGCCTTATAGTCATGAAAGGCATTGGACTTGTGAGGTTACTCCGCCGTGGCTCCAGCGTGGCGATGCAGCAATGGGGCCGATGGATCCTTTACTCTACTTCCCCAGCACTCGTCTCCTTCACCATGACGATTACCAATGGGGAGATGGATGTGTCATCCAGCCGGCGTCACGTGACCGCTATGACGTCAACGCGTTTCGCTTAACCAATCAGCGTAGCTTCATCTGGACGTATATTGATCGGCCAGGCGGTAATGTACCGCCTGGCCTGCTGCTATTACTTATGCCAGCATTTAAGGGCCTCATATGCCCTGTGAATACGTCTACTATACTGTAGTACACAGCTGATGATCTGACAGGAATTTTTAGCTATTGGACAAGACTGCTTTATGTGATCAATAGATGCTCTGGTAGATTAAGAGGCTATTACAGCTATTGCTTGCTGCATACCACACGCAGTGAGGGACTTTGGTGAAGCGCCTGATTTTTCCAGTTGGGAATAACTTTTTGAACTCAATCATACCTAGAGGACAGCACCAATTGTCAGATTAACACATGTTTATCTAGCCTCAGTCCAGCATTGCCATCAATATATAGGTCATCCCATGGGGAGCCCTCACAGTGATACTGGGCATATCTCTGCATACATACATATGGGGATTGTTCCCCGTATTTCCTGCCCATTTATTGGGTAGTCACGTAGTTTACCTGTGGTAACAGTACCCATTTTCACTGTGAGTGGTTTAGCCGGCGTCCGGACTGTCTGTGTCGTGGTTACGTTATGTATGTGTCCCCTGTGTGTCATTTGTTTTTTTGTTTGTTCAGGCTTTTTGTGAATTTTCCTGTTGTTTGCAGTGTATTCACTAACCTATAGTGCCCACTCAGGTAGTGCTCCTTGCAGCACCCGGTGGTGCACATTATGTGCAAGAGCTGATGCCCTGCATGTGGATGCATTTTATGCGTGTTGAAGCAGTGTTTTAATTAAAACAATAAATACATTATACTTTTTTTAAATATACATACCCTGGTGTTGACTCATTGTTGCCCGAAGTAGCCACTTTTTTGGATCCCCGTAGTGATACAGAGGTCCAATTTTCTTTTCTTTTGTATGCATGGAGGCGATCAGCCTGTGGCACTGCTGAGGTGTTATGGTAGCCCAGTTTTCTTTGATAGTGGCTTTAAGCTCATCTGCATTGTTGGGTCTGGTGTCTCTCATCTTCCTCTTGACAATACCCCACAGATTCTCTATGGAGTTTAGGTCAGGCAAGTTTGCTGGCTAATCAAGCACAGTGACACCATGATCATTAAACCAGGTATTGGTTTTTTTAGCAGGGTGGGCAGGTGCCAAGTTCTGCTGGAGAATTAAATCGGCATCTCCATAAAGCTGGTCAGCAAGGTAAGCATGAAGTGCTCTACAATTTCCTGCTAGAGGGCTGCGCTGACTTTGGACTTGAGAAAACACAGTGGACCAACACCAACAGGTGAAATGGGTCCTCAAATCGCATCTGTATAACGCATCTATATAAAATATGAGTTTCACTTTTTGGATTGAATTACTGAAATAAACTAACTTTTTGATGACAGTCTAATTTTATGAGTTGTACCTGTAGTTCTGACACAAACGCCCATTGACAAAAGATTCTTATAATATAAGAGTGTCCAAGGCAAGCATGGTGTCTGTTGCTTCTCTTGTGTCTCTCAGTTCAATTATACAGTACATATAACTATCACAAGACACATAACATTATAGGGTCACCAGGAAAATTATACACTTAGGATTATTGTTGGATTTAGAGGGGCAATAGAAAAATTGTTCTTCCGATAACACCATTATTGCGCAGCAATAAAGATACAGATGCCATTTGTTTTTTAAGGTCTTGAATTGATTGAGTTAAAGTAAAAATAAGCTGTTTTGCAAAGAAAATATAGTATGCCATATACACATTTCCTAGCCCTGCATATTGTATCCCTCCTCATTTATATTAACCTTGTTGAGAATAGAAAAATGTGCCAGAGACAAAAGAATAAAACACATGAATCCAAAACATACAACACTGCATAATTTTCTGTCAAGGCCACTCCACGCTTGCTGTCTGTACAGCAATTTGTCACTCCAGGGCTCTTTTCCAGCATCATGCTAATAAGTTAGAGAACTTTGGTGGGCAATGGTGGCCTTGTTCTGTCTCACTTAATATCTGCAGTTGAAGTCTTTCCCTGCAGCTGCAATATAGTATTCATCACATGTAGCTAATATGCTAATCAGTGTCAATTTAACCCAGTGGTTAATAATTATATACCTTTCTGTGGTTGTATACTCTGCTGAAGATTTTGCTGCTGCTACTTGAAATTAGCACATCTAATAAGTATAGTCAAAAAGGCAACAAATCCAACTAACAGGTAGGTTTATATAAAAAAAAAAAAAAAAAAAAGCAATTAATAACTTACAGATATGTTTAAAATGGTTCCCATGCGAAGTTGAAGAGGTGGACTGGTAAGTGTAACGTGTATGGGTACAGAAGATAATTAAGGGCAATTAAAAACTGCTAAGAAATGATGTATGAATGTGAGTTAGGGCTCTTGGATTGTGAGGTCTTAGTGGGCAGGGACTGATGTGATTGTACAATATATATGTAAAGCGCTGTGTGAATTGACAGTGCTGTATAAGTACCTGTAATAAATAAATAAAAATATAGTCAGGATGGTATGTATAGTCATGTGATCACATTTCAGTGTATGCAGCTATTATTCAACCACTACTACTGCCCACTAGGGGATCCAGGAAATACATGTGGATATGAAGCCAAATCTGTGTGTGTCACATCTGTCAACTTCTGGTTTCATTTTAAGACTTGTGGATTTTTCTCCTCTACTGAAGATGAGTTCTGATTTCCCTCTGGCTTCACTGGTTGCATATTTGTTTATAATCAGTGGTTACAGCTGAATTCCTGATATGGACTTTTTGCATAGTTGCATTGGTCCTGCTTGGACCAATGTAAGTAAGTATATACCATACCTAGCCAATCCCCATGGCAGCTGGAAATTACTGAAGTAGACACAGCTACTACAGTGATTGCTTCTAGCTTTCAGGTCCAGTACTGAGGGAGCCCCCCTATGTTCAATAAGCAGCAGGAAGCCAGCAGCAATCGCTGTGGTAGTAGTGCCTACTACAGTGATTTTCATCTTCCACGGGAATTGGGCAGGTATAGCGCATGAATACTTACATTGGTTCAAGCTGGCCCAATGTGTCTATGCAAAAATTCATACCCAGACTTCAGCTTTTACTCAAGTGTTTGGAGGAAGAAAGAACACTATCCTTACAGTCAAGCACAAAAGGGGAAACATGGTTCTTTGGGGCTGTTTCTCTGCTAAAGGTACAGACTGACTTTGTTGCATTGAGGGGCCAATGCACGAGGCCATGTATTGTAAAATCTTGGATGAGAACCTTCTTCCCTCAGCCAGAACACCGAAGATGGGTTGTAGATGGGTCTTCCAGGATGACAATGACCCAAAACATACCACCAAGGCAACAAAGGAGTGGCTCAAGAAGAAGCACATGAAGGTCATAGAGTGGCATAGTCAGAGACCTTAATCCTATAGAAAATTTATGAAGGGAGCTGAAATTTCGAGTTGCCAAAATAAACCTTAAGGATCTAGAGAAGATCCGTGAAGAAGACCAAAATCCCTTCTGAGATGTGTGCAAATCTGGTCACCAACTACAAGAAACATCTTACCTCTGTGCTTGTCAACAAGGATACCAAGTACTAAGTCATGTTTTGCTTGGGGATCAAATACTTATTTTACTCACTGAACTGCAACTCAATTTATAGCATTTTTTTTATGTGTTTTTCTGGATTTTTGATTGATATTGTGTCTCTATAATTTAAAATACACCTACTGTATGATAAAAAATATAGACCCTTAATTTCTTTGTAAGTGGGTAAATGTACAAAATCTGCATAGGATCAAATAATTATTTTCCCCACTGTATATATTTTACATAGGAATAAGGTTCTTTCACTTCCTAACATATGTTGATTGTATTATTTACAGCAACCTGATCACTTTATAACCACTTTGAGACCAGGCCTTTTCTGACACTTTGAAACAAAGATGCTTGCATGTAACAACTGGTATTTTTTGCTAGAAATTACTTAAAACCCCGAAACATTATATATTTTTAAAGCAGAGGCCCTAGAGAGTAAATTGGTGGGTTTTGCAATTTTTATATTACATAGTATTTGCACAGCAGTTATTCAAACACATTTTTTGGAGGGGAAAAAATACACTTTTTGGAATTCATTGCAAAAAAACACAAAACATAACCCAATTTTTTTGTAAAATATAAATGATGGTGTTACACCGTTAACATTGTGCATGCTCATGCAATGGTGACAAACAACATAAATTTACTATCCATAGGCAACATTTTAAAATCTGATCTGATGTTCAGGGTGATACCTCACATGTGTGGGATGATCGCTGTTTGTGTGTGTGTGGGAACGACCCAAGCGTTCGCCTTTGCACACGAGCACAGGGGGATGAGGCACTTTACATTTTCTTTTAAATATTATTTTATTTTATTTTTACACTGTTTCTTAAATTTATTTTCTATCACTTTTATTGCTGTCACAGGGAATGTAAACAGGCATGTGACAAGGTAGTCTTTGTGGAGAGATCTGGGGTCTATATGATCCCAAATCCCTCCTTTGCCCTTCAAAGCATTTGATCACACCAAGATCTGTGTTTTCGAATGCTTTTAATTTTTGAAAATGGCGCCATTGACATGCGGGTAAACTGGAAGTGATGCCAGATCATCATCTCTGGGTAACCATAGCCAAGATCCAATCTGGACTTTGTTCGGCTCTCCAATTAGCCGTCGGAAGCACTCGGTGGGACGGGAGAACCAGAGAAAGCCGCGGAAGGTGACAGTAAGGGGGAGGGATATCCCCCCGTGCTACTTGTAAAAGCAATCCAGTGGCTAGTTAGGATTGCTTTTAAAAGAGAGCTGACCACCTGCTCTAAAAAACAGTACTGGGATGATGCCTGCAGTTGCCAGCATTATCCCCGTATAACCACTTGAAATCCAGCAACATAAAATTACTGAATCCTTCTTCTTATACGGGCGTACTTAAAAACGTACATCCGTGTGAAGGGCTATGTTTGCCTGCACGAGATACAAAGGTCTTCTGTGCGGCCGCATTGATGTTTTTTGGGACACAGCCGCTGCTCCCAATTTGACATCCGTGCAGATGAACGTCCCTGACCAGACAGTGTGAGTTTTAAGGACCCACACCCAGATGGACATCAAATTGGGAGCAGAAGCCTTGTCTATGAAGCCATTGCATCCCAGTAGATATGAATGAGACTGCCTACATGAGGATGCACAGAACACCTTGCATCCTGTGCAGGCAAACCTGGTCCTTTGCACGAATGTACGCCTAATGTAAGTACACATTAATATGAAGGAGGCTTAAAGAGGCCGACCTCCCCATTTTATTTATTTTTTGGCCCCACTTACCTGAAGGTGGTATCTGCACATTTCAGATATTCACCCATCCAGTGTATCCAGCATTGTCCTGCTGAGATCCTTTCAAGCCCAGCGACAGCTCCATCTGCTTCCAGGTTCAGCGGGTAGGCCTCTCAATGATGTGCCGATAGGCCTGCCCCTCCTCCTTTCCTGGAATGAAAGGCTATACCTCCTGGCATATGTGACGTACATATCCTGGGAGGCTAAGCAGGCAGTGTGTGCGTCATTCGCCTAAGATGAGTGACGTGCATGGGGAGGCCGGCCAGATAACAAAGGAGAAAAAAAACAATGGTCTATTACTGTAGAGGAAGGGAGGAGGGGTGGAGAAGTGGGATTGTCCTCGAGAGACTGAAGGTCCGCTTTAAGGGCTGGTTCACACCATACATAGATGAAAATTGATGGGACCTGAAGGGGAAACCGAGATCAGTTTTCATGCACGCTGACACCAGTTTTCATGCACGTAAGTTATGTGCCCTATTCACATCAATGTTGATGTCATGTCAGTTTTTTCCCTGTGTAGAAAACTGCATACACGTTGCAGATTCCTGCGCAGAAAAAATCTGCATGTTATGGTGTGAACACACATACAAAACCCTTGATTTTGTTGTGCCCTTGCAGAACGCGTGCAAAAAAAATGATGTCTCTGCAGCATGGTGTAAACGAGGCCTAAAAGAGCACATGTTTTACTGCATATGTTTTGTGTGACTACTTTTGTTCAGTCAATCTTTACAGGCTTTTTTTTTTACTGTTTTTCTTCCTGCTTCTCTGTAACCATTTAAAGGAAATTTAGGCAACTTCTGTTAATCTTAATCTAGCCTTACATGGCTAATAATTTAGGACTATACACTGTACAACGTTGTAATTAGAATTTTAACTACGGTAATATAAATACCATGCCAAAATAAAGGAAATTATCTCCCAAACGCAGGGGCACTGACCCACAATTGAATTAGAAGTCTTTCATTCATAAAGCTGTATCCATCTTGTTCTTTAATAAGGCACATTGTAAAAATGTGCATTATTTATTATGCCACACAACACTCATCCCTGGTCCAAAGTGTTCGCCAGGTCCCCAATGCTATTACCACAGCTCTTTCCCTAATAAATATTGTCAATATTTGGACAGTTGAAAACAAACAGCAGACTATTTTCTGTTCTTATTCCCAACACCCGCCAGTTAGATGGTTATCCATTTTCTTTGTACAATGGTTCCCTCCTCAGAGACCTTGCTTAGTTAAAGTGAGCTATTATCAAAATGAAGAACTGCAGAGAATTTCCAGCTTCAGTACTCTGCGGCATCAAACTAACAAATCTTCTTCGTAGGCTGTAACTGGATTACCCATCAGTTTTCATACACAGTACTCTGAAGTGAGTTACATGTGCTCAAATTATTCTCCAGGCTGAAAGTAGGTTCCCTGCAGGGAGGCCAATGATGTGGCAGCCTGCATACGTCTTAAATAGAGTACATCAATCAAGTGTTTTGGACAAGTTTCCCAATCTTTGCAATCAGCATGAAAAACTAGAAATAGATGGTAAAAAGAAGAGAGCAACATTTACTTAAGGCAGAACAAGAATATCTCTTCTTTTATCGTTACTTACAACGACAAACTGAGAAAAAAAAATCAGAAAAGAAGACCGATCAGAAAAAAGATCTGCTTAATATTGGTTATTGTAAATAGTAATTTACACAACAAAAAAAGAAAAAAAAACATGTATACCTTCTGTCCTTATTACAACTATTTATGTTAAGCCATGGCTTTAAAGTGTCACTAAACCCACATCATAATAAACTATCAATAAATGGTGTATTACATTGCTGTTCATACTCACTCAGTCACTATGAGATTTGTTTTCTGTATTCTGCAAAAAAATTGGATTTTTTTACTTACCGTAAAATTCGATTTTCTGAGTTCATTGACAGACACAGCCTTCTTTATTGAGAACGGTAGGGTTATATCATCTCCGCAGGAGTAGGACTAGGCAGAACAAAAAAGCAACCCCTGGCTACGCCCATGGGCTGTCCTCCATTAGTATATAACTCCCTCCCTGCTCTAGGTATTCAGTTTAGTAGCAAGCAGTAATAGAAGTATCACAAAACTCCATGGGTGGGTGCTGTGTCTGTCAAACTCAGAGAAACGGATTTTACGGTAAGTAAAAAATCCTATTTTCTCATTTGTTCATTGACACAGCCTTCTGTATTGAGAACGGTAGGGACGTCACAAAGCGGTGCTGAACATGAGGGGTGGGACAGTGAAAAATCCCAAGGCTAACACAAAAGCCAACCAGGTAACAGGAGCTTCAAACAGGACAAGCTGGAAACCAACCTGAACGATACCCCTTCAAGAGGGATTAGACCCTCTTAACAGCAGCCTGCAAAAAGCTTGCGGCCAAAAAAGGCACCCGCAGATGCCAACCCATCCACTTCGTAGAACTTGAAAAATGCGCCACCAATGCCTGAAGACAGAAGGCCCAAGACGCACTAGGCGCCCAAGAAGAATGCGCCGTAACAGGGAAAGCAGGAACCCGATTCCTGACAGAATAGTACAGAGTCATCATCTGTTTGAGCCATCCAGAAGAAGGTCGCAGAAGAAGCAGACAGCCCCTTTATTGGCCTGTCCGTGAGTACAAAGAGCCTGACCTCCAAAAGACTCGGTGGCTGGCAAATACAACCGAATCGCCCAAACCACATCCCGGCAGACAAGGCAAATTCCTTGGGATGTGTTGTCAGGGACACAAAAAAGGAAACACAATGTCCTTGTTCAAATGGAAACCCAGGGATGGAACTATAGAAAAGGGCAAAGCACCGCCTAAACCTGGGTAAGGTGAACGAAAAAATAACGCCACCCTTTTTGACACCCTGTGAGCAGAGGTAAAAGCCACCAAGAGGCCACCTTCCGAGACAGAGTAAGCAGTGGAATCTCCCGATATTTTGAGAGAGGGAGACAGAGAGCGGCTCCTGGAGAACCGAAAACACCAAGTTCAGATCCCGCGGTGGTAGAAAAAAAACTGCACCGGTGGAAACAGATGTCTTACCCCTTGAATAAAGGTATGCACCAGGGAGCACGAGACCAGGGGATGCTGAAGATGACCACCTAGGCTGACACCTGGCCCTCGAAGGTACTCAAGGCGCATTCCTGTTAAACCCCCCGTAAATGGGGGTCGGAATTGAAGCCACCTAGAAAGAACAAGGATGAATTCCCATCAACAGTGTCGGAACTGCCGCACTAAGGCAGGATGGAAGAAGGGCCCTGGGACCCTAGATCATTCCTCAGAGGCAGTCGACAAGGAACGCCGGCGACTAGGTGCCCCCCGGTCGGTGTACCCAGACCGACTGGACCCATCTGGGGATAATAGAATGACCGGAACCCCTGCAGCCATGATCCTGCATAAAAGCCACAACAGAAGCTGGAGAGGCGGAAAGCAATTGGGAAAGGTCACTGGCCCCATGGGTCACCAGAGCTGCCAGAGCAACCCGTGACCTTACCAGAAACCTTGGTACCGTCCAGTTGAACCAGGACACCAAGAGAACTACCTCATGAGTGTCCCAGCGTGAATAAACCTGAAGAAACACAGCCCGGTGAAGCGCTCATCCGTGGTCCAACCCTCGTCAACTGAAGTATCCGCCTGTCAGCATTCCACTCCTGGAATGCATACACCAGAAAAGGGCCGTACGAAACGTTCTGCCCACCGGGCAATACTGGCAACAGCCTGGGCCGCCACAGCCCATTTGACCCGCCCTGGCAAAGCGCATAGGCCACCGTGGTTGCCTTGTCTGACTAGAACCGTACCGGGAGCCCCCGAAGTCAATCTGTCCATGATCCAGACTTAGCCTGATCGCTCAAAGTTCCAGCATATTACCTGGTAGTCCGGATTCCACCAGTGTACCATGACCCTGAACAGAGCTCAGTCCCAGGACATCCTACCCGGACAGACTGGCATTGGTGGTCACCCTGTTTAATACAAGTGGAAAAAGGATTTATCCCGCCGAAGAACCAGAGTGCGAGCCACCAGACCAGGGAACCCTGGTTCCCTAACTCAACCGAATCCGAGACTTCGGGCATTTGTCTCATGCCAGGATATCCCCGAAGGGAGCTTGTATGGAACTGTGCAAATGGAATCGTTTTAAAAAGGTAGAAACTCTCAGACCCAACACCCACACGCAGGTCCGCAGTGGGCCTACCTGCCGGACAGAAAAATAAAAAACGCAGCATGCAACTTCTGGAGTTTGTCCAAGAGAAGAAAACACGCTGGCCAGAGCTGAAGCTCGGGCTTAGATAATCCTACGTTCTGGAAGGGCCCAAGCAGACTTAAGATAGTATAGATGCCTACTGAAATCAGTCAAGGTCTGTATTAGAACTACATTGCCCCTCGGGGTAGCTGAGGAGTGGCAAAAGAAGATCGTCCAGGCAGCCAGGACTGCAAGCCCCCACAGATGTGACCGCGCCCCATCCGGGGCCAACATCTCGTAAATACCCGAGGAGTAGTGGCCAGACTATGCCCTGATCATGTGCCGCACCCACAGCAAAACGGAGGAAGTGCTGGAGTTGGACACATAGCAGAATGCGTAAACAAGCATTCGTGATGTTGCTAGAAATCAGAAGGTCCCCATGATAAAGGGGTGCTACCGCCATGCTAACGGACTCCATCCTGACCTTCTGTACCCACAAAAGGCAGGTCAGGGCCTTAAACTGTTCCTGACAAGGGAACCGTGACAACTACACTCTGCAGCAATGGAGCTTGCACATCCCCCCCGGGGAGAACAGCAAGCGGTCCGGCAGAAGACGCCCATTGGAAGTATTGACATCCAGGGTAGCCCTCAAAATACCTGTCTAAACACCACTGAGGAGACCTTAGAAGCTTAGCAACCAGGGGAACTATGGCCAAGAGGCGTAGCTGACATACTGCAGTGCCTAGACCATAGGTCCGGCAATGCAGCAAAGGCAGGTGAATTCCCAAATAGGTACCTCACAGCAAGCGTTTTTTTTTTAATAAAAACACAAATGCACTCTAGACCCTCCCAGTCTTCAAGAAGACAGCTTATGAGGTATTAGCTCTCCGCCGCAGTCACCGCTGCTTCCCCCATCTTGAAAGGTTCCTGCACAGATGTAATAAGTGCGATAACCATCGCTTTTCCGTGCCCTACTGCAGTCATCCTCACTCGCTTACAAGATAGGGAGCGTAGCCACCACCCCGCAAGGTGGGCCACGTCCTCAGAGCCAGATAGGAGACAGCGGGGGGAGGGGAGGGCAGGAGTGCCATATACTAGGTTATATGCCTAAGCGCTACCCCAAAAAACACAGGGGGAGGGGGCCACTAACTGGAAACCCCCCGCCCGAGGTCCACATGTGGGATGTCAACCAAGGCCCCTCACAGGGGGCACAGATCAAGGCCCCCTTTACAGGGGGCACAAAACAGAGCCCCTAACAGGGGGCGCAGACCAGGGGCCCCTCACAGGGGGGCGCAGACCGGGGGCCCCTCACAGGGGGGCGCAGACCGGGGGCCCCTCGCAGGGGCAAATACCAGGGCTCCTCGCAGGGGGCAAATACCTGGGCCCCTCACAGGGGGCGCAGACCGGAGGCCCCTAACAGGGGGCAAAAACCAGGGCCCCTCACAGGGGGTGCAAACCAGGGCCCCTCACAGGGGCGCAAACCGGGGCCCCTCACAGGGGGTGAAAACGGGCCCCTCACAGGGGGCAAAAACCGGGGCCCCTCACAGGGGGCAAATACCAGGGCCCCTCACAGGGGGCAAATACTAGGGCCCCTCACAGGGGGCACAGACCGGGGCCCCCTCATCGAGGGCACATTCTGAGGCCCCTCATCGAGGCACATTCCAGGGCCCCTCACAGGGGGCGCATACTGGGGCCCCTCACAGGGGGCTTATACCGGGGCCCCTCACAGGGGCACAGACTGGGGCCCCTCACAGGGGAGCCAATCCAGGAGGCCCAGAAGTCGCAGCCCAATAGGTACAAAAAAAGTGGCCCGGTAGGCCGCAAAAGCCGCGGCCTAAATTTTCGGCCGCCGGCCCGCGAGTGTGTTGGGCCGCAAAGCCGCAGCCTAAATTTTCAGTCGCCGGCCGCGAGTGCGGTAGGCCGCAAAGCCGCACCCTAAATTTTCGGCCGCTGGCCGCGAGTGCGGCCCCCCAGCTGGTAGGCCGCAAAGCCGCGGCCTAAATTACGGCAACCACTCACCTCCCAGGCCTAACCCTAGATGCCCCCCCAGTAACAACCCAAAGGTGGAAAAGGGGAACCATGTCCCAAAGCCCCCAGGCCGGGAGCCTGGGCCTCACCTGGGATGGGGGGAGGAAGGGAGGAAGGAAAGCAGGAGGGGGTGGAGAACCCCGGAGGGAATGACCACCCCAGGGAGTACCTGTGCCCCATACCACTCCGGGGAAGGAGAGGAGGGAACCCCTTACTTACCTCTCCAGCGAAAAGCACGGGTAATGCTCCCAGACAGATGCTCCTCACCATCGAAGTGGGGGGGCTGTCGCCCATGAGGAACACTGTGACACAGGCTGCGACCCGGTCGTATGCAACCCCGCGAGACGTTTAACTCGCAGGGTCAGCCCCTGTCCAGTGGGGCTATGTCGCGGCTGACCTAGCGCGTAGCTGTGGTCTGCGTGCACTCGCTGGCCAGACTGAGGTTACCACTGGATCAATCGTCCAGCCCGTCGCCCAGCCCGGCATTTGATTGTAGATCTCACCGGAAAAAATCCAGGAAAAAGAGAAAATAACAAAACAACAAAAAAATTCCCAGGACTAGAGATCCCAGCAGGGAACTAGATCTTTACTCCCGACTAGGCAGAAAAAAACAGGGAGGGGGTTATATACTGATAGAGGACAGCCCATGGGCGTAGCCAGGGTTTTTTTTTTGTTCTGCCTAGTCCTACTCCTGCGGAGATGATATAACCCTACCGTTCTCAATAAAGAAGGCTGTGTCTGTCAAAGAACGAATGAGAAAACTGGTTGATCCTGCTGCTCTCCATTTCTACCTTTTGTTCATGTTCCCAAGGCAGTTGGGGATTTTGCAGAGCAGTGCTGGCAGCTCTACACATGCTCAGTTTTCAGTGGGTTTCTATGCTGAGCATTTCCTGAGCATATCATATCAGAGCAGCCCATGTGACCTATAGAGGCACACGTGTGGGCATATACACAGTGGTAAATGACAGCCCCCTCCCTCCTCCTTTATGCCCACTAACCAGCTAAATGCAATGGGGGTGGGATATTAAATGGATGGAGGCTTCACCTCTTATTCTAAGACACAGGCTGGAGGGGCGCGACACAGCCTGTGACTGGCAGAAATCCGTGTTATTGCCAAAAAATAATAAAGATTTTATTTCAAATATATCTTTGTATGACAATTTAAGTTTATTGGTATTAATTATTTATTTTCCCTCCATATTCCAAAGGTTGCTTTTTTTTTTTTTTGAACAAGTGACCAACAGCAGAGGACTAGAAGCTCCTCCTGGTTATGTTTCCCTGCAGACAGGCTGGGAAAGAGCTGGGTCATGTTGTGGAAATTTTATGAAGATGTATTTTAATATGTATTGTCATAGTCTCCCAGTGTTAGCACTCCCGCAGGTCGCTCTAATGAGCTGACTGGGGCAGACTGACACTGGTTGAGATCCGTTTGGTAGTGAAAAGCTCTTTAGGGATGTAGAGAAATGTTTGTGGAGTGGGGACATGTCTGCCAGCTAAGGGCCCCTGTGCGATGCACAGAACAATCGTCTGGTGGGGGTGTGTTCGCTCTGCAAAGACATTATCGGTTTAACGAGTGTGCGCTCATGTTGCCCCTGTGTGCCTGATCAACATATTTGTGGCCCCATAAGTGTACGCCTGCCGATAATCTCTCGTACACAAAGACAGTAGAATAATCCAGGTATACATTGTTCTCTGGAACAATGTATAATAGGGATTCCTATCAGCGGAAATACGGGAGTCTTTTGGGTTGTTATGGTCAGAGACGGAGTTAATGTTTGAAAGCCATGTGGCTTCTAAAAACATGCATGCACCCTGTCTCTGCTCAGACACGCCCACAAGACTCCTGTAGTTATTGTTCATTGGTTGTTGTATTTTTCTGTGTTGAAAGTCATGTCTTTATTTGGTCATGTCCTTATATGGTCATTTCCTATGATGTCATTATGTATTGAGGGAGTGATTGGCTGTTGTAGCCATCACTTCCTGTTTGTCATAGCTTTTGAGATGTTGGAAATAAAAGCAAGGCGGACTGCAAAGAGAGGCAGAGATGCTGACCGAGCTGGGAACGTAAGGAATGGTGCTGATGTCTGTTTACTTGAATGAGTGGGTTTTTAGGTAAGATGCATTTATATCATTATACGAAAATGTTATTATTATTAGAGACAGGAGATTTGGCTGTGTGCTCTGTGTACAGCCTAATTTCGCTGACAGTCATGTGACAGCTGTATATCGGTTAGGAAAGAAGGTAAGAAAGGAAAAGAAGATGTTTTTTTGGTTTTTTTTTAATTAAAATAATTACAGTGCCATCATACATATACAGAAATAGAAGGGACAATATAAATTAAACAGTGTGTGTTTAGTATATAGCGCGGGTGCCCACGTAGTCACGACATCTGTTGAGGAAGTCCCCGCCCACTGTCACCGTCAGAACGTGACGTCGTGACATCATCCGCGGCTACTGCGCATGCTCCACCGCTTGTACTCACTCTGCTGTGTGTTCTATGTCAGCGTTCTGGCACTTGTGAAGTGCCTGTTATGTAAGTGAGTTTTTTTAAATTCTTCCAATAAAGTATATTATACGGAGAGCACTATGTCTGTCCCCTTTCTGTTTATATGAATCACGTTAACCACCTGCTACTTGGTTATCTGGAGGAGTCCCTTGCCATTGGACCTTTTCCTTCACTTTGCCGATCCCTATGGGAATACTCGTTTGACCCTTATGAGAAGGGTCCTTATTACCAGGTGAGAGGCCATTTGGTTCATGGTGAAGGGTTCTTCTATCAGCTACACACCTTTGCTGTGATTATCACGTTTGCCTGGTGGATTCATGTCTTTATATCTGGACATTCTATATCTGGACATTTTTTGTGCTCTTTATAATTTATAGGATTACCGTATTGTTATTCCCCTCATCCCTGGATTATTGTATTTTACACACACTTTTTTGGGGGGTTTTTTTTGTTGTTTTTAGCGCTGCACCTATTTTATCTATGTGTTTAGTATCACTTTAAGGGCCGATTCACACTGCAGCGATGCCAGATGCAGATCACATGAAATGTCTGTGCGATGTAAATTCAGCCATACTGAATTCACATTGCATTCGGACCAAACTCATGCAGGATTCTTTTTTTTGTCTGCACCAAAATCCGATCGCATGGGTGTTCACACCCATGCGATTAGATTCCTGTCCGAATTGACAGTTCGCACTGCGATATGTGAACCAATCTGGGAGTGTCATTAACTTTGTATTGACACTCCCAGCGGTTTGCATAGGGCAGTGTAAACTGCCTGTGAGTCAGGTGCGATGCTGGAACCTACACTGGATTTGCAGGGTTTCCTATAGCACACCAGTGTGAACTGGCCTTAAGCCTGTTTCTTGCATTTTGGGAATAATCTCTATAGACCAGTGGTTCTTAACCTTTTTTGAGTCATAGCCCCCTTAAGAATCTGATGAAAGCTATGGACCCCCTCCCCAGAAATATTCATATACTGTAAACACAACTTTGCATGCAATGAATATATGCAGGGCTTTTTTCAGCAGGAACACAGTGGAATGCAGTTCCAGTTCCTACAGCACTGAATGTATGTATTTAATGGAAAGGAGTTCAGGGTCTATTGATGCTGGCTGCTGGGGGATCTTTTTTTGCTGCAGGGGATCAAGTTTTGCAAAATGGGGTCTATTGTTGCTGGTGGGGGGGTTTAATGTTGCTGGGGGTCATTTGTTGCTGGGAGGGATCTAGTGAAAAAAAAAGTATTTTTTTTATTGCGGGTGATTCATTGTTACTGGATTGTCTATTGTTGCTAGGTGCTGAAAAATTTATTGATGCTGGCTGCAGAGAGATGTGTTATTGCTGCTGGGGATCTTTTTTTGCTGGGGGAGGAGATATTTTGTTGCGGGTGGTCCATTGTTGCTGGGGGGATCTATTGTTACTGGCTGCAGGGGATCTATTTTACTGCTTTTCTTGTTATCATTAACAAATTACTTAGTACCACAATTGTTACTTGGTTCTGTAATCTCTAAAAGGGGCAGCACTGGGAGGTGGGTAGGGGGTGGAACCAAGGAATGCTGCAGGTAGGTAAGGGGTGGAGACAGGGGGTGACTCAGAAAGGAAGTGTTTCTGCACCTATTGTCTCAGAAAAAAAGACAATGAATGTTTGTACTTTATTCTACTGAAAATTGAATGCCTCATACATATAAGACATACACAAAGTTTGAATAAAGTAAACAGTCTAAATAAAAAAAAAAAACATACAAAAATTAATGGCCACTCATTACAAAAATGAGATACATTCATCCTGTTCAAATGAAACAAAACAATTTTAATTCTGCTCAAATCTACTACTTTTACTACTACTAGGAAATTAGAACTAGTGCTTGCTATAATGAAGTGGCACAAGATGGCAGTTGTGCAAAGAATGAAGCTAAAAATGTAAGTGGTAAACATGGGCCAACAACAAGTCAAGAGACGCTTAGGAGTTAGCACTATAAGCAGTGACAGGGTGCATTTTCTTTCAATGGGAAACTATTGATTGAGACAAGGGGGAGGGCTGTATAGTGAATGTAGGTTTTTTTTTTTTTTCTTTTAATCTGACCCCATGGACCCTAGGATAAGAACCACTCCAGACTATAAGGTATACGAAATATGGGATTCTAGAGAGGTCTAAAGACTTAATAAATGTTTATGTAAAATCTACAAAAACCTTCTTTTACATTTTACATTGCAACCTTCTTTTTGTTAAATGTACCAGAATCACCAAGTGAAAATTAAGGAAAAAAGCCACCACATCTAAGGACTGGTAACTGGTAAGCTGCAATATATTCAATATTTTTTCTCATATCTACATATAATTTTATTTTATGCTAATTTATACTAAATACTTTTTGGATGTCCCTTGCCCACAACAAGGATTATTCAACACTTCTTAACATTTTTCCCACTTCATCTTCCAGGACAGCACACGAGAGAGAGAGGCTCCATCCACCTAAAACAGGAAACACATCATCCACAATTAAATAAAAAGAGCACAGTCATCTAGTGTCCCTCAGTAGTTGTGTTTCTTCTGTCCTAGCAGGAACATCAAAATGGTTTGTTACTTTTCCCTTAGGCCTTCATGCTAGGTGCAGGGGCTTCCTAGTATATGCTTCCCCATGTTTCCAGGACAGTGGACTTGTAGGGGTTGCATATCTGGGGTTTTCTAGGCTACTTTTGTAAGTATCTTAGTTGTAGGACCTTTCCTCCCCATTACCTTCTTGGTTTTCCCAAGGTTCCTTCTGCGCCGGAGGAGAAGTAGCTATCCCCGTGGGTGCTGAGGCTCTAGTGAAACCCTATCTTACACAGATTTGTTCAAGCTCCAAGTCCTCTGTAGCTGGCTGAGCTCCTGATGGTTGCTAATTAGTATGGATGGATAATGGCCTCTGGCTTGCCCAAATCATTTGGAGGGAGAACTGCATGGCTGGAGCAGGCTCATACTCCCCTCCCCAGGGATCAGTGATTCTGAAGCAGAGGCATTCTGAGTCCCTGACTGGGGTGCATGCCTGCTGAGGCAGGTGATCTATGGTGCATAGGTCAGGACAGAATGCAGCCTGCTATGTAGCAGGTCCCCCTGACTGGACAGCAATATAGTTGGCTTGTGAGTATACCCTGGTGCCAGCATCCACAGACACCAGGAAAGGAGTGCAAATGGGTGGGGAGTGGAGCAGTAGTGGACCTGGATCTTCCCAGGAGTATTACAGCAGACTCCATCTGGTCAGCAAAGCTACACTGTGCAGTCTGATTCTGCCATGACAGCAGCTATGAATCTAGCAGATGGCTCCAAGGTAGGTTGTTTGAACTTTTTTCCTATACCTCTGCTTCCTACCATACCCATACTGTGGGGTTACCATTCAGAAGATGTTTTGGGGTTTGGGATTTGGGTTTTGGTTGCTATGGGTGTTTGTGTGCTTCTTACAAGCACAGGGTGAATGTGATTTGTGTTCCTGTACACCATTAGTGTAGTAATTTGGAGGCAGAATCCCTAACACCTGACAATCTGCAGAGTAGAGTGCTTTCAAACTCAGAGATCAGCAGAAGCTGCAACCTGTTAACTCCTTCCTACATTTATGTTACTTGTTCATGTGCGGGGCTACTGGGGTCTGCTTACTCCTTTATTACCATCCATTACACTGTCCTTTTCTCAGCAAGGGGAGGTGACAGCCTAGTAGGGTCTGCTGTGCTTTAATCAGGACTTTCTGTACTTGAATTTGGGCAATACGCCATTCCTAAGCTGAACTAGAAACATATAGAAATTGTGCAGCTCTAAAAGGGAAAACAAATCATATGTGTGTGCTTATATAGCAAATCACTACAAACAATAAACTGAATACATATGCTGAAATTCAGTGAACATGGACACCTCTAAAATTGATTAAAGGAGAAAATCCAAAACCTAATAACACCAATGTGAGTGCACAATGTGCATCCACATAAATAAGAAGTCCAAGGGAATGTTGGCACATAAACAAAATATATCTGTGGCCCCAAAATCACTCAGTGATCCACCAACTTCATTACAGCAAACATGTTTACAAGAGCTAGTGGACTCATATACTATGAGTATAGAGTCAAATACTGTAAGCTGTTTGTGACTTCCAATAACTCTTTGGTAGATTGCGCCCATCTGTATAGCTGTTAACTGGTCTCCACACATTCCACTAAATTTAAAGATGGCTCTCCGAATGCACCTCAAGCCTCATTGTAACATCAAAACTTCCCACTCTCATCTTTAAATTTAGTGGTGCTCAAAACAAAGCTTGGAACACACACTGAGTACCATCTTTAATATATCCATTCGATGGGACCCACATTGCAATTACAATTACAGAGTAATTACATGTAGGATTTCTCATTTTTACCGATATGTCTATAGGCGCAATGACTAGGCACAGCTCCCTAGCCCCAGACAATGTCAATTGTGATGAAACGCCTCGAGTGGAGCCTCTGCTTGTGATGTCATTGTGTGCTCTGAACCAAGATGTGGACTGTGTGATTCCCGGGATTCTGTTTCTTAAAAAAAAAGCGATTTGATTCTGCAGACATCGTAAGTCTATAGTATATATAGTTCTTAATAACATTTTTAATGACAGTTTTACACTATGTGTGAATGCTTGGTGTTTACATATACCCATGAAATGGAGGCTGGCCTGTGAATGTTCTGATTGTCTTTATTGATCCCACCGTGGAATGTGTGGAGACCAACCATATCAATCCCTATGTTGGGGAAAAATAAAAGGTTTTTCCTTACAGTCCTTAATAGCCAAAACCCTCTTTGTGCTACCATGCTACACAGCCAGTGCAAGACTCCTCATAGGATACTCCCAGTCAACAATTATCTAATGCTCCAGGGCCCAATCCTACACCCCAAGGCCACTACATGGCTTAGTGACTATTTAGCAATCCAGAATGTCTTTCTTTTGTACACTGTTGAACATGGACATTATTTTTAGGACTGTGTTTCAATTAGATACTTAGCCTGCATGAAATCCCACTATACGTTTATCCCAGACTGGTTACTTGTTATAATAGATCTCAGGGTCTGAATACCTAAGTTATGGGCTTAGGTATTGGTTGATTCCTTCCCTATTTTCCAACTCATCCTAACATAGGAAGCAAAGCCATACTATTTTATCTTAAGCAATCCAAATTATGGGAAAAAATAAAGTAGCCTTTTGGTTCGATTTACAGGACCCAAGTCAGTTGCTCGGGTGTCTAAATACACTGTAGGCAGGTGGATCCCATTCCCCTTTTCAAGGCACATTGTACATAATTTTAAAAGTCAAACCTCCCAGTGGATTTGAGTCATTTCACAGGTCTTTGGCCTCAGTATAGACAGAGAATAAGTGGTTTTGCCTCAACAGCTCTACAGAGTTACTACCTGGTCCAGTTTACTTACAGTGTTTTGACTAAGCCTTGTGAAATAGTTCCAAGAAGCAATAGCCTCCCCTAATAGGTTATTTCTATAATGTCCTTCCATTTGCTGTCCTGGAAGATGAAGTTGGAAAACAAGAGTTGATTACCTGGTAACCCCATTTCCACGAATCTTCCAGGACTGCAGGGATTCGTGCTCTACATTCTGTGTTGTACTGAGTTATTATGTAATTATGTTATTCCATTAGTTGCCTTCGGTTCTTTCTTACTACTGAGGACACTAGGTAACTGCTCTTTTTATTTGATTGTGGATGATGTTTTTCCTGTTTTAGGTAGGTGGAGCCTCTCTCTTTCATGTTCTGTCCCAAACAATAAATGGAAATTGAGTTAACAAGTAATTAATTCTTGGTTTTTTTAGGACAAAGTTCAAAGAACACATATCTCTGACATCTAAGTTTGACTCATCCACACTTTATTGTTGTATCATAGTGTGCATTTGATGGTATTAAAAATGCTAACTGGGCACTTTTTTAGGTTTGCAGCTTGATTTCCTGTTGTCAGAGTGGTTATTAGACATCATGATGCCCTACCAATATTTTTGTATGAGCTCTGCCTCTGTAAGATTAGGGCTTATTCAGAGGGACTCTGAGACAATAGAAGTGGACGCAGATGCAATGTCTGCAAGGACAGTCGCATGTTAAAATTTGACACGTGGGCAAGAGCAAGTGCATGCTATATCTCCATCCACTTCTATGGGCTGCCTTCATGCAGTTCTGAGTTGCACGCACATGCAGCAAAAAGTGGCTCAGCACATGTCTCAATTATCCAAAAGCGGACAGAAGAGCTAAAGACAGAAGACAGAAAGCAACTGGGAAAACATCATAAAAATTTGAACATTTTACTCCTGGCCCTGACCCCTCTAACCCTGTTGCTGGCACTGTGCCTTATGGTAAAGGGGTCTGAACCCATGAGTAGTTTGTCAACTAGAAATGAACAGGTTTCACACTGATGCCACCATTAATGTAAAACAAGCTTAAATATAGTAAGGATGCACAATATATAGTCTCACCCAGGGGTGTAACCAGAAATCACAGGGCCCCATAGCAAAATGTTGTATGGCCACCCCCCCAAAAAAATGGCGGGGCTTAAATTAAATAGTGGGGGTGGCTCAAAGGGGGTGTGGTTCGAGTCTGAGAGGAATGAGGGATGGAGATGGAGGATGGAAGAAAGGAAAGAAAGGAGGAAAGAAAGGAGGAAAGGAGGAAAGAAAGGAGGAAAGGAGGAAAGAAAGGAGGAAAGAAAGGAGGAAAGGATGAAAGAAAGGAAAGAAAGAAAAGAAAGAAAGAACAACAGGCCCAGATCCTACACCACAATAGCAATATATGTATTCCAGAAAGTTTAACAATCAACAGATAAAGATACTCCAAACACCTGGTGTTGGCACTTCAATCACCCTCACCTGTGCCCAATGCAGCGTGACCAGTGCCCAATGTGGCATGTGTTCCCAATGCAGCGTGGCCTGGCCAGTGCCCAATGCAGCGTGACCTGCCTGTGCCCAATGCAGCATGTCCAGTGCCCAATGCAGCCTCACTTGTGCCCAATGCAGCGTGGCCTGCCCGTGCCCAATACAGGCTCACCTGTGCCCAATACTGCCTCATCTTGCCCACCTGTGCCCAATGCAGCCTCACCTGTGCCCAATGCAGCATGACCTGTGCCCAATGCAGCGTGACCTGCCTGTGCCCAATACAGCCTCACCTGTGCCCAATACTGCCTCATCTGTGCCCAATACTGCCTCACCTGTGCCCAATACTTCCTCACCTGTGCCCAATGCAGCCTCACCTGTGCCCAATACTGCCTCACCTGTGCTCAATGTAGCCTTACTTGTGCCCAATGTAGCGTTACCCGTGCACAATGCAGCCTCACCTGTGCCCAATGCAGCCTCACCTTTGCCCAATGTGGCCTGCCTGTTCCCAATGCAGCGTGGCCTGCTTGGGCCCAATACAGCCTCACTTGTGCCCAACGCAGCCTCACCTGTGCCCAATACTGCCTCACCTGTGCCCAATGCAGCGTGACCCGTGCCCAATACAGCCTCGCCTGTGCCCACCTGTGCCCAATGCAGCCTCACCTGTGCCCAATACTGCCTCACCTGTGCCCAATGCAGCCTCACCTGTGCCCACCTGTGCCTAATGTAGCGTGACCCATGCACAAAGCAGCCTCACCTGTGCAGAGAAAGAGGAGAGCCAGCCCTCAAATGGCTGTTGGTGAGCGTGAGGCTGCCTCAGAGTGGGGGACAAGCACCGCCCACACGGTCCCCCAGCCAGGGGAAGTGAGGAGTGGAAGAGGCGACCTGTCCGTACGAGCAGAGAGCTGTAAGAGCTTTCATTTAAATTTCCTGTGTTCCCGGGGCTCCCCATCACATAGCCCCACCTCTTGGCCCAGCGCCTTTGATGACGTCACATGTCTCGCATTGGACCGGCGTTCTGTCTATCAAAGGCGCCAGGCCAAGAGGTGGGGCTATGTGACAGTGTGCCCCGGGAACACAGGAAATTCTAATGAAAGCTGGCTCGCTATGGCGGTAGTTCCGCCACTGGTCTCACCTGTCCACCTCGCACTTCAAATGTGTTTCTCCCTACAAAGGGCTTAATCGTGAAGACTAGGGTCCATGGTTAGATGTATATGTACCCACAAACATTGAAAAAATTGACATTTTACAGGCTCCAGCCTTTACACAGATCAGCAGGGAAGGATAGGGAATGATACCTCATCTGTTGTATGTGTCCCCACGCTATAATGGGTGAATAATTTAAATATTATGGTTAGACTTCTGCTTGGGTAAGAGGTATGGTGTCCTTTAAATTACTATGTATAAAACCCATTGTTGTCTGCGATCAGTTTTATACAAAGTAATAAATAATATCTCTATTCACAGTCTCAATTACATATTAAAAAACCTATGTAAAATAAATTTGTAATAAAAAATATTATGAATAGTCATATGAATTATAACATTTCACATATGAATACTGTGCAGATAAAGTCATTTAAAGTGCAATTAGTGCATCTTGTGCTGATAAGGTGCAAAAAATGACATTCATGAAGGTGCTGTGCTCCCCTTACTCCTGTGCCCTCACTCACTAACTTTAAGTGAGGTTGGCGCCTGTTCGAAAAATCCTCAGTTGGCTCTGCTCGATAATTTTCAACCTTCTAGTGTGTTTCCACCATTATGTATCATGGAGGAAGAATTAAAAAGTATTCATAGTGTGATTCCATTTTCATAAAAAGGGTTTTTATTAGTAAAAATTAACACTCACATTTCTCTTTCTTGCAATGCAGATGGAGAATGTCCGGTGAGAATCATGATCTGTTTGTTATGCGGAGCTTATACCTTCTTAATCCGAGTACAATATTTATATTTTTAATAAAGGTTTTTTTAACCACTTCAATGCGGCACTTTTACCCCCTTCCTGTCCAGGCCAATTTTCAGCTTTCAGCGCCGTTGCACTTTGAATGACAATTGCGCAGTCATGCAACACTACCCAAACTAAATTTTTATAATTTTGTTCACACAACTAGAGCTTTCTTATCAATTACCCCTGGGTTTTTTCATTTTTTTCTAAAGACCGAAAGTTTTGAAATAATTGTTCTTAATAAATGTAGGCCAAAATGTATTCTGCTACATTTATTTGGTGAAAATAACCTAAATCAGTGTATATTATTTAGTCTGTACAAAAGTTATCAAGTCCACAAACTATGGTATACAGTGGGGAAAATAACTTTTTGATCTCCTGCAGATTTTGTAAGTTTGTCCACTTACAAAGAAATAAAGAGTCTATAATTTTTATCATAGGTATATTTTAAATGATAGAGACAGAATATCAACCAAAAATCCAGAAAAAAAGTACTTGATTCCCAAGCAAAACATGAGCTCAATTTTGGTTATGTACAGGGAAGGGGTTTGGTGTGTAAATGAGGCACATCTCAACATGTGCCTCCATCCCTAAATTAGGTAAAAGGAAAGAAGAATTTTGGGACTTTGAATGAGGCAATTGACAGAAAGCTAAATATGATGTATAAACACACATTTATTGTCATATAAAAGTCATATAGAATTTGACAGTAAATATATATGTAATTTCATATATATACAGTTCTCCAAGTGCTCATAAGTTTACATACCCTGGCAGAATTTATGATTTACTGGCCATTTTTTCAGAGAATATGAATGATAACATAAAAACTTTTCTTTCAAGGTTAGTGTTTGGCTGAAGCCATTTATTATCAATCAACTGTGTTTACTCTTTTTAAATCACAATCACAACAGAAACTACCCAAATTACCTTGATCGAAAGTTTACATACCCCAGTTCTTAATACCGTGTATTGCCCTCTTTAACATCAATGATAGCTTGAAGTCTTTTGTGGTATTTGTGGATGAGGCTCCTTATCTTCTCAGATGGTAAAGCTGCCCATTCCCCTTGGCAAAAAGCCTCCAGTTCCTGTAAATTCTTGGGCTGTCTTGCATGAACTGCACGTTTGAGATCTCCCCAGAGTGGCTCAATGATATTGAGGTCAGGAGACTGAGATGGCCACTCCAGAACCTTCACTTTATTCTGCTGTAGCCAATGACAGGTTGACTTAGCCTTGTGTTTTGGATCATTGTCATGTTGGATTGTCCAAGTACGTCCCATGTGCAGCTTCCTGGCTGATGAATGCAAATGTTCCTCCAATATTTTTTGATAACATACTGCATTCATCTTGCCATCAATTGTGATCAAATTTCCTGTGCCTTTGTAGCTCACACATCCTCAAAACATCAGCAATCCACCTCTGTGTTTCACAGTAGGAACGGTGTACCTTTCATCATAGTCCTTGTTGGCTCCCCTCCAAATGAAGTGTTTATGGTTATGGCCAAAAAGATCAATTTCTCACTCCAAATGTCTTTGTGCCAGAAGGTTTAAGGCTTGTCTCTGTGCTGTTTGGCGTATTGTAAGCAGGATACTTTGTGGCATTTGCGTAGTAATGGCTTTCTTCTGGCGACTCGACCATGCAGCCCATCTTTCTTCAAGTGCCTCCTTATTGTGCATCGTGAAACAGCCACACCACATGTTTTCAGAGAGTCCTGTATTTCACCTGACGTTATTTGTGGGGTTTTGTTGCATCCCAACCTATTTTCCTGGCAGCTATGGCTGAAATTTTAGTGGGTCTACCTGACCGTGGTTTGGTTTCAACAGAACCCCTCATTTTCCACTTCTTGATTAGAGTTTGAACACTGTTGATTGGCATTCTTAATTCCTTGGATATCTTTTTATATCCCTTTCCTGTTTTATACAGTTCAACTACCTTTTCCCACAGATCCTTTGACAATTCTTTTGCTTGCCCCATGACTCAGAATCCAGAAACATCAGTGTAGCACTGGATGAAAGATGCAAGGGTCTGTCAGGAGTCCAGAAACTCATTGACCTTTTATACACACACACTAATTACAAGCAAACAGAAGACAGGTGAGGATGGTTACCTTTAATAGCCACTCAAACCCCTTTATGTCAACTTGTGTGCATGTTATCAGGCCAAAATCACCAGGGTATGTAAACTTTTAGTCAGTGCCACTTGGGTAGTTTCTGTTGTGATTATGATTTTAAAAGAGTAAACACAGTAGATTGATAATAAATGGCTTCAGCCAAACACTAACCATGAGTGAAAGAAAAGTTCATATTCTCTGAAAAATGGCCAAGAAATCATAAATTCTGCCAGGGTATATAAACTTATGAGCACAACTGTACTTGGATACAATGCAGTTCATATAAGCGTAAACTGATATAACAACACATACCAGTTACCTATATGCACAGTATATAAAAAACTCAATTTGAGAAAATGTATAAAATAGCAAAAAAATATATATCACTTATAGCTCTATTCTGTATGCGAGTCACTTATTATTTATTTTTATTAATCTTTACAGACCCACTTTGGAGCTATTATATAACACCTTCTGTCACTATCTTATACACCAGAGATATGCAATTAGTGTACCTCCAACTGTTGCAAAACTACAAATCCCATCATGCCTTTGCCTCTGGGTGTCATGCTTGTGGCTGTCAGAGTCTTGCTATGCCTTATGGGACTTGTAGATCTGCAACAGCTGGAGGTCCGCTAATTGCATATTGCAGTTATACACCATACAGATTTCTCTCTCTTGGTTTGCTTTGTGGGTGGTTTTGTTACCTCAGCTCCCGGGACAGACATCTACCCGAGTGGCCCCTGTTTCACAGTACCACATACCCTTGAACCGTAGCTCCATGTGAACAATCAGGACTAGATATACTTTCTCTCTTTTTCATCCAATCCCACTCCTTTTTTTATTTCTTTTTTTATGTTTGAGCAAAAACTAGATGATTTTAGTGTTTGTACATTTCTTGCAGACATATGGATGCCTCAGCTCCTGAGGAAGTGGTTTCCACCATTAAATGCGTCAAGCACTGTAGGATGCAATCATGCTCTCTATATACATCATCATTGTATGCATACCATATATATTTTTTTGCTATTTTATTAATTTTCTCAAATGGGGTTTTTTAAATATTGTACATTGTAAATGGTATGTGCTGTTATATAGGGATGGGTCAAACGGACTCCTGTTCGGTTCGCACCAGAACTTCCGAACACCACAAAAGTTCCAACCCGAATAGCGTACCCCATTAAAGTCAATGGGACCCGAACATCAAAAATCAAAAGTGCCCACGTTGAAGGCTTATATGCAAGTAATTAGGCATACAATGGTTATAGGGGTCTGGGTCCTGCCCTGGGGGACAAGTATCAATAAAAAAAAAGTTTGTGAAAAACGTCATTTTTAAATGAGCAGTGATTTTTCTTATTTTTAAAGTGAAAGCTCAAAAATGAAAAAATCCTTCCAATATAGTGCTTGGGGGGGTCCCCTTAGTCTACCTGTAAAGTGGCAGATCTGTACCATGTCTAGAATCTGCTGCAGTAATAATTGCATTTACAAAGCCCAAAAAAAATCAAATTTTCCCTGCAAGCTGCCTTTATTTTGCTCAGCAACAGCTGGGGAGCCAGTGTGTATGATGAGGCCACAATGTAGTGCACTGGGAACAAGATTAGAGATTTCTTGGATACATTCTGGTGTCACTTTGGCTTAGTTAGAAGTAACGAGTGCGTAAAAATTGGTCTTTGGGTGTCGTGGCGCCTTCCCACCGTAACCCTATAGAGCAGGGGTCTCAAACTGGCGGCCCTCCAGCTGTTGTGAAACTACAAGTCCCATCATGCCTCTGCCTGTAAGAGTCATGCTTGGAACTGTCAGCCTTGCAATGCATCATGGGACTTGTAGTTTGGCAACAGCTGGAGGGCCACCAGTTTGAGATCCCTGCTATAGAGGTACTCTTGATGAAAGCAAGAATTGGCCTTGCTGTAGAAAATTACAGTTATATGCACCTGTCAAACAGGTGCAGAAAAATTACTCTTTGGGTGTTGGGGGTGCCTTCCCACCGTAACCCTATAGAGGTGCTCTTGATAAAGGCAAAAACAATTGCAATGATATGCACCTGTCAAACAGGTGCTGAAAAATTGGTCTTTGGGTGTTAATTGTGCCCATGAAACCTATACCAAAAACATTCTTCCAGATTAAATTATTGAACACCCTCAAAGCTACAGTAGGCAGCTCTCGAAGTCCTGCAGAGATTCCACATCCAAAAAAGACTTAATCAGTGACATCGGCATCAGGGGCTTCATAGCTGGTAATCCAGGACTGTTTCATTTTTACAAAAGTCAAATGGTCCACGGAGTCTGTGGACAGATGCGTTCTATGAATAGTAACGAAACCTCCTGCAGCACTGAATGCCCGTTCTGAAAGCAAGCTGGATGCAGGGCAGCCCAACAACTCAATAGCATACTGGGCAAGTTCTGGCCAGTGGTGTAGTCTCATGACCCAGTAAGTCAGTGGATCATAAGCTGGAAATCTCTCCATCTCTGTGTTGGCCCCGTGGTAATCGTCCACCATGTGATGCAGACGCTGCCGATGGGATGTGACAGCCCTGAGCGGCAAGGGCTAAAAAAATTCAGAAATGTCTCACTTAGGCAGACGCCTGCTCCAACGCTCCTCTCTTGACCAACAGAAGACTCATAATGATGTTTTCCACAACACTGTAACCTACTGGAGTCAGGAAAATCATTTAATAAAATCCTCTTTAACGTGTCCTCAAGAGATTTTATCTTCTGCACTCTCTCTGGGGACGGGATGAGTTCTGACACCTTCCCCTTGTAACAGTGGCCAAGGAGGGTTGCCAACCAGTAATCATCCTTCTCCTTTATGTCACATATTCTTGGGTCCTTTCACAGGCTTTGAAGCATGAGGTTACCCATGTGCCTCAAATTTGCTGAGGCTTGAGAAGCAGACTCCTCGGGGTCACTCAGGATGACAGCATCTGGAACTTCCTCGTCCCAATCACGTACTACTCCCAAGGGTCCTGGGGTTGAAAAGCCATCGCTTACAGATTGATGCATGTCTTCCTTTTCTTTGAAGCCTTGGAAAGTGCTAGAATCCTCCTCTTTATCCTCTGCTCCAGCAGGAACACAACAGGGATTGTGTTACTGATGCATGCACTGTCATGGCTCACCGTCCTTGTGGCCTCCTCAAATGGCAATACAGTACATGCATCCTTAATGATCAGCCATTGGTGTGGGGAAAAAAAGCAGAGGCGGCCTGAGCCTGTCGTTGTGCCGTATTCGCACAGGAACTCATTGACGGCCCTCTGCTGCATGTATAGCCGCTGCAGCATTGACAAAGTCGAGTTCCACCTGGTGGGCATGTCACAAATCAGGCGGTGAATTTCAGCCAACCGAGCACTGGCTGTGTATGACCGCTTGAAATGGCTACAGACTCTTCTGGCCAGCTTTAGCACATCTTGCAACCCTGGGTACATATTTAGGAAACACTGCACCACCAAATTGAGGACATGTGCCAGGCATGGCACATGTGTCAACTTTCCCTGTCTAAGGGCGGACAGGAGGTTTGAGCCATTATCGCACACCACCATTCCTCGCTCCAGCTGGCGTGGTGTGAACCACCTCTGGGCCTGTCCCCACAGAGCTGCAAGAATCTCTGCTCCGGTGTGGTTCCTGTCCCATAAACACACCAGCTGAAGCACTGCATGGCACCTTTTAGCCTGACTCTGGGAATAGCCCTTTGAACGTCTAAGGGGTACCTGATGTTCATAGGACAATTCTGCAGAGGAGGGCATGGAGGTGGTGGAGAAGGAGGGGATAGAGCTCAAAGGTCTAGCATCATCACCAGCAGCTGTATGGAGACATGGGGGCACAAGAAGCTGCAGCACCGAGCCCTGTCCTGCATCCTTTCAAGTTGCAAGCAGTGTTACCCAGTGTGCTGTGAACAAAATATATTGTCCCTGTCCATGCTTGCTGCATCATGTGTCAGCAGTAAAGTGGATTTTACAGCTGACTGCCTTGCCCAATGATGCCAGAACATTCCCTTCCGGGTAATGGTAGAGAGATGAAACGGGCTTACGTGAAAAGTAGTAGCGACTGGGAACCTACTGTTGTGGTACAGCACACTGTGCAAATTCACGGAAGGGGGCATAATCCACCAGGCTGAAAGGCAGAAGTTGGAGAGCCAACAGCTTTGACAAGCTTGCATTTAGACGCTGGGCATGTGGGTGGCATGGACTGTATTTTTTTTCCGCTGCAGCAGATGGGGCAGAGAAATTTGTCGGCTATAGTCTACAGCTGGTGGTGCGCTGCTGGCAGATGTGCTGCTAGGACCTGGGACACCCTGTGCTATACCATCATCCCTGTCAGTGGAGGCTGCTGAGAGATAATGACTCAGTATAGCAGGGGCAGACTAAAGTGGGTAAGGAGGAAGAGAAGGAGGGACAGATTTGTGCTCCTCTTGTGTGGCTTTTAGGTGCTCTTGCCAACGGGCTGAGTGATTGGATGTTAAATTCCTTGTTAAAGCGGAGTTCCACACAAAAATGGAACTTCCACTTTAAGGGAAGGTGACCCCCTGACATGCCACATTTGGCATGTAATTTTTTTTGGGGGGATACCCTCTTTTTATAGCGTCCCAGCTTCCACTTCCTTCTGGTGCACTCTCGGCTCCGGAAGGAAGATCACCTCTCCCCCCTCCTTCTCGGCAATCATCTGGGACACGTCACAGGTCCCAGATGATTGCGCGGCCAGTCACAGTGCGTGGCATGCGCAGTGGGTGCCCGGCTGTGAAGTCACAGCTGAGCGCCCACAGTTACAATGCCGGTGCCACAGAGAGGAGGGGGAAATGAGCGGGGCTTCGTTCCCCCACATCGCTGGACCCCTGGACAGGTAAATGTCTGATTATTAAAAGCCAGCAGCTGCAGTATTTGTAGAATGGCATTAAAATGGCCAGCCAGGAGTAGAGGGAGGTGCATAAATGGGGCCAACACAACCAACATGTCACACAATAATTGAGCATGAAAAGGTGGAGAAACATACACACAGGCTAATACCATTCTTATCCGGAAACTTTCTAGCACTAAGATAATGTATCGCCCTTCTGGGTCAGAGATCACCTTTTGGACCGTGCAAGGGACACTCTTGCTAAGTAAAATAGTTTTTCCCTCTGGCTTAGGAGGAGCAAGAGGCATGATACATTTTCTGTATTGATGGCCTAAGTAAAGTCAAGACCTTGCTCCCGCTAGTCAAGTAGTTAATGTAATTTTAAAACTCATGTTCAATATTTTTAAATTTAGTTTCTTTTCTAGTTTAATTTATCTAGTGATCCATCCAAGTGGGTCATTATTTAATTACTTCCTGTAATTGGTGTTTCTCATTTGTTCTCCGGCATTGTCACCCTATCACGTGGACCTCCAATACAGACTATAAGAGGCAGTTTCAACACACATTATGCAGGCATGGTCCACTATTGTCACAAATCAGGAGACCCGCAGCCATTATTGGAGTGCGTCTACTTGGGCAAGAGGCGGCTCCTGCCAAGCTGCAACACAGGATAAAAAAAAGTTTCAAAGAAGTATTTTATTATAAAAGAAAAATGGCATTTGTTTATAACACACAGTGTGTTAACAAACTAAATGTCAATCAGTTATGGTTTACAACTACGTTAACGAATTCTCTCTGAATTAAAAATAACGTTGCTTCCTGATGCCCTGCAAATATATTTAATAAGGGCACATGTCTATTACATGAGCATTCCTTACATATTTTGCCTAAATCCCTGAGAACAGGATGCGGAGAGCCTAATACGACTGGAGAAATTTAATATGCTTCACATCAAACTTTTATTGCTTCTTTATTTTAAATGTGAAGTTTCTTGGTGATATACACTGCAATTTTAAAATGATTAAACTGGGTTTAAATATTTCAGACACTTTAAATATTTGGTCAATGAGGGAAGTAATGACTGTGGGCTATAAACTAAATACAAGGATTTACTCCTGCTATAGTTTCCAAAAGATAATGGCTAAAGTTATTTTCCCCAATAAACCATATGTCTGTTTAAGATTCATGGTCTTTTCCTTGGCAAAACTGCAAATAGTATAACAGCAAGTCCCTAATGATGGAGATATAAAGCAATATTATTGAAAAAAATACAGGCTCTTCTGATTTGTGCCATTAATGTTTGACCTTTTTTGTCATTTAAAACATGGCAAGAAAAATGTACTAGCTAAGTAAATTCTTATTACAAGCCAAGGAAATGGAGCTCTTAATATGAAATATTTGCTGTACTAAGCCATTGGATCACATAGTTGTCCTTAGGTATACCATTCTGCCTGCTGAATCACAGGTGAATTTGTAAGAAGTAGATGTTGATCTTTTAGACTGTCTTCCATTACAAATCCTTTGTATAATGGAAATGGTACAATTTACTATATAAAGCACCAGAGAATTCATACCTCTCTCGTATCGGAGAATGAACCGCTGAAAAAAGCTTTCTAGAAGCTCCAGTTCAAATTTAAACTCCAGCTAAAACACTCTGATTAGGTTTGGGTAGAGAACAGAAGGGTTAGAACCTCTTTCAGTTTTGTATTGCCTTTTTGTTTCCTTGTTTGACAGATTTTTCCCTCACTACTTGTATCTGTGAAACCCGTCATCCGCACAGGAAGAAAAGATGAATCTCCACAAAAAAAAACGCAATCTGCAAAGGGTTGTATTCCTAATGTACTCCTTCAATGCTTAAAGTGTCAAGAACTATATTTTAATGTCTAATATCAGCAGCAGATTACTGCAAATAATGTTGTCAAACCTTACAAGAAAGAAACTCTGTATTCTGAGCAGTTATAAAAGTTAGACTAATGTGATTTGGATAATTAGCCACTTGCTGTAAAATTAAAACTTTTTTGAAACCGAATTAGTTCTTTAATGCTATAGATGAAATATTTTGCAGCTCACGACCCATTAGGACCCAATTTAATGTTGGAAATCTCATCTAACCCATTGTATAGGATGCTTACATGAGATATACAGTATATATACACTATATTACCAAAAGTATTGGGATGCCTGCCTTTACACGCACATGAACTTTAACGGCATCCCAGTCTTAGTCCGTTGGGTTCTATATTGCGTTGGCCCACCCTTTGCAGCTAGAACAGCTTCAACTTTTCTGGGAAGGCCGTCCACAATGTTTAGGAGTGTGTCTATGGGAATATTTGATCATTTTTCCAAAAGAGCATTAGTGAGGTCAGGCACTGATGTGAACGGGAAGGCCTGGCTCACTGTCTCCACTCTAATTCATCCCAAAGGTGTTCTATTGGGTTGAGGTCAGGACTCTGAGCACGTCAGTCCAGTTCCTCCACCCCAAACTCACTCATCCATGCTTTATGGACCTTGTTTGTGCACTGCTGCGCAGTCATGTTGGAACAGCAAGGGGCCATCCCCAAACTGTTCCCACAAAATTGGGAGTATGAAATTGTCCAAAATGTCTTAGGATGCTGACGCCTTAAGAGTTCCCTTAAATGGAACTAAGGGGCCAAGCCCAACCCCTGAGAAACAAGCCCACACCATAATCCCCCCTCCACCAAATGATTTGGACCAGTGCACAAAGCAAGGTCCATAAAGACATGGATGAATGAGTTTGGGGTGAAGGAACATGACTGTCCTGCATAGAGTCCTGACCTCAACCCAATAAAACACCTTCTCGTCCACATGATTGTCTGACCCCACAAATGCGCTTCTGAAAGAATGGTCAAACATTCCCATAGACACACTCCTAAGCCTTGTGGACAGCATTCCCAGAAGAGTTGAAGCTGTTATAGTTGCAAAGGGTGGGCCAACTCAATATTGAACCCCATGGACTAAGACGTCATTAAAGTTCATGTACGTGTAAAGGCTGGCGTCCCAATACTTTAGTGTATAGTGTATATAGTGCATTCATGAAGTATGAATGTACTATATGAAGTACTTTTTTCAATTTTGTTATGTTGCAGCCTGATACTACAGTTGTTTAAATAATTTTTTTCCCATTAATCTGCACTCAGTAGCCCATAATGAAAAAGTGAAAACAACATTTTAGAAATGTCCATGAATTTAGTAAAAAGAAAAAAACTGAAATATCACACGTGTGTGAAGCACAGTGCATCTCGTTGGCGTGGGGAGGAAGGTAAGCATATTTACCAGAGAGGAGGAAGCAAAAGTGCAAATCTAAGTGTAGTAAGTATGGTAATTTAATACAGGTAAGAATACTGGTACTCACAAGGATAAAAGATCAAAAGGCATTGGGCACTCTAGTGCAAGAGCGTCTGTAAAGCTGGACATCAGAATGGCTTCTGCGGTAATGCACTCGGGAGGAACGCTGCAGTGGGTTACGATGCTTCCTGGAGTCCTGGAACACACAGGGAGCCGATGATGACGTCACTTTCTGGGACGTGATGTGCTTCCTTCTCAGTTGTTCCAGAGCTGCTTCTTGCTTTTTGCTGAACTGCCTTCTAAGGTTTACTTATGTATGGACATTATGGACTATTTTTATGCTTTTTAATGCCATTTAATGGTAATTTCATCACACCATATTGCTGACCTCAATATATTGTTTATAATTTGTCCTGTGGCCTGACAACAGGCTTGGTGTGTATGCTGCAATTCTTCATGTGTGTAAACATATTACCAGGCAGGCTACACTCAGGGGGTGAGGTGTTTAATTAAAGATCAACTGTACTAAAAGCAGTGGTGGCTGGTGCTCCATCAGTCGGGGGGCGGCACACAGACCTGACCACAGACACACCCCCCCCGTCGCTCCAGCCTGCTACCCCACACTAAGCCCCCCCGGTCGCTCGAGCCCGCCACCACACACCAAGATCTGCGCCTCAGCCCACCCTTTTTTTGAAGCTAATTAAAAAAACATTGGAATCCATGCGTCCGGCGCCCTTCATGTAGATTAGGTGCCGGGCACATGGATTAGGGGGGTGGCCCCTGTGTCCCTAATAAGCGGCCACCACTGATTAAAAGTCCTTTAACACAGATCTATGCTTTGAAGATTCAAGGCAATGCATCTCATTTGCTTTTAATCCCCACTCCTCCTCAGCACATACTTACCTTTGCTCCCCTGCTACTTTGTCCAGCCCCATGAGATAAAGAAAATACCCAGTACATCCAGGTATAGAGAAGAATGTGATCACACAGTGCTGTCAAATAGGGAATCCATAGCCCTGTGTATGTTACAACTCCAGTGACTTGCAGCTTTCACAGAAATGTCCTTTGTTCCTGGTGGCTGAATGGAACAGCAGTGGTGGGAGAAAAAGAAAGTATATGCTGCTGGAGGGGGCTAAGTTGAAGATAAAGCAATTACACACCCTTGTATACAGGGATAGTTGCTGATATAGAAGCATTCTCAGACAACATAATAGCAGGAGACTGAATGATGCATTGGGGTTGATTTACTAAAGACAAATCCACTCTGCACTACAAGTGCACTGCAAGTACACTTGAAAACGCAGTCGCTGATGATAGTGCACAATATATAATATAGTGTATTGAAGTGGTTAAGGGGAGCCCTATGACAGAATTAAGAAAAAAATGGCATGGGTTCCCGCCGTCCCAACCAGGCCATTTGGGTCTGGTATGGATTTTTGGGGGGGGCCCACGCCATTTTTAAAAAAAAAATGGCGTGGAGTTCACCTTAATATCCACACCAGACCCGAAGGGCCTGGTATGGACTGGAGGGGGGGGTGGAAATCCACGCTGTTTTTTTAAATAATTTTTTATTTATATTGCTGGGATCTGGCAATACATCACAGCTGTGAGCAATTTTAAATGACATTTTTTCCTTTAGAAATGTCATTTTGCTGCAGTATTTTTCTAAACATGAAAAAAATGCCCTACTTTACAGGCAGACTAAAGGGACCCCCCAGGCATGATATTTAACCGCTTGCCGTTCAGCACACGATGATATACATCAGCACATTGGCATGGCTGCGCAAATGGGTGTACCTGTACATCCCCTTTAAATCATGGGCTAGTGGGCGCCCACCGCATGAGCGTGCCCGCGGACTCTATGTCTGCCGGTCGCCTGCGATTGTGACGTGGAGAGGCAGAACGGAGAGATGCCTATGTATAAAAGCCATTTCCCTGTCCTGCCTAGCAACATGAGAGGGATCTGCTGCTCCCTGTCATCGGGAGCAGTAATCTCTGTCATGTTCTAGTGAGCCCATCCCCCCTACAGTTAGAACGCACTGAGGGAACATATTTAATCCCTTGATCGCCCCCTAGCATTTTTATAGCACTGATCACTGTATAAATGTCACTGGTCCCAAAATAGTGTCAAAAGTGTTCGATCTGTCAGCTGCAATGTTGCAGTTACATTAAAAATTGCAGATCGCTGCCATTACTAATAAAAAAAATGCCATAAATCTATTCCCTATTTTGTAGACGTATAACTTTTGCGCAAACCAACCAATATACGCTTATTGTGATTTTTTTTTACCAAAAATATGTAGAAGAATACATATTGGCCTAAACTGAGGAAGAAATTTGTTTTTTTATATATTTTTCGGGATATTTATTATAGCAAAAAGTTTAAAAATATTGCTTTTGTTTCAAAATTGTCGCTCTTTTTTTGTTCATAGCACAAAAAATAAAAACCGCAGAGGCAATCAAATAGCATCAAAAGAAAGCTTTATTTATGGGAAAAAAAGGACATCAAATTTGTTTGGGTGCAACGTTGCACGACAGCGCAATTGTCAGTTAAGGCGATGCAGTGCCGTATCCGGGTCCCCAAACACTTTTTATGGCAATAGCTTGCATATAAGCCTTTAAAGAGGAAGTAAACTCTGCACTTCATATCGTGCTTTTTATGCCATGTAATGTGTAACATTATTTACAATATTGCCCAGTCTAATATATGCAAAAACGCTTGTTACTTACTGTGTTTTAATCATTTTTAATAAATTCTTCTTCCGGGATTAGGATGCATCATCTTGTCTATTGTTCTCTGAGTCTCCCATGGACGTAATTTCCGCCCTTCCTTGCTTCCCCTTGCTGAAATCTCGCGCGTGCGTGATTGTATGTTTACCCAGCCTCTTTCTTGACCAACGTTACTACGGCAACCAAGCAAGGAAGATGGGAATGACTGCCCAGTCTCGCGTGTCTACTAACCTGTTCTGCAGGAGCAGAACTCTGACACAGCATGATGTTGAAATGGGAACAGCACACAGAGCATTCCGTGACGCAATGGACGGGAAGCACATGCGCTGGTAAATTCAATCAAACATTGCAGGACGAAATACAAGCAGAAGAAAAAAGTAAGGAGACTTTAACAGGCAGTGATCAGTAGCTTAATTAATAAGGACTGCAATTAGCTGAAGTTGAAATAGAGGTTTACAACCACTTTAAAATGAGCACTTTTGATTTTTCACGTGTCCCATAGACTTTAATGGTGTTCGTGTGTTCACACAAATTTTTCGTCTGTTCGCAAGTTCTGGTGCGAACCAAACCAAGGGGTGTTCGGCTCATCCCTAGATAAGATCCCACTGACACGATTGATCTTTTTAGCTATCTGTAAGGGGAACATTCTTCCCACTGTCCATCACACTAATGTATCATGAATTGTAGATATAGTAATTTTTAACAGGGGTTTCCTGAGACTGAAATTCTATTTCCAGGGTTCCTCTGTGTTGAAAATGTTGAGAAAGCCTATATAGAATGTCCAGAGTCCCCTATATAGCTCTTTGATGAGACATCATTTACAATACTGTGTCCAGTTCTGTAGACATCATTTACAAAAAGATAAAGAACAAGTCAGGTGACAAAAATGGTGAAGGGTCTAAAGGAAAAAAACATTGAGAGAGACTTCAGCTACTTAATATGTACAGTCTGGAGGAAAGAAGGTAAAAGGAGAGAAATGACATAAATCTTTAAATACATCAAGGCGATAAATAAGGTTCCAGAGGGCAGTATTTTCAATATGAAACCAAAATCAAGAACACAGGGACATGACCTAAATAACTGGAGGAAAGTTCAAAACTAATCTTAGAAAGTATTATTTTACTGACAATTTGATGCTTGGAATAAACTTCCAGCAGAAGTAGTGAGCCAGTCAACAGTAGGGATGAGCTGAACACCCCCCGGTTCGGTTCGCGGCAGAACATGCGCACAGGCAAAAAATTAGTGCGAACACCGTTAAAGTCTATGGAACTCAAACGTGAAAAATCTAAAGTGATAATTTTAAAGGCTAATATGCAAGTTAATGTCATAAAAAGTGTTTGGGGACCCGGGTCCTGCCCAGGGGACATGTACCAATGCAAAAAAAAGTTATAAAAACGTCAGTTTTTTCGGGAGCAGTGATTTTAATAATGCTTAAAGTGAAACAATCAAAGTGAAATAATCCTTTAAATATCGTGCCTGGGGGGGGTGTCTATAGTATGCCTGTAAAAGTGGCGCATTTTTTCCGTGTTTAGAACAGTCCCTGCACAAAATGACATTTCTAAAGGAATAAAAGTCATTTAAAACTGCTTGCGGCTGTAATGTAATGTTACCCCCCCCCCCCCGCCCATTACCAGGCCCTTTGGCTTTGGGTCTGGTATGGTTATTAGGGGAACCCCCCGCGCCCAAATTAAAAAAAATATATTTATACTAAATAAATATATAATATACTCTGAACAGCAGCAGTACACAGGCGGACCCTGGGTTACAACCAAGATAAGGATTGTAGGTTTGTTCTGAAGTTGAATCTCTTTGTAATTTGGAACAGGTACATTTTGTAAGTGTAGCTCCAGCCAAAAAAAATCAATTTTTTTTTTTTTTTTTTTTTTTAAATTGTTTATTGTAAATCATTACAATACATCTTAATTCCATCTTTTCACTCTGAATCAACACAGAATAACAACAGAATTATTCACATGAGAATAACATGGCAGCTGAATAAAAGAGAAAAACACAAAAAAAAAACATTTAAAATACCAAGTACAGTCGAGCACTATAGACTTGGATCAGACCTGACACCCCATAGGGGATCACACTGTGTCAGGTGCTGACCTTATCGGACGTCCAGATAAGTGCTCTTACGAGGTCAGGACTCGTCCTGCCTCCCGGGAACAACAGTGCTTATCCCGAGAAGCATGATTGCCCTCTTGGAGGAGTTCTGTAAACTGCTGTTGTAATTTCTCGTAAGGCAAGAAATACCCCAATGGTTAGAGCTCAGATGCTCTTGCCAGAGTGAAGATGGAGGATGAGTATACTTTAACTGTCGGATGATATAAAACCGGTTAAATCTATCATGAACTTTATTAACCTTATCGCAGAGAAAAGAGTAGAAAGGAAAGAACAGAAGAAAGAGGGGTTAAGGAGGGAGGTTGCCAGTAGCAATAGCGTTTATAATCGTTCATACTGCGATGTTTCCTGGGATGAGGGAAGTGCCCAGCCTAGGGTTCCCAGATTGCTTCGAATACTTTTGTGTTATCCAGGATGGTGTTGACCAGTTTTTCTTGGGACATGATCCAAGAGATCTTCCTCTGAGCCGCTAAGAGGGATACTGTTGGTTTCTTCCATGCCTTAGCGATGGTGATTTTCGCTCCCAAAAGCATAAATGCTATCAGTCTTTGGGAGTATATAGGGATTTTGGGGATGTGCGCGTTCAGTAACGTGATTTGAGGGTTTTTTGGGATCGCGAGTTCTGAGACTCTCCGGATAAGATTCAATATTTTGTTCCAAAATCCTCTGATTCTTGGACATTCCCACCATATGTGAAGCATTGGTCCCTGGGCTTGGCAGTCCCTAAAGCAGAGCGGGGAGGTGGAGGGAAACATCTTAGCTAATCTTGTCGGTACCAGGTACCATCTGGTTAGTACTTTCAGGTTTGCTTCTATCATTGTAATGTTCAAAATACCTTTATATGCTCTTGTTCCTCTTTTATGCCATTCCTCCAGGTCTCCCGCAAGTCCTTTTCCCAAGCTTCCATATACGGGAATTTGGAGGTGGGTTCTGATAGTGATATGAAGATTATGGATATACCCCCCTTTTGCTCTGATCCCTGGCCACACCAACGTTCATAGTTTAAGAAATCTGGGGGGGGGGGTTTGTTTTTCCAGATAGAGGTAAGGAAGTGGGAAATCTGATAAAATCACATTTTAAAAGAGGGGATTATGAAATATATGAGCCAACGGGTGAATGTCTGATGTCAGTGCAGATAGATGTTTCATGTCATCCCATAAATTCATGGAATGGGATAGGGTAGGAGACATTATTGGGGGTCTAGATTTTCAGGGGCACCATAACAGGTAATCTAATGTATATGTGGGGACCGCTTGTCTCTCTATAGTGATCCAATCCGGCTTCTCATGTCTAGAATAGACTATTGAAAGTTGTGCTAGTCTAGTGGCATGATAGTATCTAAAGAGCTCCGGGAGGCATAAATCTTGCTAATCTGTATCCTTTTTTGCCCCAGATAAATTTGATTATCTTTCCCTGGAATGACTTTAGATGATCTTTTCTAATCGCTATTGGGAGAGATCAAAATAAGTAAAGAAGCCTAGGTAGTAGGGTCATCTTAATAGAATGGATTTTGCCTAGCCAGGAAATGTTGTGTAGGGACCATGATTGTAGATCGGTTTCCACTTTGCGATACATGGGGGGGGAGTTTGCCTGATAGAGTTGGTCAATTTTAGGGGTAAGGTTTATTCCTAGATAACGGATTGATGTACTGCTCCACTTAAATTTATATGAGGGTTTCAAGTGCTCGGCCAGTGAGGGAGTAAGTGATATATTCAGTGCTTGTGATTTATTCATATTCACTTTTATGCCCGAAATGTTCCCAAAGGACTCCAAAAGTCTATTTATGTTAGGGAGGGAGGTTATTGGAGAGGTGACGAAGAGCAGGATATCATCCGCAAAAAGAGCGCACTTGTGGACTGATTGTCCGCACCTTACTCCCTTGATATTTTGGTCTGATCTAATTGCGATGGCCAGAGTTTCAATTGCTAGGGCAAAGATAAGTGGAGAAAGAGGGCAGCCTTGCCTAGTGCCACTGGAGATTTTAATGGGATTGGAGTAATAGCCCTGAAGCTTCCGGGGTGGAATAAAGGGATTGTAATAGCCCCAGGAAACTTTTCCCAAACCCCCAATGCCTTAGGATTGTAAATAGATATGGCCATGAGAGGAAATCGAAGGCCTTTTGTAAATCTAATGATAGGAGGAGACCTTCCTGATGGGGGCCTCTGTCCCAGCCGGATTGTAGGATTGAGCTCAAGTCTATCGCCCTCCTAATTTGATCAGGGCCCTGTCTTCCTGGGATAAAACCCACTTGATCCTTGTGAATGTATTGGTTAATAAAAGAGCTCAATCTGTTGGCCAATATTTTGGTGAGTATTTTCAAATCATTGTTAATTAGGAAAATGGGTCTATAGTTTTCTACTTGTGTTGGGTCTTTATCTTATTTGGGGATAACTGAAATGAAAGTGTTCAGATGGGTGTCTATGGCATCTCCCTTCCATTTGGAATTGAAAAATTTAGTTAGGCGTGGGGCGAGGGTGGCAGCCAAGGTTTTGTAATAAAGGGTGGAGAACCCGTCTGGTCCCCGGGCTGAGCCACTTTTTAGATTTTTAATCACTTCCAGGGTTTCTTCTGTGGAGAAGGGGGCTTCCATAAAATCCGTATGGTCTTTGCTAAGTGAGGGGATATTTAGGTCTCCTAGGAAGTAGGGGTGCGCATCTTCACTGGCCTCATGATTCGATTCGATTACGATTATCAGGTCCACGATTCACGATGCATCACGATTACTGCGCGCGGTTTTCATCCAAAAAAATTAAGTAGTCAGAAGAACTCCATTTTTTAAATTTTATCTGTTCTTAAAAAGAAGACAACACTCCTTGCATGTAGCAAAGTGTACACAGTGCAGACAACTTAAAGAGGAGCTCCAGACTGCCCCCAAATGACTACAGAAGATGGTCAGAGATTGCAGACATGATACAGGAGATGGTCAGAGACTGCAGAAATGGTACAGGAGATGATCAGAGACTGCAGACATGGTACAGGAGATGATCAGAGACTGCAGACATGGTACAGGAGATGGTCAGAGACTGCAGAAATAGTACAGGAGATGGTCAGAGACTGCAGACATGGTACAGGAGATGATCAGAGACTGCAGACATGGTACAGGAGATGGTCAGAGACTGCAGAAATAGTACAGGAGATGGTCAGAGACTGCAGACATGGTACAGGAGATGGTCAGAGACTGCAGACATAGTACAGGAGATGGTCAGAGACTGCAGACATAGTACAGGAGATGGTCAGAGACTGCAGACATAATACAGGAGATGGTCAGAGACTGCAGACATAGTACAGGAGATGGTCAGAGACTGCAGACATAGTACAGGAGATGGTCAGAGACTGCAGACCTGCTGAACATGGTAAGGGAGGTGCCAGACTGTCCTATCCAAGATGAATAATACCCCGCCCCCCTCACCACTAACCTGTCCCCATATAATACTATTACCATAGCGCTCCCCTGCCCAGTGTCACCACAGACCAATTCCCATCCTTCTTCCCCCACCTCTACACAGTGAACATGCAAATAGGGCAATAAATCAAAAAATTGTGTGCAGAGCTTTGTGGTGATAATAAATAAACAAAAAAGTCTTACTTATTGAAAGTAATTCCAGTGCTGAGTGTTCTCTGCTGTGCCATTCCTGATTTCTGGTGAATGATTTGAACACAGCAGAGAACACTCAGCACTGGAATTACTTTGAATAAGTAAGACTTTTTTGTGCATTTATTATCACCACAAAGCTCTGCGCACAATTTTTTGATTTATTGCCCTATTTGCATGTTCACTGTGTAGAGGTGGGGGAAGAGCAGAGGTGTCCTCCATGCGGCCCCCTTACCTGGCTTGACATGCCGCGGCTCCACTCTCCTCCTCGGAGCTCCGTGCTCCACAAGCTGGCCACAAGCAGCAGCTCCATGTCCCCGCGAACATGCATACAGCGTCGCTCCTCGCAGGGCAGCAGGGGGATGACGTAAGTCAGAGGCAGCATGAAGGAAAAGCCGGTGCGGCTTACTTCCGCGGCTCTTCGGCGGCTTTCGGCTCCCTTCGGTCGCGGAGGCGGGGCATAACGCGGCGCGAGGATGACGTCATCCTCAATCGATGCCTTAAAGCTATAGCATCGATGCCGCATCGTGGAAGGTCGGATGCCAATGCATCGATTCGGCGATTAATTTCAGCAGCCCTACTAGGAAGGCCTCCATAGCCGGTTCGTCGGCCGAGTTGCTTTTCTGGTATAATTTAGCATAGAAATCTTGAAATGATTGTAGAATTTGTTGGGGATTTAAGGTAGTTGTGCCATCCTTTGGGAGATAGTTTAGAAGCTAACATAGTACTCATTTTATCTTTCTGCTGATAAAATTTCGCTTCATTCCAACGCAGGGAAACCTAGGCTTTGACCGTGAGCGCCAAGTTTAATGCCACTCTCGCGGCGTCTAATTGGGCACTTTGGACCTTTGTCGGGTCCTGTTTGTGCTGTTTGCATAAAGCTGAAAAGTCATTCTCGAGTTTCGCTATGTCTGAGGCTTTTTCTTTTTTAGTTTGTGTTTGTATTTGGATTACCTTTCCCCTGATCGTAGCTTTGTGGGCCGTCCATATAGTCTCAGCCGAGGTTCCCTCTATGTCATTTAGGAGGAAATATTCTTTCAGTGCTTTGTCAATGATTGTCACCTGGACTGGATCCTTAAGTAAAGATTCCTTAATTCTCCAATGTGGAAGGGGGGGTTTGGTAAGGTGGCCCTGTAAAACTAGGATAACCATGGAATGGTCCAAGAGGACTGTGTCCCTGATGTAGGCTTTTATAACTGCGGGAATATGTATTGCGGAGATAAAAATGTGGTCAATACTGGTATATGATTGATGGGGGATCGAGAAATGTGTGTAGTCCCTGCTAGATGGATTAAGTTCCCACCAAATGTCAGCAATACCCTGTCGGTATATCATTTTTTTCTATTCTAGTGCTAATTTTCTTGGGGCGTGTGAGTTGAGTTAAGGGCGGTCTAGATTTGTCGAGGCTTAGATCGAACACGATATTGGAGTCTCCTCCATAGATCACTGTTCCCTCTAACAGGGGCTCTATAGTTTGGAACATTTTTTGGAAGAATTGAGCTTGTCCCTTGTTGGGAGTGTAGTAAGAGATGAAAGAATACATATGATCTTCCAACAACCCTTTTACCATGATAAATCTGCCCTTGGTGTCCTTGTGAACCTGCAAGGTCTTAAATTGGCAGGATTTTGCAAATAGTATTGCTACCCCCTTTGTTTTATCATCAGTGTTTGCTAGATAAAATTGGGGATATTGGGCATGAAGAAAGGAGGGGGGGGGGGTTATATTGTATCGGAAGGTGTGTCTCCTGCAGCAACACCACTGCCAGTTTTTGGGAGTGGTATGACTGGAGAATTTTCCTTCTCTTGATTGCTAAATCCCTGAACATTATGGGATACTATTCTGAGTAATGGGGGAATTGTGGTGTTAGTAGGCATGGACTTGGGTGAGAAGGGGTGCATCGACATGGGCATCACTTACCCTTTGTTGCATGGGTTGGATCGTTCCTGGGTGCAGCTTGGTGAGGAACCTGGGACCTGGAGCTGTCAGAAGGATTGGCATCATCTGAGGGCTGGCAACCAGAGAGAGTAGGTTAGTGAGAAGGAAGAGGAAGAAAGAAAGAAAAAATGCAAATAGGCCTAACAGAGGCCGGCGGCAAAGCGAGGGGAAAAGCTTCCCTCCTTCGTCGCTAGGTAACCATCCTAGGCAGCCCTCCGGGAGGACTACCTTTCCATCACTCGAAGATAGGAAACCCATATTTGAGAGGTGGATGGAGGCGCATGACTGCTGCCCCAGCCATAGCCAACCTTGGAGCTAAAACAGATAACAAATAAAAATCTTAACAGATCCATAAACCGTAATGATATTGCAAAAGCGGAACAAAACCGTCAGGACAATTCGAACTCAGTCCTTTGAAACCAGACGGGGAAGATTCGGGTGGGTAAAGGGATTGGAACGGGGTGGACTGGGGAGTTAGGAGAGGGTGTTTCAAGGCACTTTGGGTAAGGGAGTTAACGCCAAATATCACATGACGCCTGGCTATATCGAAATATGCCCTTGGAGGCCCCTTTTTCCCGGGAGGAATGTTCCAAGCTAGCCCTTCATGAGCTTGAGGCATTGGTGGTTGTCCTTAAAGCTGATCGACGAGAGTTTAGTATAAGTTCTCTTGTGTGGAGCGATAGGACCCTCTCAGGTGAGGCACTTGGAAGGATAGGATCCATTTACCCCCAGTCCTTTATATGAAGAGGTTGCAGAGTCGACGACAGGGTGGAGAGTCGCTCTTGTCAAAGGGTTTGAATGGGTTATTGCAGGGGTGTCAGGAGGGTCTCCCGGGTCAAGAAGGAAAACCCAGTAGTATTTGCCTAGCAGGAAGGAAAAGAGAACAAGCTAGTAAGTCATCAATCTTCAGGTAGGCATGGGTTCCTTTACTCGCCTGCTTTTGTTTGTCTTCCACGTGGGAGAAATTGGACTTGTAAGAGTAGGACGTTTGGAGGCTCCTGCTTGAATGTTAGAGGTGTCCATTGTAGAATCTTGTGAAATAAGTTTCAGGGAAAGTAGAACCTGCTCGCCCTCTGGGAGGGTAGTGAAGGAGTATGTTCTGCCTTTGAAGTTAAATTTAAGTGCAAAGGGGAAGGCCCACTAACATTTGATCTCCTTCTGTGACAGGATCTGCAGCAGTGGTTTAAGTGCTCTGCGCCTTTGAATAGTCATTGGGGAAATATCCGCAAAGATCTGGATGTCTTGTCCTTGGAAGGATATACTGGATTTTGTCGAGAGATTTTCATAATCTCTTCTTTCACACTGTAGTAGTGCGGTTTCACCACTACGTCCCTGTGTGTCCCATCCTTTCTGAGGGGGCCCAGTGACCTATGTGCTCTGTTCAATTCCAATTTGTGTGGAGATATGGCAGGGATGAGGATCTTAATGAGGTCCTGTATAGCTTTGGGGGCATCTGTGGTAGATTCCGAGATACCTCTGACCCTGAAATTGTCCCCCCTGGAACGGTTTTCAAGGTCGTTGATCCTGTTAAGTGCCACATACAGTTGTTCTTGTATTACGTGTATGTGGTCAGTATTCTGGTTAGCCCTGGACACCGTGATATCAAGCTTATGCTCTATTGCTTCCATCCTGGAGCCCAGATTTTGAAAGTCAGCTCGTTTGTCATTAGTGATCCTGCTGGCCGTAATAGACAGACCCCTTTCCAGTAACTCAGAGAATTTGATGAATAAGTCTCCTGCGTTTTGTGGTATATCTTGGTCTGGGCCTCCTGGGGGGATAATGACTTCCGGATGCACCGGAGTAGCATTCAAAGGAGTCAGCATGTAATTGTCTATAGATCGCTCTATGAGCGATTCTGTGGATGCAGGCGACAGGGAGCTGCTAGGATTAGCTTGGGGGGGTGAAAGCTAAAGTAGCTGGGGCAATGACTTGCCTGTATTCTGCTTGTCCCCCTGTGTGTGTGTGTGTCTCGTGTCTTTTTTTTTTTTTTTCCACGTCAGCCAAGTACTATTTGAGGGAAAATGTTGTTTCAACTTTCCAGTCAAACTTATCCCTCAATACTTTCACATCATTGTGGCCTTCCTCTTTTTGCATATAATCTTTGATTTCCGTATAATATATGATATAAAAGTATTTCCCTCTACCATTACTAATTCTTCATTACCATACCACCATGTCCCCCCCCCCTTACCTCCCCCACGACCCCTATACCCACCCATCCCCCCCACTCCTCTTCCCGTCCCCCAAACCTCCCCTGAGAGTCCCAGCGAAGCCTCTCACTGTCTTCGTCTGTTTCTTCTATTCCTAAAGCCTGTTTAGGTACGTGGCTCCACTTTAAATTTATATATTTAAGATTTTAGCTTTATATATATTTTATTTAAGGTGAGTTGTCTATCTCGTCCTCCCACACCTCAGCCGCCTGCTCGGATGCCTTGAACCTAACCCAATCTCTCCATGTCTCCTCATATTCCTCCATCTTCGACCCTTCACTGTATCTTAAATATTCCATACAGTGAATTTCGTCTATTTTATCGAACCACTCCCGCATTGAAGGTCTCCTTCTATCCTGCCAGTGTCTGGGGATGAGGCTCTTAGCTGCATTGAGGAGGTGCGGTAACAAAATTTTCCGATAGCTCTTGGAGGGCAAGTTGCTGCCATGGTGCAAGCACACCCAGGGGTCGTCTGGTACTCTCTTTTTAATTATCATATATATAATCCCCCTTATCTCCTCCCAAAATTTTCTTATTACCGGACACGTCCACCAAATGTGCACCATTGTCCCTATTTCCCTGCACCCCCTCCAGCAGTACTGCGAAGTCTCTTCCTGAATTTTATGTGCTAGATCCGGGGTGACATACATTCTAGCCATGATTCTAAAATTCATTTCTGCTATCCTGTAGTTTACTGATGTGGCGTTTACTCTGATCAATATCCTCCCCACCTCATTATCACTAATCTTTTTTCCAATTTCCTCCCCCCATTTCTTGAGAAATCCTGGGCGCTCAGTCTCTCCCATTGCTATCAGTGTTCTATAAATCCTTGAGGTTCCTCCCCTATTTTTCTTTATACATATTTTTTCCAGGGGGTAGAGGTCTTCCATCGACCTAATTGGCTGCGGGAGGGATTCTACAAAATGTTTCAACTGCCTGTACTTCCAATTGTCCATAACGAACCAATCGTCCCTTGCCTTAAGTTCCTGGTAGGTACACAGAGTTCCCTGGCTGGTGATATCCTTAAGCTGGACCTCTTCACTCAAAATCCATCTCCCAGCCAAGTCCTCCTTCCCCGGCGGAAAGTATTCTGTGCCCTTAAGCGGGACTAGTGGCGAGTTGTATCTCCACTTCTCTCTAGTATGTATTTTATCCCAAGTGTTCAGTACATGTTTCGTGATATCAAATGTTTTAGTGTTTAGTTTTCTGAATTGTGGTGGTATCCAAACATTTTTTCCCAAATCAACCCCACTCCTTGTGTTCTCTATTCTCACCGTGATAGTATTACAGCTGTGTAGTATTTTTTAATATCTGGTGCACCCCAACCCCCCCTATTCTTAACGTTCACTAATTGTGCATACTTTACTCGTGGCTTCTTCCCCCTCCATATAAACTTTAGAAATAGTGTGTGTATTTTATTCAAATAGCTCTGTGTGATTACGATTGGAAGCATTTGAATTTTGTATGTGATTTTGGGCAGAATTGACATTTTAAGTAAGTTTATTCTACCACCCCATGACAATGGGTTCCGCGGAAATCTATTTAACTCTGCCCCAATCTCATTAAGGAGGGTCATGTAATTGGCTTGGAACATTGTCTCTTTTGTAAATGTTATTTTTACTCCTAAGTAGCTCAGTTCTTTTATCCCCCATTTAAAGGGTAAGCTCTTTTGGTAGGCCTTGTCCTCTTCTTTCTCTTCTACTACTTCCATTACTTCAGACTTGGTCGTATTTACCCGGAGATTTGATATTTGACCATATTTTCTGAGAGTCGCAAGTAGATTGGGAAGGGTGATCCTCGGGCGGGTGATATACAACAAGACATCATCTGCAAAGGCTGCAATTTTAAATTCATCTTCCCCAATTTTAACCCCGCTAATATCCGGGCTGAGTCTTATCCTCACCAACAACGGCTCCAATGTCAGCACGAACAGCAGCGGGGAGAGCGGGCGACCCTGCCTGGTGCCATTTTGCAGCGTAATGGGTCCAGACAGGGTGCCATTAATTTTGGCTCTAGCAGTGGGGTAGGTATACAGGGCTTTGATCTTTCTAATCATTTTATTACCTATACCGAACTCTTCCAAGGTGTTCCACATAAAGCCCCAGTCTACCCTGTCGAATGCTTTTTCAGCATCTATCGACAGGAGTAGAGCTGGGGCTCCCCTATCCTTCACTACCTGGGTCACCATTAACGTTTTAATGCTGTTGTCCCTCCCCTCCCTCCCAGGTACAAATCCCGCTTGATCGGAGTGGATCACTTCTTTTAAAACCTTTTTCAATCTATCTGCGAGAATCTTTGCGTAGATCTTCGTGTCTACGTTCAAAAGGGAGAAGGGTCTGTAGCTAGAGCACAGGGTGCTATCCTTTCCCTCCTTCATTATAACCGCTATGTTCGCTTCAAGTGCTTCCTTTCTCATTTCACTGCTTTCCCCGATCCCGTTGATGTAAGAGCACAATATGGGGAGCAGTGGTTCTTGCAACTTTTTGTAGTAGAGGGCTGTCAGCCCGTCAGGCCCTGGGCTTTTCCCAGTTGGGATATCTTGTATGGCCCTCCTTAATTCCTGTAAGGTCACAGGGACATCTAGCATGTTTCTGTCCTCTTCCGTTATTTTTTTTAAGTTTGCCCCCTTTAAGAAAGTTTTGCTAGCATCTTGCTTGCGTTTATCCCATTCCTGAGGATTGTCCGCATTAATTGCATACAGTGTCCCGTAGTATGCTTGAAAGGCCTTAGCTATATCTCGCGTTCTATGTTTAATTTCCCCCGAACTGGTCCTAATTTTTTCAATATAGTTGGCTGTTTTCTTTTTTTTTAGGGCCCTTGCCAAGTGCCTACCGGGTTTGTTACTATTCATGTATCTCTCTTTTTTAACCAAAAAAAAAGTTTTGCGTGTTTCCTGTTCCAGAGAGGTCCTCAGCTCTTCCCTCTTTTTAAGTAGGTTTGCCCATACCTCCCTCCTCCCTGATACTTTATGTTGTTGCTCCAGTTCTTGGATCTCTTTAATCAGGGCTAGCCTTTGGTTTTTCAATCTCTTATTTTTTCCCCCCCCTATCATCATGAAAATCCCTCTTATGTATGCTTTATGGGTTTCCCAAATTGTAGCCTCATTTACCTCCCCGGGGGTATTGATTTTAAAGAACCACTGCAACTCTTCCTTTATTCTCCTTAAAATGTCGCTATCTGCCAATAAATCTTCATTCAATCTCCACCCCGTATTCTGTTTATCAGTTTCTCCTACCTTTATATGCAAACTCACGGGTGCGTGGTCCGAGAAGGTCATATTACCAATAGCGGCCTCTGTAATTTCTTCCAGCATCCTGTGCTCTACCAAGAAAAAATCGAGTCTAGAATATGTCCCATGCACGGGGGAGTAGTAAGTGAAGTCCCTCATATCTCCCTGTTGTATCCTCCAGACATCTACCAGCTGGAGCTGATGTAATTTTCTTTTTAGTTTCTCCGACCACACTCCCCCTCTCCCCCGCGCATGGGACGAACAATCCCTCTTAGGGTCCAGACACAAGTTGAAACCTCCTCCCACTATGACTCTCCCCGTTTTAAATGTCCCAAATTTAGTCAGTATGCTCATTACTCTTCTATAGGTATTTTTGTTTGGTCCATAGATGTTTGCCAGGGAACACTTCCAGCCATTAATTTTTCCTTTCAGGAAGAGAAACCTCCCCTCCGGGTCGGATAATCTCTCCTCTAGTTCGAATCTCGTTCCCCTGGCAAACCCTATGGCCACTCCTCTTGCCCCCCTGATTGGGGAATCGCTGTAGTACCACACTGGAAAGTCTCTGGAGTGGATTTTTTGGTTCCTGTTGGCACTGAGATGTGTCTCTTGCAGCATAGCCACCTCGGCCTTCAGGAGCTTCAGTTCCCTCAAAATGTTAGCTCTCTTTACACAGGCATTCAGACCCCTTACGTTATAGGAAATAATTTTTAGATTAGGTGACATCACTCTCTCTTGTTTGCATTCTATTTTCTGAAAAACAGGCTCCTGATACTATTGGCTCCGTTGGGTTCTCTCTTGCCCCCCACCCCCCCTTTCCCCCAACCCCTCCCATCCACTAAACCCCCCCACCTCCCAGAAACCTCCACACCCCTCCCCCCTCCCCCTCAACCTTCCCCAAACTTGTGGGGGTAAGACGGGTCTTGGCTCGATCCGCATAATAACCGTGGCCTTCCTCCACCACCCGGCCCCCCGGTTGTCCCCCAGAGGTTGAGCTCGGGTGGGGTTTGGTCGAGACCGCAGGTTTTCCATTGCTTGTAAGGAAGCTGTCGGCCCCGGCACTCCCTCACTCGTGCCTCTCACCTCCCCCCATCCCGGTCACCCTCCCCCCGCCCCCCCCCACCAGCCCTGCGGCCTACTGCATTGTGACCAAGAAGACTGCATGCTAAAGCTTCACTGAGTCCACAAATATATTTTTTGTCCCTGTGTTCTATTTAAGTTTGCTGCCGGTTTGCTACAGATTTCCTACAGGTTTCCAGGCAGGTATTTCCACCCATTGGTTCCTGGTTGGTATTTTTCTCCCACCAGCCCGGGATTTCCATTAGAGGTATTTCTAGACGCTCACAAAATTTTTGCGTTTCTTCCGGGAATCTAAGCACAGCCTTTCGGCCCTCTTTGCGTCCGATTAGGCAGGCTGGGAAGCCCCAGGAGTATTGGACTCCATGCGTTTTCAATGTTGCCAGAAGGGGTTTCTGGATTCTTCTCCTATTGAGAGTCTCCATTGCAAGATCTTGGAAGATGTGCAGATTTGTTTCTCCATACTTAGCCTGGAGGTTTCTCTTTAGGTTGGTAGTTATCTGTTCTTTATCCGCAAAGTTGTGGAATCGCACGATTACATCTCGTGGTGCATCCCTCCTGATTTCTGGTGGTTTTCTTATTCTGTGCACCCTTTCCAGTTTAAGCTTTTTGCCTGCTTCTATTGGATTCATCAGATCTTTAAAGATTTCCTCCATTTTGAGCTGGAGATTCTCTATTTCTTCTTGCGGTTCCGGGAGGTCTCTGATCCGGAGGTTTTTTCTTCTGCTGCGGTTCTCTTGATCCTCCATTCTATATTTAATATTTCTTTGTTCGACCTGCATGATTTCCATCTGATGTTTCAATTTTTGAATTTCGGCTCCTTGTTTTTCAGCTATAGACTCCGCCTCCTCCACTCTTTTCAGGATATGGCTCATGTTTTCGTGTACAATACTGATCTCCTCCTTAATTGAGGCCTCCAGTCTAGCGAACATCTCTGCCATTTCCTCCTTGGTGGGGAGTGTTCTATCCTGCTGGGGATCCACTGGCAGTTCTGCGCCTATATCGCTGCCTGGAGGTCTTATGTCCCCTTCAACCATTTGTTTTCTTGTGCCCGATTTACCTGTGCGCTCTGGTGTTTTATTTTTTATACCTGTTGCCGCTGTTGCCCCTATTGATTTACCCGGGCTTTCCTTGCTGCCATCGTTCATCATGTATCTCCTAATTGTACCTGGACTTGAGCTGGTCCTGGGTGGGTTTGCTGTGGTCCCTCTTGTTGACTTGCCTCTCTATTTCCCTATTTCTTTCAACCCTCTAGGGGCAGGCCGGTAGTGTGTGCTGGCCGAGAGATAAGGGACCACCTAAATGACGTTGACTAGTGGCTAATTGCCTATTGTCTGTTAGCGTTTTTCTCCTTTAATTGCTCAAATACGTACAGAGACTCTTGGGAATTTTCTCCCTGCCTATGCAGCTATTGCTCTCCCACCTGGACCTCCGGCCCTAAGTATATGTTGCTAAGCTGGTTACGCTGGTTACGCTTTATTCCGGTACAACCCCAGGCCTGGGGTCCCGAAACCCCCCTCCCCCGGGTGCAACCAAAGACCAGGGGTACTGGGAGTGCTTATACCCTTATGGCTTTGTCCCTACCACCCCCCAGCCTTCGCATCTACTCCTCTGCCAGGTATGTCTTAGTATACACTATTGTAGGAAATACTGCAGCAATGAAGGGATATTTAAATTCAATCAAATGGTAATGCAGATGGCAATACAAATGGTAATACAATTTGAAGCGCCAGTCCTTAGAGGAGTAAGAGAACAAGATATCCATAAAGCTTTTAAGTCATGGGTAGAAAGTTACTTACCCTCCCTGTTAGGCAATATTAGTTTACAGAGTCTTACCCACCAGGCTTCCTGTTATGTTATCCCCCTTTTTTTTTTTTTTCTCCTTCACCTTCTTGCGTCTCCTGGAAGCTTCCACCAGTGCCTAGATTCCCTCTCCCATTACTGTTGTCGTTGTCTTCTGGTCCTGCTGCACAGGCTTCGGTAGCCCTTTCCACTGACGCTCACCTGCTTGCTTCAATCACCAGGTGGGGGATGGCGCGGCGAACCCGACCATACTCCCGGCCGTGGCTGCTCTTAGCTGTTGCTGCTGCTGCTGCTCAGGGACGCCGCTCCCACCGCCTTCCCCCCTGCCGCTGGTCTCCGGGGCTGAGGAGGGGGCCGAAACGGAGAGCGAAAGCCACGTAGTCCGCGCAGCACACCGGGATGAGGGGGGGGAGAGGCTAGCGTTGGTTCCGTGAGCTCCTGGTCTGCATCACGGCTGGAGGGACGCCAAGCTCCCGCCTCTCAGCGCTAGCAGTCTGACCTCGCCCACATCCGGCTCCTCCCTCCACCCCCACCTACAGGGGTGGGAAGATACTGTTTGCGTGTGTCTCGTGTCTGAGACGCGGCTGCCATCTTGGATTTGGCCTGTGTTCCCTCGGCGGAGAATAGCGGTCCCAGATTGCGGTGGACCAAGCTGATTGGCATAGGAATGCTCCAGGGGTGTTCCCCGAATGATTCCCGCTGTCCACGGGCGTCCCGCTGGGCTGGCTCCGGTGCTGGATCGGCTTGTTGGCTCGGGCAGAGCAGAGCTCCCGGCTTACACGGCCATGTTGGAAGTCCCGCGCACGCTCAAAAAATCTATTTTTAAGCTTTTTGGATAACATAGGGAAGGGTTATCATCACCCCTGTAACATTTTTTTGCTGTGTGTGCCCCTGTTCAGAAGATTTCACCTCACTTTCTGTCCCAAAGACAATTGGATTTAGAAAATTTTGGGTTATTAGGGAAACAAGGATTGGTGATAAAGCCTCAGTGGAGACACCTTTTTCCCATATTAACTCTTACAGGAGAGAATTTCCCTTCCTAGGGGTAGATTTCCTCTCACTTCCTGTTGTCTCCCTCCGTTTCTAAGTAGGAGTCGTTTGTAAGTCGGATGTTTGAAAATAGGGGACCGCCTATATATACTATACGGCCTGCCCTATACACTCTGCGGAAAATTGGGCCTTAGGTGTTGGTGGTACCAGAACACTGTAAGCCCTCACAGTTACTCTTGGTGGGCGCAGGAACAGGCCCTGCTGTGAAATATTAGATCAAAAACTGTAATTACGCACCCCTGTTAAACAGGGGCATAAAAATTGGGCCTTAGGTGGCAGTGGTGGTGGTGGCACAACACTGTACAGCCTCACAGATACTTTTACCCCCTGATTGCCCCCTAGTTAACCCTTTCACCAGTGATCACTGTATAAGTGTCACTGGTGACGGTAGTTAGCCTGTTAGTTATTTAGGTATTATTGTGTTATATAGGTGTTATTTTTAAACCCGCCTTTTATTACCCAATAAAGGTTTAACCCCCTGATCGCCCGGCGGGTGATATCAGTCGGGTTTTAGGGTCAGATTTGGGTCTGCGTCGCCCCAGGCAGCGTCAGCTTAGTGCCAGTAGCGCTAACACCCACGCACGCAGCATACACCTCCCTTAGTGGTATAGTATCTGAACAGATCAACGGTTCCCAAAAATGCAGTGTTAGCGGGATCAGCCCAGATACCTGCTAGCACCTGCGTTTTGCCCCTCCGCCCAGCCCAGCCCACCCAAGTGCAGTATCGATCGATCACTGCCACTTACAAAACACTAAACACATAACTGCAGCGTTCGTAGAGTCAGGCCTGATCCCTGCGATCTCTAACTTTTTTTTGGTAGCGTTTTATACAGTTGCTGACAGTCATGTGCTTTTTTCCTGTCAGTCTCACTACTGTACCAGTAAATTTAGAGCCCAAAATGGCAAATCGAAGGTACAGTAGTGAAGAGGCCTACACGTTTCTGGGCATGACAGATAGTGAAGAGGAAGTCACTCAATTGTCAGATTCAGGCTCAGAATATGATCCTATAGACGACAGCGGCTCTATGACAGATAGCACTGACGACGGAGTTGAGGTCCCTGCCAAAGTCAGGCGTACCCGTCCCCATTCTTCTTCTTCTGTTGTTGAGGTGCAAGAACCGCAGGGCTCTCGGTATGGAGCAGAGAAGTACTAGTGCCACTTATCCTTCTGGTGAACTGGCAAGCACCAGTGGCCTAGTACACCCTGGTTGTTCATCCAGCACTGCAGTAACACTTGGTGATGTGGCGAGTCCCATAAGTGCAGTTCATTCAGGTGGAAACAGTTGATTTTACATCACTTGATTTTTATTCCCTGTTTTTCACAGAAGATCTCTATAGATCTATTGTGGACCAAAGTAATTTGTATGCTGGTCAATTCATCGCCGCTAATCCCCAGTCCTCCCCTGCCAGAGATTGGAAACCAATTACGGTTTCCGAATTTAAGACCTTTCTGGGCCTTTCCCTCGAGATGGGCATAGTTAAAATTAGTAAGTTGCGGTCATATTGGTCCATTGACCCAGTTTACCATATGCCCCTCTTCTCTGCCTCCATGGCCAGGGGACGATACGAGCAGATCTTGCGGTTCATGCACTTCAATGACAATGAACTCTGTCGTCCTTGTGGAGACCCTGGATACGATCGGCTCTACAAAATTCGGCCCCTCATAAACTACTTTAACATTTTGCAGCCTTGTATACTCCCCATCAAGTTGTTTGCGTTGATGAGTCCCTGATTAAATTTTCTGGCCATGAGCGTGCCACTTTTTAGTCACTTGTTTGATCATCAGATTGGCGCATGTGGCACCGTTCGATCTAATCGCCGGGGCTTTCCCCAGCGGCTTGTATATTCCCGTCCTAGGCTGGGGGAGAGAGACTGCTTGAAGTGTAATAACTTGCTCACTGTGAAGTGGCCCAAATTCCTACGGCGACTGGTGTTGTGGAGAAACCCGTGTCCACGAATATAACCAAAATACGGGAGGGGTGGACCTCAATGACCAGTTGTTGGCACCGTACCTAGTTGCCCGTAAGGCCAGACTCTGGTACAAAAAAGTGTCTGTTTATTTATTTCGAGCTGAATGCTCGTGCTATACAGAGCTTAAGGACTGACTGGATCCTTCCTTACATCCAGGAAGAGATCGTCAGAGCCCTTCTGTATCCAGACGGTGCTTCATTCCCCTGGTTGGGGATGGTGCTTCACCTCACCATCCCCAACCAAATGCAGTAAGCAGTCTGCATGAGAGGCATTTTCCGTATGTCCTCCCTGGTACCCCTACCCAACGAGCCCCCCAAAGATGTTGTGTCTGTAGCAAGCGCGGATATAGGCGTGACACCCGTTATTATTGCCACGCTGTCCTGACATTCCTGGTCCTTGCATTGGTGAATGTTTTGAACGCTACCGTACACTAGTTGAGTATTGGCGTAGGGTACAGCACTTCACAGAATAGGACCATGCCATCGCATTTTGAGAGACCTGAACCTGGAACCGAACCGTTATGCCCCGTACACACGGTCGGACTTTGTTCGGACATTCCGACAACAAAATCCTAGGATTTTTTCCGACGGATGTTGGCTCAAACTTGTCTTGCATACACACGGTCACACAAAGTTGACGGAAAATCCGATCATTCTGAACGCGGTGACGTAAAACACATACGTCGGGACTATAAATGGGGCAGTGGCCAATAGCTTTCATCTCTTTATTTATTCTGAGCATGCGTGGCACTTTGTCCGTCGGATTTTTGTACACACGATCGGAATTTCCGACAACGGATTTTGTTGTCAGAAAATTTTATATCCTGCTCTCAAACTTTGTGTGTCGGAAAATCCGATGGAAAATGTGTGATGGAGCCTACACACGGTAGGAATTTCCGACAACAAGGTTCTATCACACATTTTCCGTCGGAAAATCCGACCGTGTGTACGAGGCATTACAGTTACAAAAAAAGTGTAAAAAAAAAAAATAAAGTAAAATATAAAAAAAAAAAACACAAATAGTTGTCGTTTTATTGTTCTCTCTATTGTTCTGCTCTTTTTTACTGTATTCTATTCTGCTTTATTGCTAACCATTTTTTTGTTTTGAGGTACGCCATTCAGTTGCAGCGTGGATTTATTCATTTTGACAGCAACAGCGTTTGTTCCCACGATACATAAAGCCATTACTCCAACGCTGTAGGAGGTGATTTTACCAACAGCATGAGGGCAGCAGGGGCGGAAGAGCGATTTGCTCCTAACTTTTGCGGGTGGATGCCCCCATGCTTTGGCATATATATATTTTAGGTACAGGTTGCGTTACAAAAATGTTTTATTTTTTACTATGTTTTTTTTTATTTGCTTTGCAGGTATGGTATGGTAAGGTCTCACTGTTATACTGTAATGTTACTTTGTTTTATTGTTAACCATCATTTGCTTAGCAGGTGCGCCATTCAGTTGCAGCGCGGATTTATTTATCTTGACAGCAACAGCGTTTGCTCCTACGATACATAAAGCTACGACTCCAAAGCCGTAGGAGGTGATTTTACCACCACAAAGATTACAATATATGCCCAACAAGGACCAGCAACGTACTGGTATGTTGCCTGACTTTGAGTGGTTTTACCAGAATGATGCCTGCTGCTTTAGGTATCATTCATTTCAGCCAGCGGTCGGCTTTCATGTAAAAGCAATCCTAGTGGCTATTTAGTCTCTAGACTGCTTTTACAAGCAGTGGGAGGGAATGTTCCCCCCCCCCCACCTTCTTCCATGGTTTTCTCTGGCTCTCCTGTCCCAACAGGGAACCTTAAAATGCAGCCGGTTGGTTCCACCAGCTGACCATAGAGCTGATCAGAGACCAGAACGGCTCCAATAATCTCTATGGCCTAAGAAACTGGAAGCTACGAGCATTTCATGACCTAGATTTCACCGGATATAAACAGTGCCATTGGGAAATTGGGAAAGAATTTTATCACACAGATCATGGTGTGGTCAGATGCTTTGAAGGCAGAGGAGAGATCTAGGGTCTAATTGACCCCAATTTTTTCAAAAAAGAGTACCTGTCACTACCTTGATATCATAGGGGATATTTACATTCCCTGAGATAACAATAAAAATGATAAAAAAATAAAATAAAATAAAAGGAACAGTTTAAAAATAAAATAAAAAAGCAAAATAAATAATTAAAAAAAAAAAAAAAAGCACCTCTGCTCTCATGCAAAGGCGAACACAAACGTCGGTCTGGCGTTATATGTAAACAGCAATTGCACCATGCATGTGAGGTATCACCGTGAAGGTCAGATCGAGGGCAGTAATTTTAGCAGTAGACCTCCTCTGTAAATCTAAAGTGGTAAGCTGTAAAGACTTTTAAAGGCTTTTACAAATATATGTAGTTTCTTGCCACTACGCGTTTGTGCACAATTTTAAAGCATGTCGTTTTTGGTATCCATGTACTCGGCCTAAGATCATCTTTTTTATTTCATCAAACATAGTGTGTTTTAGTGCATTGAAATGGGTTTTTTCCAAAAAAAATGCGTTTGAAAAATCACTGCGCAAATACTGTGTGGAAAAAAAAATGCAACACCCACCATTTTAATCTGTAGGGCCTTTGCTTTAAAAAAATATATTATGTTTGGGGGTTCAACGTAATTTTTTGGCAAAAAAAATAAATATTTTTTATGTAAACAAAAAGTGTCAGAAAGGGCTTTGTCTTCAAGTGGTTAGAAGAGTAGGTCATGTGTAACATAAGCTTCTAAATGTTGTGCATAAAATGCCAGAACAGTTCAAAACTCCCCAAAATGACCTCATTTTGGAAAGTAGACACCCCAAGCTATTTGCTGAGAGGCATGTCGAGTCCATGGAATATTTTATATTTTGACACAAGTTGCGAGAAAAAGACACATTTTTTTAGTGTGTAGTGAGGAGTGAAATAAAAAATTTACGCCCTTAGAAATGCTGAAGGCGGTGCTTAGTTTTCGGGGCCCCGTACGCGGCTAGGCTCCCAAAAAGTCCCACACATGTGTTATCCCCATACTCAGGAGAAGCAACAGAATGTATTTTGGGGTGTAATTCCACATATGCCCATGGCATGCTTGAGCGATATATTATTTAGTGACAACTTTGTGCAAAATATAACCATGGCATGTGTGAGCAATATATCATTTAGTGACAACTTTTTGTAAAAATGTTTTTTTTTTGTCATTATGCAATCACTTGGGACAAAAAAATTAAATATTCAATGTGCTCAACATGCCTCTCAGCAATTTCTTTGGGGTGTCTACTTTCCAAAATGGGGTCAATGGGGGTTGTACTGCCCTGCCATTATAGCACCTCAAGAAATGAGATAGCAGTCGTAAACTAAAAGCTGTGTAAATTCCAGAAAATGTACCCTAGTTTGTAGACGCTATAACTTTTGCGCAAACCAATAAATATACGCTTATTGACATTTTTTTTTTACCAAAGACATGTGGCTGAATACATTTTGGCCTAAATGTATGACAAAAATTGAGTTTCCTGACAGACTCCATGGCAGCCTACGTATGGGTTAATCCCGCCTCTCATACCTCATAGGACCCCACTCCCATAAATCTTTGCTTCTAGACAGAGACTGTGTTCCTTTTTTGTCCTCCTCCTAGGACCAAGTGTATCTCTTACCTTATGAAGTTTTGTGGATCCAGTCCTGGTGGTTCGCACGTGTTTGATGATGGCGGTGTCTTGTTGGAGTCCAGCGTCCCCAGCTATTAGCAGGGCGGACATACGGGGTTCACTTTGATGCCTGAAGAGCTGATTATACCGGCCATTGGCTGGGGAGCGGCATCTCGGCCAATCGTCCCAGCTATTAGCGGGAGGCCTCCCTCATTATTACCCCGGTCGTGCGGTGAGCGCTCCTCTTGCTCCCATTCCAGGATGGATCCCCTCAGGTGCCGTGGTAATGTATACTTCTGTCTATGAATATTTTTGGCAGCCTGTTGTGTGTGTTTGTTTTGTCCAAAATGCCCTTTTCCTATGGCCATGGCGGCTGGGACGCATCTGCGTTCCAGTCCGCCGCTTCCCCGCTCCGACTGCGCAGCTGCGAAGTCTCGATTGAGATCGAGGCTTGGTTCGCACCTGCGCAGTCTGCGCGCGATGACGGCAACTGCGCATGCGCGCGAGCGCCGTAGAGCGGCGTCGGTCACAGCGTAGGGACGCTGTGGCCGCGATGACGTCATCACAGGCGGCAGATTCAAATAGCTGTCACATACAGCTATGCTTTGGGATGCTCTTTCGCTCAGGCAGCGGCTTCCCTGTGTCCATCTCCCTGGCTTCTGAGGTAAGGAGCTTTGTTGTACCTTCCTGTGTCTAGGTCTCTTTCTCCAAATAGGGGAAAGAGAAAGTGAAAGTATACATAGGTAGTTATTGGTTTCTTTGATTGATTGTGTTTGCAGTCCTTTGTTTCTGTCGCCATGGATGTCTCACCGCCCCCTAGTGGCCAACCCTTACACCGCAGGTAGGATGAAGTATTTTTAAATTTTTCATTCTGCCTGTATTGTTTGGAGTACTATTTAGGAACAAGGTATTATTTTCTTCCCCTTCAGCCCTTCTAGGTCTGAACCACAGCTATCGGCACATAAAGAAAAAGACCAGTCTAGGTCTCATCATCACCAGTCTACGTCAGGTTCTAGACGTACTAGGTCATCTTCCAGACACCGCAAAGAGGGGTCAAGGTCTAAATCTAGCCATCATTCCCCCCGCCATTCCAGCCATTCCAGCCGCCCTGAGAGGAAAGCTTGCTGGGGATGTAAAACTCAGGTCCCAGAGGGTAAATCTCTCTGTGAGTTGTGCTTTTCGAGAGCCACAAAGGAAAGAGGAGCTGATGACCAGCAAGTGGAGGCTCTGGTCAGGAAGGTGGTCCAAGAATCTCTTAATAAAGCAGATCTTGACCGAGCAGTAATTCCTCCTTCTGTTATAACTCCAGTTGCTGAAGATATGGAGTCCGAAGTTCCAGGCCCATCTCATCATAGTCTCTCTTTTAGCGGCTCCTCGGACAGCGAAGCAGAGATAATTGAACCTGGTGCAGGTTTTGACTTTTCCCTGGTTCCCCAACTAGTCAGAGCGGTTAAAGACGCATTGAGATGGGAGGAACCAGTAGAAGCACCCTCTAAACAGAGGAAATACTTTAAACACCTTAAGAAGGATCGCCCGAACTTCCCCTTCCTGGGTGAACTGGGTGAAATTATCCTGGATGAATGGGGTAAAGTTGATAGGAAAAACTCCTTAATTTCCAAGATTGCGAAGATGTATCCTTTCAAGAATGATGAGGTAAAACATCTTGAATCAGCCCCCCTTGTTGATGCAGCTCTCATGAGGCTGGTGAGACATGTTACGCTCCCTCTAGAGGATACCGTCTCTTTCAAGGATGGTCTGGAGAGGAAGATTGATACGGACTTAAAACGTATCTATATCACGGCAGGGATGGCTTGTAAACCGGCTCTGGCCCTCGCAGCTTTGTCAAAAGCCATGGAGTCCTGGACGGATGATGTGGGTGCAGCTCTAGGAAGTGTGTCTGAGGACTTATTCAAGAGCTCTCCAATACATGAGCTGAAACTGGCTTCGGTCTTCCTGGGAGAAGCATCCATCGACATTATTCGCCTCGTGGCACGTGTCATGCTTTCATCAGTTACAGCAAAACGTGCCCTCTGGTTACGCCCATGGGTTGCAGACCCTGCCTCTAAACAGGCCTGGTGCAGGATTCCTTTCGAAGGCTCCTCTCTCTTCGGAAATAAACTGGATTCTGCTATCTCCCGTGCTACTGGGGGCAAGTCAGGATTCTTACCCCAGGACCGTCGTATCCTTAACCAAAGAAGGACTCAACCTAGACAAGAACCAGAACGCGCTAGAGATGCTCGTCGCTACAGACCTGGTCGGGAGTTTAGGAAAAACTGGGGGAGAGGCCAGCCTTCAGGCCAAAAATCCTCAAAGTCAGCCCCGTCAAGTGGTCGGGACACTTCCAAGTCCTTTTGATACGATGCCTGTCCAGGTAGTGCAAGTAGGGGCTCGTTTACTCCGGTATCAGCACGTCTGGGCAGCCTCGATTCAAGATTACTGGACCGTCAAAACGGTCTCCTCAGGTCACACTTGGGTTTTCACCAATCCACCCAGTCACCGGTTTGTGCCTACGGTCCTTCCGCTCTCAGAAGAAAAAAGACAAATTCTTCTATCTTATACAGAATCCCTGATTGCCCAAGGGGCCACCATTCAAGTTCCATCAGAAGAAAAATTTCTTGGAATTTATTCCCCCCTTTTCATGGTCCTCAAAAAGAATGGCTCTTGGAGGCCAGTAATCGACCTGACACATCTAAATTCCTTCACCAAGAAGGAAAAATTCAAGATGGAAACCCTGCTGACAATCCGACAAACAGTTCAACCAGGAGATTGGCTGGTCTCCATAGACCTGAAAGACGCCTACTTTCATGTGCCGATCGCAAAAGATTTCCAGAGGTATCTCCGATTCGCAGTAGGCCAGAGGCATCTCCAATTCACTTGTCTCCCATTCGGGCTCACAACATCGCCTCGAGTGTTTTCGAAGCTCTTATTGGCGGTAGTTGCTCTAATCCGAGTAAGAGGCATTCGGTTACACCATTACTTGGACGACCTACTCCTACTGTCTCAGGACAAGGAACAGATTTTGTCACATCGGGACCAAGTCATATCTACTCTGACAGAGTTCGGTTGGCTATTGAACAGGGAGAAAAGTCACCTAGTTCCGACACAAACTCTAGTATTCCTCGGGGCCCTATTCAACACAGTGGAGAGCACCATCTCTCTTCCTTTGGAGAAGATTCCGGTAATTCGAGAGAGAATTCGCCTAGCATTGTCAGCAACTCTCCTCAGAGCCTCTCAGTGTCTCAAAATAATCGGCACTATGGTAGCCACAGCCCCCATGGTGAAGTGGGCGCAATGGAAAATGCGGCCCTTTCAGAAGGGTTTTCTCCAGCAATGGGATCCAGGGTCTCGAGACCATCTGGTGCGGGTAACCACCTCCATGCGGGAGAGCCTCCCTTGGTGGCTGCTACGGAAAAACCTCCTCAATTGTCACTCCATAGCTCCTGTCTCCTGGATTACAGTGACAACGGATGCGAGCAACAGAGGTTGGGGCGCTCTCTGTCTGACGGAGATAGCCCAAGGCAGGTGGGACTTCCCATCCCAAGGGATAGTCTCAAATGTCCTGGAGCTCCGAGCTGCCTTCCGTGCCCTTCAAGCTTTTCTCCATCTGATATCAGGAGCCTCAGTCCTCCTGAGACTGGACAACACGACCGCAGTGTCATACATCAAGAGACAGGGGGGCACCCGCAGTCTCGCCTTACTGAGGGAAGTAAGCCCGATCATGTCCTGGGCCCAGATGTACTTAACAAATCTATCCGCTGTTTATCTTCCAGGAATTCAAAATGTCCAAGCGGACTTCCTTTCAAGAGTCACCCTGGACAACAACGAGTGGTCCCTCCACACCGAAGTTTTCGATTGGCTCCTGTCTCTAGGGATGATGCCGGAAGTGGATCTGTTCGCATCCCCATGCAATTTCAAGCTGGGGAAATATTACACGAGGTGTCGTTGTCCCCAGGCCTTCGGAGTGGATGCCCTGACGGACCAGTGGAAATTCCACAGGGCCTATGCCTTTCCCCCAGTTCCAGTCATTCTTCGTTTCCTCTCGAGGCTCAGGTGGGAGAATGTCGAGGTACTGGCAGTGGTCCCGTTTTGGCCCAACAGGCCATGGTTTCCTCTCCTGATGCAGCTCAGTTACCGAGAACCGGTCCGTCTCCCGTCCAGACCAGATCTCCTGCTGCAGGGAGCGTCTCTTCACCCTTGCCCATCCCAGCTCCATCTGATGGCTTGGTGGTTGAGAGGAGAAGGTTGGAAGCTCTAGGTTGTCCTAGTACAGCTATTGCTACATTGTTGAATGCCAGAAGAGCGGGCACCAACAGAGTATATCAGAGGATTTGGGCGAAGTTTGCGGACTATGTGATTTCCACCAATGGATCCTGTAGTAATCCAAGGATTCAGGACATTTTAGGTTTTCTACAAACTGGCCTGGATCTGTCCCTATCGGTGAGTTCCTTGCGGGTCCAGGTTTCGGCAATCTCAGCCTTCACAGGCGTATCATGGGCCAGACACCCCCTTACTAGGCAGTTCTTCAAGGGAGCAATAAGGCTTAGGCCTCAGAAAAGACCAAGATTCTCTAAATGGGATCTCCCTCTCGTCTTGGATTTCTTCTCAGAAAAGGAGATACGGCATATGGATCAGTCATCAATTAGAGAGCTTTCTCTCAAAGTGGTCTTTCTAGTGGCCATAACATCGGCCAAGAGAGTTTCTGAAGTTGGATCCCTAGGATACAAAGAACCTTTTCTTACCTTCTTCCCAGACCGGGTAGTCTTGATCCCCATGTTAGGATCGAATCCTAAAGTAACAACCATCTTCCATGAAAATCAGGAGATTGTCCTCCCTACTTTCAGATCCACTGAGGACTCTAATGTTCACCCTCTAGATGTTGGGCAGGTTCTGAAACAATACCTAGAAGCCACAGCTTCTTTCCGCCAGTCTGATTATCTGTTTGTGCTTTTTCACGGCAAGAACAAGGGTTTACGGGCTTCCTCTAGAACCATCGCATCATGGATCGTTCAAGCTATCCAATGGGCATACAGGTCTAAGGGTTTGGCTCCTCCGGAGGCGGTAACCGCTCATTCTACCAGGAGCGTCTCTACATCATGGGCAGCATCCCGACATGTGTCTCCTGATGTAATCTGTAAAGCGGCCTCATGGTCATCAATTAACACTTTTATGACACACTATTGTGTAGAACCGGCTTCTTTGTCTACGATTAACTTTGGTTTGCACGTATTATCTGTTGATGGTGCCAATTAAACCTTTTTTCTTTAAACCAGCAATTGCCCACCCGGGTGTGTATGGCTAGTTATTTCCCATACGTAGGCTGCCATGGAGTCTGTCAGGAAAACGGAAAATTTATATCAAATACTTACCGTAATTTTCCTTTCCTGATGGACTCCATGGCAGCAGGAGTTCCCTCCCAGTTGCTGGAGTAGGCTAAGTTACGGAACACAGTCTCTGTCTAGAAGCAAAGATTTATGGGAGTGGGGTCCTATGAGGTATGAGAGGCGGGATTAACCCATACGTAGGCTGCCATGGAGTCCATCAGGAAAGGAAAATTACGGTAAGTATTTGATATAAATTTTCCGTTTTATTGGATTTTTCTTATAACAAAAAGTAAAAAATATAATTTTTTTTCAAAATTTTCGGTCTTTTTCCGTTTATATCGCAAAAAAAAAAATTGCAGAGGCAATCAAATACCATCAAAAGAAAGCTCTGTTTGTGAGAAAAAAGGACGCATATTTCGTTTGGGTACAACATTGCATGACCACGCAATTACCTGTTAAAGCAGTGCAGTGCCGAATCACAAAAAATCCTCTGGTCTTTAGGCAGCCTAATGGTCCGGGGCTTAAGTGGTTAAAAAGGGGCATAAAAATTGGGCCTTAGGCGGTGGTGGTGGCACAACACTGTAAAGCCTCATAGATACTTTTGTTGAGCGCAGGAACAGGCCCTGCTGTGAAATATTAGATCAAAAATTGTAATTACATTGCCCTGTTAAACAGGGGCAGAAAAATTGGGACTTAGCCAGTGGTGGTGGTGGTGCCCTGAACCGAAAATATTCCTAGAAGCTATCATGAA